>CM046659.1:84434081-84859081 GCA_025594165.1 Tamias sibiricus
AGCAGAAGGAGAAGGAAGGGTTGAAATTTTAACCTTTGAAACATCTTAATACTTGCTGAGTGATCAAGGAGCAGACTGAAAAGAAGATTGCTGTCGGACTTTACCCCGTTTGGAAAAGCTTTTGGTACAATAGCTCATCCAAACCCAATTTAAAGAATTAAGTATTTGTTTTCTTTAAAACCCCACATCTTTTGGAACATTTTCCAAAGAAGTCTAAGTTTCTGTAGTAAATTGTTCAGTTTGGTAATTTTTATTTTTAGACCCATTTTAAAATAAAATAATTGTCCATAATATATGTAATAGGATTCCACAGTAACTTTAAACTTATAGTATTGTCTGCTACATTGCTTCATACTTTTTTTTTTTTTTTAAAGTACTTTACAATTGGAAATAGACATCACTGCTCCCACAGTAAAGCAGCAGTTTTGAGTGAAATTCTTCAGGAAAGTAGAGGTACAATATCAATATGGCAATGTTAGTCATCTCTCAACATCTGTAAATCCGATTCCTGAGTAGTGAGGTACTGATCATTCCCATGTCTACTTTTCAAATAACTTACAGACACAAAAATATTTGAAAGTGTTACACCAGGCTCAGAGTCATAGCTTTCATATTTCAGTACCTAAATAAGAGTTGTGAACAGTGAGGCCACCTCTTACTGGTGATTTTGTTTCCTCTGTATTCTTCATAGCTCACAATAACACTAAATGAAATTTTTGCATTATCCTTAATTCCTTCTACTCTTCTCCCCGCCCATGGATTCCCCCTAATTTCAAGAAACGACTCAAAGATGATATCCCTACAATCTTCTCTCCTGTATCCTCAAATGATCCAGACCTAAATGTTTTAATACATTGGCCAGTTTATTCCTGATGGCATTAAACCATCGGCACCACTGTTCCTTTATTTATAAAGCTCACAAATGCAGTACGACCTGTAATGCAATACTGACTAATCAGGTCTCCCGGAGCAGATGACGTGAAAGGATTTTACTTCCACTTAATTACAAGGAGAAAGACCCGATTACATAGAGAAATGTTTTTTATCCATTTTTGTCAGAGATCGTAGGGGGCTCTGTGCTAATATTTAAATCGAAGAGGAGGGAGGAGAAGAGACTGAGGATGGAGAGGAACGCAGGAGGTGGGGGCGGAGCCTCCGTCAGCAAATAAAACCCCTAGCTAAAAGGGAAGCACATTCGCGTGTGGAGGAACCACTCTCCCGTAACCCGGAGCGATGGAGCAGTCTGTGCCTTAAGCACGGAGATCGGAGATTGGACCCAGGGGGAAAAGGACGAGAAGACCAGCGAGAAAGAAGAGGATATCTGGGAAAAACGGAAGCAGAAGTCGGAAAGGGGAAAGAATCCCACAGCAGGTGGAAACCAGATCTAGAGCAAGCCGGTCAGGTCCACAGCTTTGTCTTTCTGGAAAAGAAGAAAAGTACCTGAGGATTGCCTCTTTCCCCCTTCAGTTAAGGGAAACTACTGTTATCCTCATCATAACGAAAAGACTAAGGGGGAGGTAAAGGCAATCTGTTTTATTAGGAGGAGAGCTGAAGGGAAATCCAGACGACTGTCTTTTTGAAGCGTCTGAACTAAGCCACTGGCTGGTCCACAGAGCAGAACCATCCTGATTTCTGAAGATACACCCCTTTCAGGAGAATTCCAGCCGGAGTCGCTGGTACAGTTCTATTTTTATATGTAAATTTTTATGTCTCCTCTCCTTTTTTTCTTTTTTTTTTTTAAACAATACGTTCCTTGTCATAAGCAGGAGTGATAAGAAAGTGTCAATACAAAATGGGAATTATTTCAGTTTTTCCTTTTATCTGCTTGTCTTTTTTGGGGGGTAGGAGTGGTCCCTATTTCGGAAAAGGGCGTTTTAATTTGAAAAGCTTTCCTTTCTCTTTATCTCTCTCTATATATCTACCCGCACAAGCATTTAAATAGAGAGAGCTTTTGGAGGTTCGAATCCCACCAAGAAAGATGGAAAAAGGAGCCAGGCATCGAAATAACACCGAAAAGAACCACCCAGGTGGGAGCGAACCGGAGGCCAGTCCCGAGGCTTCCGGAGGGGGCGGAGTAGCCCTGAAGAAAGAGATCGGATTGGTCAGTGCTTGTGGTATCATTGTAGGTGAGTCCAATTTTTCCCCCAACTACTGCCCTTTCCGCACTCTAGGGGTCCTTGGGTGGGACGTTAATCCCTCTAAAGCATTGGTTTTGCTTCCTACTCTTAGAAAAGCATTGTCAGTTACCTGTGTTTTAACCCATCTCCACTGGTCAAGTTTGAGATGTATGGAAGTCCTATTTTGTCATACACCTCTTCCTCCAAACCAGGCTGATCAAGTCTGTTCATAGAATGGAGCAAATAAGGGTCACAAACCTGGCTGATTATGCCTTCCTACATTGCCTGGGAGCTTGTTAAAAATATAGGAGTCCTGGCTATTCACTTGGAGGTTCTGATTCAGCCGGAGGGACATGGATTTTTTTAAACTTGCTTTTATGCAAACACCCTCCGCAGGCTGTAGACTGGCTTTTCAGGCATATTTGGTAGATATTTTGTTATTGTATGTTAGATGAAACTAGGGAATGTGTAATAAAAATAGCAACAACAACCATAATAATGTCTTGACTTTTTATAGCCTTTTCCATCCTATGCAGCACTTTCACTGTGTGAAGTAGATGTGACAGGGCTGTTATTCCCTTTTCACAGATGAGGAAATTATAGAGGAAAAAGGGAACAGATTGTGCTCTTCTACAAACAGTTTGATGTTTTCTCTAGTTGACTAGTGGAATCCACCTATCTCTTTAACACAGAAGACCCTATAAGTTCTCACAGGTCAGGAGTAACTATAATGTAAAGTGCAGGAGGAATTAAAATCTGTCCTGACTTGGAGGCTTTGAAGGTGAGGAGTTGGGTGGCCCTCAATGCCAGTGCAGACCATGCTCATATCTCTCTCAAAGGCCCTCTGTAGAGCAGGGGTCCCAAATACAGCTCTAGACAACACAGCTTCCTCTTTCCAGAGAAGCCCTGAGCATAGGTGTCAAGCAATGGCACATTCCTGCCCTTCAGAGAGTGAGTTTTCTCTGCTATCTTTGATAGACAGCTTCACTTCTTCCCACAAGAAGGTTACAGAATCCTCAGGCCCAATGTGTTAATGTGTGGTCTCTCTCCAGAGTTCCTTTGTGAAGGCTTACAATGTCTTGTGGCCCATAAGCCAGTTTCTCTGGACAACACCATGTTTCATGCGTAGCTCAGAGATACTTTGGCACAAGAGCAATAGTGACATTGGAGAACACCCTTGAAGTCAAATAAAATCAGTACAGTATTCAGATAATCCTCTTCACCTCTACGCCCAGACTTCAGTGATCATGTTATCTCCAGTCCCTTTCAAAATGGAATCTACTTATCTAATTCTCTGAGTGGTTTTTCAGGCGTCTATAGTTATATTTAAAAAGTAATATTAAAAAATGATAGTCATGATCTTAATCTCTCATTACTTTTTCTTATTATATTTTCTTTGCCTCTCCGTTAATTTATCTCAATTGATCTGTAAAATGAGATCAGCCAGATACTCAATAGGTATAGCACATGCCAATTTGTAATCTACAAATAGCCTAGAGCATGCTGCCTCCTTTCATCAATTTCTTTCTTTTTTTGTACTGGAATTGAATTCAGAGGCACTCGACCACTGGGCCACATCCCCAGCTCTTTTTTGTATTTTAATTAAACAAGATCTCACTGAGTTGCTAAGTGCCTCGCCATTGCTGAGGCTGGCTTCGAACTCGTGATCCTCCTGCCTCAGCTTCCCAAGTGCTGGGATTACAGGTGTGCGCCACATAGCTCGACTCTTTTATCCATTTGACTGAATGGATTAAGCATTTTCCTCCTTTTGGGAAGGCTCTGATTGATACACAGAGTCCACATGCACACACACAAGCAAACCTCCCTTTTCCTGCTTAGGCCTTAATTACCCATCCCTCCACAAATGCAGGTATTCAGTTAGAGGAAAGTTGTCTATATCCTGAGGTCTTTGTCTCTTTAATTTTTTTTTCTAAGACTATGAAGAAATGGGAGTGTTCTGATAAAATAAGTACAATTTCATTTGGGTGAATATTACTACTGCTCTGTCCATGGCCTCATGGATAGTATTTCAATGTGAATAGTGCCAAAGCTCCCCATGGTGACATTTACAGTAACAAGAGCATTGATACTGATATTCTGTGGTGAAAAGAGATTCCAAATATAGTATGTGGTTGCAGAAAAATCAGGATATTTTTCCAAAGTATGAGAATCCTTGTCGGGGTAACTGGCACTATTCTACTTCAGTCCAAACTAGGATAGAAATAATTGTCCTACCCTTTAGGATGATGTAGGGGCAAAATCCTTTCTGCTTCCCCTCCTGCTTGGCTGTGAGTTGCAGATGTACTGAGGTGCAGCCCTGTCCTCTTCTAGAGGGGTTTCGGAGTGCATGATAATGATTCAAGTTTTTCAAGACCAAATGTAAAAATAGAACTGGCATTTTCCATGCAGAATCCAGTGATCTGCTCGCTGTTCAATGTCAACACTATGGAAGAAAGTGAATTAAAAGGCAAAAGGAGACAGGAAATTTCCTAAGTGAATCAGATGATATGATTTGGGAAAGCAGCATTGACCCAAATCTGTCTCATACCCAACTGACTTAGAAGGATAAGTTAAACTATATACTTTATATAAGCTCATAAAATTTAATTCACAATTATCAATGATGATTGAAAGTAGAAATAACAAAATATGAGATATTATGGAAATATAAAATGAACTAATAGGAGACTCATGACCTGGAGTTAATTTATCTGAGTGAGAAGATAGGATTCATATTTGTTAAAAAGAAACATTAACAAAATGGCTTAGTTTTGTGTAAGAGCTGGGGGAGGGCAAAGTTAGGTCAATGGCAGGAAGCACAAGGAATAATTCTCACTAGCAAGCAGATTAAGAAACCTTTTTTTGTTTGTTTGTCTTTTGTTTTTGGTATTGAGATTTAACCCAGGGGTGTTTTACCACTGAGCTATGTCCCAAGCCCTTTTTATTTTTTCGTTTGAGACAGCATGTAGCTGAGTTGCTTAAGGCTTCTCTAAATTACTGAAGCTGGCCTCAAACTTGAGATCCTCCTGCCTCAGCCTCCCAAATGACTGGGATTACAGGTGTGTGCTACCATGCTCAGCTAAGAAGCCTCTTGAAAATATGTGGGGAAAAAATGAAGTAGAAGATACTGGGGTAGCCAGGCGTGGTAGCGCACGCCTGTAATCCTAGCACTTGTGAGGCTGAGGCAGGAGGATCGCGAGTTCAAAGCCAGCCTCAGCAATGGCGAGGCACTTAGCAACTCAGTGAGACCCTGTCTCTAATAAAATACAAAAAAAGGGCTAGGGATGTGGCCCAGTGATCGAGTGCCCCTGAGTTCAAGTCCCCGGTACCAAAAAAAAAAAAAAAAAAGAAGAAGATACTGGGGTTACTGGGAGTTCTGGGATACTTTGTAAGCAAAAAAAAAAAAAAAAAAAAAAAAAAAAGAAGATACTGGGGTTACTGGGAGTTCTGAGATACTTTGTAAGCAAAAGGACAATGACTAAACTGTTATTTCCTTGAGCACAAATTATTGTCTTGGGGTCCGGAGGTGTAATCATTGGTAAAGTGCTTGCTTAGAACCCAATACTGGAAAACAACAATGACAACAACAACAACAACAACAAAAGAACACATATCTTAGCTGGGGATGTATCTCAATGGTAGAACAGTAGAACATGTGCTTAGGATATGTGAGGCCCTGTGTTCAATCCCCAGCACCAGAAGAAGAAAAAAAATAGAAAGAAAGAAAAAAAGCAAAGAAAGAAAAGGAGCCGGGCGCTGTGGCACACGCCTGTAATCCCAGCACTTGGGAGGCTGAGGCAGGAGGATCACGAGTTCAAAGCCAGCCTCAGCAATGGCGAGGCACTTAGCAGCTCAGTGAGACCCTGTCTCTACTAAAATACAAAAAAGGGCTGGGGATGTGGCCCAGTGGTTGAGTGCCCCTGAGTTCAATCCCTGGTACCAAAAAAAAAAAAAAAAGAAAGAAAGAAACGTCAAGAAGAAAAATAGTGTCTTATATGTCTCTGAATCTTTTTTTTTTTTTTTTTTTTGTGGTACCGGAGATTGAACTCAGGGGCACTCAACCACTGGGCCACATCCCCAGCCCTTTTTTGTATTTTATTAGAGACAGGGTCTCACTGAGTTGCTAAGTGCCTCGCCATTGCTGAGGCTGGCTTTGAACTCGCGATTCTCCTGTCTCAGCCTCCCAAAGTGCTGGGATTACAGGCGTGCTCCACCGCACCCGGCTTCTCTCTGAATCTTTATTGCTTAGCAGAACAATCACTCAAATGATTTTTTAATTTAATTGGCTCTTGGGCAAAAATATGAAGACGTTAGTAATAAGAAGTGTTTATCTGATGGGCTGTGGGGATATTTTAAGCTAGGAATAATTTCATCAACTTGGACAGTTTTGTTGGTACGTTTTGATCTTGTGTGTATGTGATTTTGGAAATTGAACTCATGCCTTCGAGCATGCTAGGCAAGTGCTCTACCACTGAGCTATACCCCCAGCCCTTGTTTATTTTTTAACATCACCCTTATCCTAACCTAACAAGTATATTGTTCTCTAGGTATTTGACTAAGGAAGACTCTTGTTAGCAGATAACCTTAGATTTCATCATGAATGTGGAGTCCCCACAAAATCTTTTTTTTGTTGTACTGGGAATTGAACCCAGGGCCTTAGTACATAGTAGGCAAGGGCTCTACCACTGAGCTACATTCCCTACCCCATTTTATTTTTTATTTTGAAACAGGGCCTCACTAAATACCCCAGGCTGGCCTCAAACTTGAAGGCATATGCCACCACATCAAGTCCCCCCCCCCCCCGACCAAATATAAAGAGATTGTGAAGAACAGCAAAATTTACTTGTTGATGATATGTTTAATAATGACAACTATTAATATATATTACATGGCAGGCACTCATCCAGTTATCTAAGGTACATAATCTGTTTGTCCTTCACAATAAACCCTTTTTGGTAGCTACTTATCTCTTCCTACAGATAAGGAAATAGAAGCTCAAGAGGGATAAGCAACTTGTGGAAGGTCACACAACTAAAAAGTCTTGGAACTTGAATTCAAAACCAGAGCTTATCTGAATCTGGAACCAAGATCTTCTATTATTTCTATTTTTATGTCCTAAAGGGATATTTTCCTGTAGAAACTGGGTAGGGGTCCTTATTCATTTTTGTAGATAACGCAATTAATGTGTTCCCAGTGTCAGGGAGCTAGACAGTCAGTGTAGAGGAAGGCAGTGTTCCCGGTGCAATTGCAGAAAGACTTGGGGCAAACCTGAGCTGTGTTCCCACTAACTCCTCTACTGCACAGCTTCCAGCTGCATTAGAGGTGCCTACAGAGTTCCTGACTTCTGGAACTGTATTTAGATACATGCACTGAAATTAGGTCTGAAGACAAACAAGAAGTCTATAGAAAAATGTTCATAATTTGTGAGACCTTTTTGTTTTTAGTACTCTGTATGCTCATGAGGGAACTTGGTATATTTGCTGCAGGGTGATACTGGATGCAGGTCTAGGTACTAGACCGTAGTCTCCCAACTAACACAATTTTTTTTTTAAAGTATTTATCCAGCTTTTACTAAATGCTAGTTCTTGTGCTATAAGCTCTTTACATATATATCTTATTTAATACTGACAACAATCCTATGAAAATTGATGTTATTGTTTTGTTATTGTAAATAGGGGACAATTGAGTCACAGAGCTGATAGGTAATTTGCTGAGGTTCACGCAGTTGATAACTGAATGGTCTGACTCTAGAGCCAAAATGTTCCCCCATCCCCCATTTCTACTTGGTAACCATAGGAGAAAGGCTGATGTGTATCACATGGTGGTGGAATGGGCCATGGAGGAAGACAGCTTAAGATTGGAATCTGGAAGGACTGTGAATGTCTAATACTGAAAAACTTGGGAAAATTGTTTTTTAAAAAGGATATCTTTCAACAGAGAAATGTGGCCATAGGCATAAATGTACTCAAATGGTGTTGAGCTGATGGAAAAATTACAGGTCCAAAAGATTTCAGACCCATGTGGTCTATACCACTTTAGAATATTTTACATTTTAACCTCTAAAATAATGTATTACCTTCTAATACTCAAAATGTTTGTTGGATGTCAACCAGAGGAAGGAAGTAGAAAGATTGGTTTTTGAGTTTGTACTTCCATTAAAAAGAAAAAAACAGGAGCCGGGCGCGGTGGCACATGCCTGTAATCCCAGCACTTGGGAGGCTGAGGCAGGAGGATCACAAGTTCAAAGCCAGCCTCAGCAATGGCGAGGCACTTAGCAACTCAGTGAGACCCTGTCTCTAATAAAATACAAAAAAGAGCTGGGGATGTGGCCCAGTGGTGGAGTGCCCCTGAGTTCAATTCCCAGTACCAAAAAAAAGAAAGAAAAAAACAGGGCTGAGCCACAGTGCTCCACTGCTGTGGCTCAGCAGTGGAGCGCTCATCTAGCATGTGAGAGGCCCTGGGTTTGAGTGATCCTCAGCAGCACATAAAGATAAATAAATGAAGTAAAGGTATTGTGTCCAACTACAACTAAAAAATAAAATATTAAAAAGAAAGAGAGATACAGACAAACAGACATAAGAGTATTAGGATTTGTTTCATTCACAATGAAAATATGATTAAAACTCTCATCATTCTCAAAGAAAACTCTGGGACAGAAGCCAGCTCAGAGACATTTCAAAACAAACACATCTTGGTGAGTAGGAAGTCTATAGCCAGCAGAATAATAAGACATAGCTATCATTTACTGAGCACTTGCTGTAACCAGGTACATGGTACTTGATGAGTACCTTATGAATAATTTCAGGCAATAAGTAGCACTATGGAAGTGTAAGGTTCAGGTAGTGCAGTGGTGCACGCCCATAGCTGCAGCTACTCCTGAGGCTGAGGCAGGAGAATCACAAGTTTGAGACCAGCCTAGGCAATTTAGTGAGACCCTGTCTCAAAATAATAAATGAAAAGGGTTGGGGATGTAGCTCAGTGGTAAAGCACCTATAGGTTCAACCCCAAGTACTACAAAAAAAAAAAAAAAGAGAGAGAGAGAGAGAGAGAGAGAAATGCAAGGTTCAAATAGGTAAAGGACTGGGTAATGGGCAAAGCTGGATTCTCACCTAGGTCATTGAATTTTGAAGCCACTGGATTTAACTGGAATGTTCTTTTATTTTATTTATTTATTTATTTAACTGGAATGTTCTTTTATTTTATTTATTTATTTATTTATTTATTTATTTATTCTGGTACTGGGGATTGAACTCAGGGGCACTCAACCACTGGGCCACATCCCCAGCCCTATTTTTTTTTTTTTTAATATTTACTTATTTGCTTTAGTTGTACACAATGCAATGCATTTTATGTTTACGTGGTGCTGAGGATCGAACCCGGGCCGCGCATGTGCTAGGCAAGCGCTCTCCCACTGAGCCACAACCCCAGCCCATATTTTTTTGTATTTTATTAGAGACAGAGTCTCACTGAGTTGCTAAGTTCCTTGCTAAGAGGCTGGCTTTGAACTCGTGATCCTCCTGCCTCAGCCTCCCAAGTGCTGGGATTACAGGCATGTGCCACCGCACCCGGCTTAAACTGGAATATTCTATAGCTTGGAACATAAGGTGATTGAGACCAGGGATCCTGTTAGACACTTCCCACTTCCAGGAACCAGAGAGCTCAGTGACCAATTTTGTTGAAACTGCTACTGTCAGGGCTACGATATGTTCCCTCAAAGAGCAGAGTTAGACTGAATGAATGACTAGCAGGAGACTCTTTAAGAGTCCAGGAAAGAAAGAGGAAACCAGCAGGTAAAAAGTGATGTTCAAAAGAAAGAACCAAAAAGCCCATTTTATTTGGAAAAATAACAAAAATAAAAACATACTGTACACAAATCAAATGGCCTTTTCAAAGAGGCTAGCACCAAATATACAACTTTTCTGAATTAAATCAGCTTATTGAAATGGGGTAGAGGTTTGGGACTTCTCAAAAGTTGCCAGGCTACCAAGGTTTTCTGCTTTCCTCTGAGGGTTAATCCAGCTGCTACAAGCTAAGTGTCTCAGGAATCTCTCTCGTTATTTTCTCCTTGTTATTGTGGGGCAAGGGGAGGATCTAGAAAAGCAGCCAGGAGCAAGTTATTCCAGGAGAAGATTCCAATCTACAGAACACAAGGACCATGCCTAGGGTGATGGTGCATACCTGTAATTCCAGCTGCTTGGGAGACTGAGGCATTAGGATCACAAGTTTGAGGCCAGCCTGGGCAATTTAGTGATCTCTTTTATAGCATGCATAAATGCCCTGGATTTAATCTCCAGTACACTGCAAAAGGAAAGGAAGTAAGGGAGAAAAGAAGGAAAGAAGAAAACAAGAACCATTCATGAACTCAGGGGGCTAGAAACTGTTCTCTTCTGTTGTCTTTTTGTGTGTGTGTGTTTGTGTGTGTGTGTGTGTGTGTGTGTGTGTGTGTGTTTTTTTTTGTGTGTGTATGTTCTCTTTTTGTTTTGTTTTTGGTATTGGGGTTCAAACTCAGGGCCTGGACAGGCTGACAGACACTCTACCACTGAGCCCTCTCTTCTGATTTTTTTTTTTTTTTATATTTTTTTATTTGTCAATGGATCTTTTATTTATTTATATGTGGTGCTGAGGATCAAACCCAGGGCCTCACACATGCCAGGCAAGCGCTCTACCACTGAGACAGGACTCCAGTCCCTCTCTTCTGATTTTTATCTCCCTATTGAGCATACAGAACAAAAAGAACCATACCTTGTTCCTGTCCCAAAACTTGCTTAGAGAGAATCACCTCCACTTCTGTCCCTTCTCTGTAGAGTTCTAGAAGTGGCAAACTGCAGGCTGCCACTTAGGACAAAGGTGGGGGATGCTGGTCATAGGATTGAAGATTATTCCATATTTTAGCAAACACTCATTGAGTACATTTTACCCCAGGCTTTGTGCTGAGCAGTGGTGAATTTTATTTCTAAGAAGCCGATTAATCCCTCAAGTCTATTTTAAGCTGTTTTATTTATAGAATAATTGAAGTTTGAACTGAAGAGCTTTATTGATCACGTCTCATCCCTCATCCTTTGTCACAGTCACAAATTTTCCCATTGGTTGGCTCCCTGCTTTAAATATCCTCAGCATCAGCAGCGACGTCACTTCTGGGGAGAGAGTTTTACAGTATGCCTGAAGATGTCCTGGGCAACCTCACACTGAGCTGCACATTGTGAAGGCAGATTGCTTGGAGACTCATTGCTGCAGAATTATCAGTGTACTTTTCCTCATCTCTATCTTAAAGGTGCCTACCTGCACATCTGTGAAATATACACTTTAGTTGCTTCTTACAGAGTATAATTCTGTGCAGGGTGGTTAGTACGTAGCTGAAATAGGCAGGTAAGGCTGCCTTAAGGAGGCATTTGAGACCTAGTGCTGGAAGCAGAAAGCTTAAGATGAAATTTTCCATGATTTGTAACAGTGTCTTATAGAGAGGGAGGACCCATTAGTGATACATCAGAGGAGGACTGGCTTTGGAGATAATATTGAGTTTGCAAACTGCTTTCCCATATACACTCTTCCTAACCTTGAACAACTTAATTATCAGTTTACTTAACTGTTAAATGGAAGTTTCTTGTGGAGTGTTAAAACAAAGCCCCTACTCTGTAGTATATGTTCAATAAATATTAGTTTCTTTCCTTGAGCTCATCCTCCACCACCCCCACTTTCCCTCCCACTCTCAACTCACACACTCACTAATTCTGGTTCAGAAATTTTGATTGCACTGATTGGATGATGGGAAGAACTGACCATTTCAGCCCAAGTCTGACCTGCTTAGAAACCAGCCAATTGCGTTTCTATTTTTCTCTATTGATTTGAATCTACATACTCATTAGCGGCTTTTCCCTTGCAACCAGTGGCCTTTTTCATCCCTAATACCTTGTCAAATGTTGCATGGCACATCGGTAACTTCTCTTCTACCAGGTGTTGTTAGCTTTATGTGTACATACACATGTCTTCACACAATTCCTTAGAGCAGGGACTGAGTCTTACTCAATTTCAGGTCTCCACATTCTCAGTGTAACACATGTAAGTGCTTAGAAAGTATTTGTTGAATAATAGCTGTCAGTTAAAAATGAATCAATTGCCTGTAATCTCAGTAGCTCTGGAGGCTGAGATGGGAGGATCACAAGTTCAAAGGCAGCCTCAGCACTTTAGCAAGACCCTGTCTCAAACAAACAAACAAACAAACAAAGGGTGGGGATGTGGCTCAGTGGTAAAGCTCCCCTGGGTCCAATCCCCAGTACCAATTAAAAGTGAGTTATTCCTATGAACCATACATTTTGTGCTTAGCTTAAAAAAAAAAAAAAAATCCACATTCAAAGGTGAAAGGGACTTGCGAGATTAACCAGATGATGACACTGAAGCTTGAAGGTAGAGCAGTCTTTCTCTGCCTCCGCTTTAGTACCTTTTAGTTCAGATGTATTGTTGTGCGAGGCTGATCCGTTCATTGTAGGATGTTTAGCAACTTCCCTGGCCTTGACACACTAGGTACCAGTAACATCCTCACTCCAGTGTGAAAACCAAAAGTATCTCCAGACTTTGTCAGCTGGAGTTGAGGAGCAAATTGTCCCTGGTTGAAAAGCCACTTAGGAAGGCAAAGTCTTTCACTGTAGTTGTGTGGTTCTCCAATCAGGCAGGGAAATGCTGGAGGCAAAATGTTAAGTCCTTGCAGGGCATATTTGAGACTAACTACTTTTTGCCCCTCAGGCCACAATGCCTGTCTTTCACTGGCTGGTGGGTGGTAGTTAGCTCCATCTATTTCATTAAAAGACCATGTGTGAACAAGTGCTTCCCAATTACCTTCCAAAGCAAGCATGTACTGAGTGGGTGCTCAATAAATACTTTTAAAAATGCAATTACCTGCGGCCCGCCCACCTGCGGCATCTAAAAATTATACCTAGACAAGTAGACAAATGACTCAGAGAATGCTTCATGGTCCTGGCTCTATAGTGCTGTTTCAGAGCCAAGCCTCCTAAGCAAGCCTGTTGGATTCTTCTACTGCTACAGATCCTAGTATGTTCTTATCTTTGTTAGCATTTCATAGATTATAAAGTGCCTCCCGTGGATGTGATCTCCCTTGAGCCCCACAACAACCCTGTGAGGTAGGCAGAGCAGGAACAATTATTCCCGTTCTATCCATGAAGGAAGTGATTCAAATCACAGGGCTTGTGAGTGGCAAAGCAAGGACCTAGTAGCTCCTCTAACTCCTGAGTTTATTGCCCTTTCCATTAAGGAATCCAGAACAGCAGAGTCCTGCATGCTGTCCACATCTCCAATATACAGGACATTCAGTCCTGAAGGGAATATGTTGGAGTCTTGACCTGTCCCTACCCCTGTGGTAGCTGTTTGTACAACCCTGATGAGAAAGTTTGTGCAGGGAGAGGCACATGAGCCTGCAGGCCTGGGGCGAGGGTCAAAGCCTCTCCAGCGTGCCAGACCTTGCTTTCACACTGTTCCCTCAGTCCTGAAAGGCTCTGAGAGTCTCCCAGCCATTTATGGAGAAAACACAAAGCAGATTCACTTCAGCTTTCTCTGGACATCATGAAAATGGCCAGAACCTCCAAGCCCCAACAGGAAGCTGTGGTTAGACTTTAAGTCTAACATGAATAAGTAAGGAAAGCCAAAGCCTTTTGGATCTGAGGGTCTGTTGGGCATTAGAAGTCTATAATTCCATGCCCTAGGAAATACTTTGATGGCTACAGATTTTCTAGTGTGGACAGGCCTGGATGTGAGTAATTCCTTAATGGGAGTCACATGAGTATTGACATACAGTGGGGAGGTTAGTGATTATTCATGGCAAATATGGATTTTCTCAATTCCGGCAATTTTTCTAGTGAAGACTTGCCCACTGAAACAATTTGCCCCCCCCACCACCACTTTTTGGCCCCTTTTTAATACAATGGTTTGCTTAGCTTTCCTTTGAAAGAACCAGCCAAGCTGGGCCTCATTGTCCAGGCATCTCAGAATCCGTTTTCACTAAAGAAGATCTGTGTGATAAGATGATTACTTTGTTAATTGGGGTGGATAGAAGCAGGAGTAAAACCCTGACCTCAATTACCTAGGCATTACCACACAGGTGTGCATCACATACTTAAATGGCCTTATGGACAATGTGTCTAAGAGTAAAACAACAAAGAAAAAAAATCCCCACAGCAGTCTATTTTCCTCCTAAATCTCATCAAAAAAGGTTCCCACCAGGCATGGTGGTGCACGCCTGTAATCCTAGTGACCTGGGAGGCTGAGGCAGGAAATCACAAGTTCAGAGCCAATCTTAGCAATTTAGCAAGGCTCTAAGCAACTTAGTGAGACCCTGTCTCAAAATGAAAAAAATAAAAAGGGCTGGGGATGTAGCACAGTAGTTAAGTGCCCGTGGGTTTAATACCCAGTACCAAAAAGAAAGAAAGGTTCTCTGTTCTCCTTTATCAGAGCCACCCTAGGAAAGTCTCATTTGGACAGTGTCCAAGTTTGTAAGCCCTCCAGTTGAAGTGCGTGTTGTGCAGTTTCTAGAGCAGAAACAGCATGGAGTCGGGAGGAAACCCTGGAGGAGTTCAACGACTTGGTCTCTCGTCCAGGTCTTGTTACTTCTGCAGTATGTGACTTTGATCAAGTCTCCTCTCTGAGTCTCAGTTCCCACAAAGGTAAATAGGGATGATGGTACTTGCCCGGCCCACCTAAGAAAGTAGTTATCAGACTCAAGTAAGGTAGTGGACATAAATGTTTTGTAAATCACTATTGAAATAGAAGGAAGGAATCAGATAGCTGTTCCAATTCTTTTTCTGGGGGAAGGGGAATACTGGGGATTAAACCCAGGGGTGTTCTCCACTGAGCTACATCCCCAGTCCTTTTTTTTTTTTTTTTTTTTTGAGACAGGGTTTTGCTAAACTGCTGAGGCTGGCCTCAAACTTGTAATCCTCCTTCCTCAGCCTCCAAAGTGGATGGGATTACAGGTGTGCACCACTGTGCCTAGCTCTGTTCTTATTCTTTAATAAGTGCTATCTGTAAACTATTCCCATTGCCTGTGTGGAGTGGGGCATGAAGTTACCCTAGTGTTTGTGGGAAGTGAAATGCTTGAGATTGTGGTAGAAGATTTAGGTTTTAGTCTAGCTACTATTACTTTACCCTGTGATTTGGGCAAGTAACTACCTCTCTGAATCTCAGTTTCTTTATCCATAAAATAGGAATAGTAATGCCTCTCCTTCATTTTCTTTATTTGGAAAATGGGAATATTATAATTGCCCTGCTTTCTTCCCTGTAAATTGGAGTTGATAATGACAGCCAGTCTACTTTACTCAGCAGTGAAATAAGTAGGCCGATATACTTGTTTGCCTATGTACAATACACACTCAACATTGTTATGGGATTTGGAAGTTCCAAATAAAAATGCAGTAAATGATATCGGACATTATTTATTCACTAAACATTTATGGAGTGTCTGTCTACTAGGGAACACTTCATAGATGAGGGAAAGTAACACAGTTCCTGCTATTGCAGCTTACAGTCCAATGGGAAAGAGAAATATTAATCAAATAATTACACTGAAGATTGTATGTCATAGACGTTGCTTTTGAGTATGTAATGTAAAATTTGCCAGCTCCAGGGCATTGCTCTGCTGTGAGCAACAATCCTCCCCTGCACAAGTTCCAGAAGCAGCTAAGGTGGAAGAAATGTTCTCAGGTTATGATTTTTTAGGTTGCATTTTCCTAGAAACAGAAAAGCATTCCTGCTCCTGAGCACTCGGTTCAGGCTAGCAGAGCTCTTCTTTATAATTTTAGTTTTGCCAAAATTAAGATGGGGGCACTTTTTACAAAATGACTCTGGTCCCAGTGCCAATCTACTAAGACCTTCCCAATCATGGCAGCTCCTTGGAAAGTGCCATGGAGCCTCCAAGAACAAGTGGAAGCAGGAAGTGGGCCAGACCCCTCCAGTGGCTTCTAGTCTTCACATCTCATCTCCCAGTGGCTCCTGTGACCTAGAAAAAGGGAGAGAGCACACACACTCTGGAAATGTCACAGCAACAGCAGAGAAGTACTCACTGATCTGACTTACTGATCTCTATTGCCATGTTTGTTCTCCAAGAACCCTTGGTGGAACATTGACTCGTCATTCCTAAGAAGGTCAGATATTTCAAATAACACCCACCCTCACATTCCCCCTCAGAACCATTCCCAGCTCTAAGAAACAGCCTAGCTATTCCCTTCTCCTTCGCCAGTATCTTAAAGACCAAAGTCAAACCTTGTTTTTCTCCTCTATTGATTGTTTTTCTAACCCCTGGAACTGGTTTTATAACCCTAGGTCTATTGCTCTCTTCTTGGCTGACTTTGAAATGCTCCACAGATCACTCTTTTGATAACTTCCTGGTAGGCTAGGAATTTACTATTCTTATTAGGAACTCTGTCCCTAGTTCTTTCATTTCCCAACACTGATATCTTCCAGAGAACAGATGTGCATTTCGTTTTGGCAGGTGAGGAGTCACTGGACAGGATGAACATGTCTTAAGTCCTGGGACGCTAAGCCAACACATCACACAGAGCACATGTGGGGACTAGTTGAGCAGAGAAGAGGATGGAAAGATGTTGTCCTCTCATTCCTATCACTGAACTTTACATAAACATACAAGGAAAAAAATCTTTTAGGAATTGTGCCACATGTGCATGTATGAATATGTAACAAGAAATCCCACCATTACGTACAATTTTAATGCACCATTAAAAAAATATGGAGGAAAAAAAAAAACAACTTGTTGTTGCTGCGGTGGCACATACTTGTAATCCCAGTGGCTTGGGAGGCTGAGGCAGAAGGATCGTGAATTCAAAGCCAGCCTCAGCAAATGAAGGTGCTAAGTAACTCAGTGAGACCCTGTCTCTAAACAAAATACAAAACAAGGTTGGGGATGTGGCTCAGTGGTCCAGGGCACCTGAGTTCAATCCCTGGTACCAAAAAGATAAAAAATTTAAAAAAGGACTTCAGGTTGGCACTGTGGCACACACCTACAATCCCAGTAACTTGGGAAGCTTAGGCAGGAAGATTGCACATTTGAGGCCAGCCTCAGCAACTTGATGAGGCCCTAAGCAACTTAACAAGACCCTGTTTCAAAATAAAACATGAAAAGGTCTGGGGATGTGTCTGTGGTAAAGTGCCCCTGAGTTTAATCCCCAGTACCAAACACAAAAACTTGTGCCACTCAGGATCTTTTTTATCTATTTACTTTTTGCTTGATATCTGTATCACAGATTTGATGATGAAGGATTGTTTCTTCTTTTAGTTACATTCTACAAGTAGCTCTATGCTCTTGGCATAGACTGTTAGCACCAAAAGAAGGTACACATGTTTGAGACAAGAAATGTGCTTCCATTTCATCTGTTTCCAATTGTGGCCTCATGCTGATTCTATATCTCAGTCTCTTTGGTTGTCACTGTTTTTAAGCCCTCTGGACCAGTTCCCTGTTCTTACTTCACATCTCGTGACAATTTTTAGTTTGGAAATGGACAGCATATTCTGCATCCCAGAGGAATAGAACATTATGCTTTTAGAATGTGAATATTCTCTTCTCTTCCCCTTTAAGTGCAATAACTGGACCTAACCCTGGATTAAAATTGGATTTTGGGGGTGGGAACGTAACTATGTGGTAGAGCACTTTCCTAGCATTCATGAGACTCTGGGTTCAATGCCTTCACTGCAATAAGTATGTCAGTAAGTAAATAAAGAAGTAATTTGAATTTTGGCTTACAAATGAAAGTATTAGGGGGACTGGGGATATATAGCTCAGTTAGTAGAGTGTTTGTCTTGGATGCACAAGGCCCTGGGTTCAATCCCCAGCACTGCAAAAAAAAAAAAAAAAAAAAAAAAAATTCAAGTGAAAGTATCAGGACTGAATTGAGGTTGAGTTATGGTTGAGATCAGAAAGTTAGTTTTTTTTTTTTTTTTTTAATATTTATTTATTTGCTTTTAGTTGTACACAATGAGTTTTTACGTGGTGCTGAGGATCGAACCCGGGCCGCGCATGTGCTAGGTGAGCGCTCCACCACTGAGCCATAACCCCAGCCCAGAAAATTAGTTTTTTAAAGTCAAGCATAGAACTTTTTTTTTTTGGTTTTTGTTTATTTTTTGGTACAGGGAATTGAACCCAGGGGCACTTAATCACTGAGCCATGCCCCCAGCCCTTTTTATTTTTTATTTTGAGACAGGTTCTTGCTAAGTTGCTCAGGAGCCTGCTACCTTTCTGAAGCTGGCTTTGAACTTGTGATCCCCCTGCTTCAGCTTCTGAGCCCCTGGAATTACAAGTGTGTGCCACCACACCTGGCTAAGCACAGGACTTTTTACACTCCCCAAACCATGAAAGAGAGATGTTGAGAATTTAAGATGTCTCCAGAACACTGTCAAGCCCACCGTGCCTCATGATACTTTAGCTCTGCATTTCTACCTGGATCCACTTAGTCTTGCTTCTCCCCTTAGGCATTTAGTGATGTAGCTGAACAGGGCATGGAGTTTTCAAAGCCTGTCCAATGGACCCCTATTACCACCTCTAATCATTTTAATCATAAGAATTGGACAAAGGAAAACTTGGGAAGAAGCATGTCAGGCACTGCCCCACATGACTCCTCCTCCCCTGCTCAACACAGCCCAGGACTCCCCATTCTGTACTTGCTGTTGGCCTCATCTCTCAGAGAAAACCAGCCCAGTGTATATAGAAGAAGTGGATTAGTGGAAAGAGCACTGGATTAAGCATCAGGAGACTGACTTTAAGATCCGATTTTACCCATCAGTAACTATGGAATTTGGAGGAAGCCACTTAACTCTACTGTGTCTTAGTCTCTTGGTTTGCAAAATAGAAATATCTCCCCTTTCTCCTTTCCCTGGATTCTGAAAGGTTGTTGTGAGGGACAAATGAAACAATGGAGGGGAATGACCTTTGGAAGAATGTAGTGCTGAGGCTTTGCATATTGTGCTCCTACAAACCACTTCCAGACTGCTGGGAATGTTTTTATAGGGTTATTTCATGTTCTTCACTAAGGGTGGGGCTGTTGTGTCTGGGGTAGAAGCCAAGCTTCCAGGAGTGCTGTCCATGCTCATAGTTTTTGAAAACTTCCAGTCATGGGGTATCCAAAAGATTGCCCTTTGGCTCATTTGTTAAGCTTTCTAGTTGGCAGATGGTCTCTGAGAGCAGCCCACTTTTCCAGTCCTGACATAATCTACCAATCTTAGACCCTTGTCACTTTGGGTAGACCATGTGTAGCCCAGTTATAGTATCCTGAGATTCAGTATTTGCTCAATCATTTACTACTGTGTAGATTTAGGCAACCCTCTTGGTATCTCTAAGATTCAAGTTTCCTCCTCTGTAAAATATAAGAAATGTTATCTTGGGGCTGGGGTTGTGGCTCAGCAGAGGAGCACTCGCCTAGCATGTGCATGGCCCCAGTTCGATCCTCAGCACCACGTAAAAATAAATAAAGGCATGTGTACAACTAATAAATAAATAAATATTAAAAAAAAAAGAAATGTTATCTTGACTCCATAGTGTTGTTTGGAGAATTAAATGAAGCATGTAAAGTACTTTAACCAAGTTCCCGGCCAATGTGTGTCAGTTCTCTGCTCAGAGGTATCCCTACTCTAGGGAGAATTATTGCTAGACACACTTCCTGAAGATCATTTACACATCTCAGAGGCATTTTAGAATCGGATCAGAGATGTGACCACCCTGCAAATGCCAATGCTGCCATGTCCTAACCTCACTGTCTCACTTCCTTATCTTTGGTGCCTTCTACAGGGAACATCATTGGCTCTGGAATCTTTGTCTCACCAAAGGGTGTGCTGGAGAATGCGGGCTCTGTGGGCCTCTCACTCATTGTCTGGATTGCGACAGGCCTCATCACAGCTGTGGGAGCTCTCTGCTATGCTGAGCTGGGGGTCACCATCCCCAAATCTGGAGGTGACTACTCCTATGTCAAGGACATCTTTGGAGGACTGGCAGGGTAAGCACATCTGTGGAGGCCTAAGTGGTCTAGAAGAAAAGGAGAAAGATCGTTCAGAAAGAGGTCAGATTGTGGGTTTCTAGTCTCAACATGCAGCCTCAGGGTGGCACTACCATTTTGCCTCCATTTCATGGTCGCTAGTGTAGCTTTGTGTCCTGAGAGTGTTGGAGGAACCAGGTTGTAATTTTAATCTCTCCACTGATCTTGGTGGGCAAGATTCTATGAGCCAAGCAAATAGAGCTATGTGACAACACTGACCATAGAATGACAGGGAAAGCAGTCACAAAAGCATAGGCCTTTTATCTTGACAAATGAGAGTGGCCACCTAAGATACAGTAAGTGCGCCCTCTTTTCATATTACAGAGGGTGATGCCCTCCCTCTAGAGTCAAGCCCTAATCTGGAATTTCCTCAGGTTCTTCAAACCTGCCAAGGAGCTCAGCTTTCACCAATGGGTCAATGGGTGTGAAAGTCGCTTCCTGGCATACCCCACTAAATGCTTCCCCCAACGGCTGCTAATATAGCCACACCCTTAGCATGTCCTGGCTGTTAGTATCCTGGGGTTGCAAATTTAATTTTTCCCCCATTGGATGCTGGGGGCCAGAGTGGCAGAGAAGAGATGATGAAAGGAGAAGGGAGAGAAAAAGACGCCAAGACTGGTGTTGGTGCTAGTTGAAACTTAGCTTTTCATCGTTAAACAATTTTACTGCTGTTCCAGAGAGCTGGGTGTCTCATTTGGGGTGGGGGTGGGAGCTGGGCTCTTTAGCATCCCTGAAAATTAAAAAAGAAACACACCCCTTTAATCTACCTGCCTCTGCACATGGCTGCCCACCAACTTGCCCAGGCCCTCTTCTGATGACTGAATTCCTGCCATGCCCGCTGGCGGGCTGTCCCTCTTCCTTCTTCAGGTTCCTGAGGCTGTGGATTGCTGTGCTGGTGATCTACCCCACCAACCAAGCTGTCATCGCCCTTACCTTCTCCAACTATGTGTTGCAGCCACTCTTCCCCTCCTGCTTGCCCCCAGAGTCTGGCATCCGTCTCCTGGCTGCCACCTGCTTATGTAAGTATTGTTTTGGGGACAGCCTCGTTCAGCCTCCCCAGTGGCTTGCATGTCTCTGATTCTCCTTCCTGTCCTCTATTTTTTTGTTTTTGTTTTTTTCCCCCCATTATTTTTCTCTCCATTTTTTACAAGTGTATTTTGGGACCATGGACTCTGCATACAATTATCTGGTGTTTTAAAAAGAAGAAGAAATTTATTGGGGGCACAGTCATTTTTACTGACAATGTTCTTAACATGAAGCACTTTCACCTATATTATCTGATTTGAGCCTCATGATAAAACCATGAGGTAAGCTGGGCCAGTATTATCATTTTCCTAGAACAGATAAGGAAACAGAAAGCCAAGCAAGTAGCTTACCCCAGGACACAGGCCCTGAGTACAGTCCAGATCTTCTGATTCCCTCTTCAGCAAAGCACACCATGCCAGTTTCTCCTGGCTGCTGATAGGAAGACTGTTTTGGCTCCATAGCGGTAGGTCTGGTGCACTTCTACCTCAACTGGCCAACTCATACTTTGTAAACTCTCTTGGGAGACTTTGTCCCTGGTCTCTGCCCTGGATGAGTTTTTAAGATTTATTTTATTTATTTTGGTAGTAGGGACTGAACCCAGGGATGTTCAACCATAAGCCATATCCCTAACTCTTTTTTATTTTTTATTTTGAGTCAGGGTCTCATTAAGTTGCCCAGGCTGGCCTCAAACTTGCCATCCTCCTGCCTCAGCCTCCCAAGTTGCTGGGATTACAGGCATGTGGCACCACCACATCTGGCTAACTTTTATTTAAGTATTTATTTACTTAGGTACTGGGGATTAAATCCGGGGTGCTTTACCGCTGAGCTACATCCCCAGACATTTTTATTTTTTTGAGACAGGGTCTTGCTAAGTTGCTGAGGCTGGCCTTGAACGTGTGATCCTCTTGCTTCAGCCTCCCCAGTTGCTAGGGTTACAGGGTGTGCACCACCACACCCTGTTTGGATGAGCTTTATAAATGGGGGAAAGTCATATAAACAGATGTAGTGTACTTATGGTTTAGTCAGTTTCAGTAAAAATTTAGGGAAGGGAAAGGATCCCTGTGAGCTGGAAAGGGTAGAAAAACTTAACAGAGAAGTTCCACAGAGCCATGTTTCTATGAAGTTTCAGTGCTGATCTCTGTGATCTCCATGGCCTGGAGTAATCTACATCCTTAATCAAATACTAACTTCTCAAGCAACTACTTAGACATGTTTCAGAGCTCACACTTCTGTTTTGTTTTGTTTTTTTGGTACCGGGGATTGAACTCAGGGGCACTCGACCACTGGGCCACATCCCCAGCCCTTTTGTGTATTTTATTAGAGACAGGGTCTCACTGAATTGCTAAGTGCCTCACCATTGCTGATGGCTGGCTTTGAACTCGCAATCCTCCTGCCTCAGCCTCCCAAGTGCTGGGATTACAGGCGTGCGCCACTGCACCCAGCTCAGAGCTCACACTTCTGTAGTTGGCTTGGTTCCTGCCTTCTCATACCTTCTAACACTCACATACTTAGCTCAGGGTAAGGATGACCCTGGCCTTAACTTTCCCAGGTCTGGCACTTCTTTTCCATCATGCTGGTGGGTAGGGAAGGGAGGACTATTTACTCACCCCAATACCTCTTACAGGCAAGCATCTGGAACCTTGACAAGTTTGCCTTCTTTGGCAGTAGAGGTCACTTAGGTCACCACCTAAGAAAGTTCTAATTAGGGGCTGGTGATGAGGCTAAGTGGTAGAGAGCTTGCCTAACATGCACAAGGCCCTGGATTCAATCCCTAGCTACACACACACACACACACACACACACACACACACACACACAAAGTTATAATGTGGAGTTGAGACCCTTGTTTGGGACTTTATTCCTTGTGCTTGGTCAGTCCTGTTTGCAGACCTTGAGGCAGATTGTTGCATGCCCTAGAACTAGGCTGAACCCCTGAGCCTGCATCTCCACTCCACACAATCTAACTGTGTGACTTGACTGTTTGGCATAGTTACTCAACCCACCCCACTGTCAGATATGAATAGTAAATTGTAACCCTATGTCTCAGGAGGATGTGGACTGTGTGGGAGAAGAAATGGGACGCACTCAGCACAGCAGTGGGCAGGCACCTTGTACCCCAGCTATGTCAGTCACTGAGGGAGAGCTGGCTGTCAAGCTACAAAGCCACTACATCCTTGGTTCCTGGATGGATCCAGAGCTGGGGGAAGGAGAGGATGGAGGGTGTGGGAATGCAGGAAAAGTTGCCTTTTCTGCCATCAGACAAGCTAACAGAGGGGAGGAAGGGGAAGCACATGAGTGCTGGTCACTGCTGTTTCAGTGTCTTATGCACACAGACAGCTTCCTTTTTCTTGCTGATGCTGCTGAACTGTCTCAGACAAGAGGCCACCCTTGCCCTCCTACTAGAAATCAAGAACCCTTGGGGTGCTGACAGCTTGCCTACACACACAGGTCCTGTGTTCAATCCCTAGCATCAAAGGAAAGATCCTTAAGACCTAGTGTGGTGGCACATGTCCATAATCCCAGCCACTGGGGAAGCTGAAATAGGAGGATCTCAAGTTAGAGGCCAGCCTCAGCAATTTAACAAGGCCCTAAACAACATAGCAAGACCCTTGTCACAAAATTTAAAAAAATAAAAAGGTCTGGAGATGTAGGTCAGTGGTAAAGCATCCCTGAATTTAGTCCCCATACCAAAAAAAAAAAAAAAAAAAAAAAGACCCTCCAAGAAGTTGTTGAAGAGTTTGACCACTTGCACAAAGACTACCTGGGGGTAGTGTAGCCTTGGGTTTTCCCTTAGGTTGGGCCCAATCCTCCCAGGAGATTAGAGCTCCTGCTTAAGCTGGGTGTGGTGGCACACACCTGTCATCCCAGCATCTCTGGAGCCTGAGGCAGAAAAGGATCACAAGTTCCAGGCCAGCCTGGACAACTTAGCAAGACCCTGTTTGAAAACTAGCTAACTAACTAAATAAGTGTATGACTCAGTGATAGAGCAAATCTGGGTTAAATTCCCAGTACTGAAAAGAAAAAGAGTGTTCCTGCTTGTATCCAACTCCAGAAAGACATGGCACACAGTTCCCTCTGCAGCTCCCCCCTCACCTAGACATTGCTAGCACCAAGCCAGGAATAAACTTAGAAACTGGCTGATAATAAAAATGAGGAGATCCTCCTCTTTCTCTTTACCACCGTCAGATTCAGTAAAACCCATCTGGCCTGTCCTCTACCTCCTAAGTAGAACTGCAAGGAAATCACCTCCAACTTAACAGCGGTCAATCTTGTCCTCCAAAGACAGGAATTTTTCAGTGTCCTTGAGACAGGTGTTCAAGTATTTTTCTACCTTTGTAAGCAGATTTTTCTTTTGTCCTATACTGGGAATTGATCATCTCAGGACCTCATGTATGCTAGACAAGTGCTCTACCTCTGAGTTAACCTCGCCAGCCCTAAGAAAATCTTAAACTTAAGCCTGTTCCTCATGTTACCTTTAGGGGAAATGGAGAACAGCTCTGTTTCTCATGCTCTGCGGGGTCCCTTTCCTGTGGCTGTGAAGGCCACTGGAAGTTGTACACGTTCACATATGTGGACACATACACACACACACAGTTCTTCCTCCTCTTCTTTAGGCCAGACGCTCCCAGCCGTTTTGTTTTGTTTTGTTAGATATTTATTTATTTGCTTTAGTTGTACACAATGCGTTTATTTTTACATGGTGCTGAGGGTTGAACCCCGGCCACACATGTGCTAGGCAAGTGTTCTGCCGCTGAACCACAACTCCAGCCCCCCAGGTGTTTTGAGTGCATGTACAGAAGTTCTGTTTTCTGGTTTGTTGAATACATTTATTTTTTTAACTCACTTCTATATAGTCCCTCAAATCATCTCTTAAGCTATCCAGTAATGGCTGGGGTTGTGGCTCAGCGGTAAAGCGCTCACCTAACATGTGCATGGCCCTGGGTTCAATCCTCAGCACCACGTAAAAATAAATAAATAATATAGAGGTATTGTGTCCAACTACAGCTAAAAAATAAATACTAAAAAAAAAAAAGCTATCCAGTAAAACAGAAACCAGGTTGTCAGAAAGTCTTGGTGGATGCCATCTTTCACTAACATCTTTTTATTCCAGCACACCTCTGACTCACCCACTCCCTGATTGTTGAACCCAGGGCCTGTACTTGCTAGGCAAGTGCTATACCACTGAGCCCTAGGTGCAGCCTTCTTTGGAAATCAAGCCTGGAGAAGCTCGACCTAGCTATACTCTTGGCAGAAGCTGTGCAGAGCTTGGGTAGGATGAGAACTTATTTACGTAGGAAATTCTGCTTTCTGCTGTCTCATTTTGGCATGCTGATGATGGGCTTCATTCACTGAGCAATGAGAGGTTTGGGCCACCCTCTGTGGAGAGGTAACTGGTGTATAGCTGAGTCTTAGAGGACGGGGCATAGAGCCGAGCAGGGAAAGCGGGTGTGGCACAGCCCCAGGGTTGGGCTTTGCTGGAGAGGCAGGAGATGAGGTCAAGAATAGTTCTGTGGTGGGCCGTTTTTGGAAGCAATTGGATGAGAAATGAAGTTGTGATGAGCCAGATGGTGGGGGTGGAGAGGCGGAAAGAACCTGCTGTAACTGGCTTCCCTGCCCAGAGCCTGGTGTGGGGGGGAGGGGAGTTGGAGAGGGAGAGAGAGAAGGAACTGCAGAGCTGGAGCTCGCTTATGCAACTGCAGCGCCACTTTGAGTTATTCTATTATTTAGGTCAAAGCTGATTATTTACTGCTGAGTCAGCAGAATATCCCTGCCACTAGGCAGCAAAAAAGGAAAGTATTCTTACATTTTAATTAGATGAAAAGCCTTTCTCCCTTCTCCAGAGCAAGCATATTAGCAGAAGAAGGGAGTTAGAAAAGGGGACTGGGAGGTATCAGAACTTGATTTCCAGTGCCTTTTGTGATTTCCTTGATATTTCTCTTTTCTTCTTTCTTAAACTATCTTCCTATTCTCCATTTAAAAGATTCAAGTCAGACATAAAAGAGAGTCAACAGAGAAAGTCACCCTTATCTTCACCTGGATCCCTCCCCTGTCTGGTGGACTTAGTAATGTTATTGTGGGGACTTACAGTTGGGGTCCAGGTTGTTGGGGTCCCGAACAAATAATTGAGCAAGACACACAGAAGTAACAGGCAAAGTACAGATTTACTGAGGGAGAAGGTAGAAGTAGCACTCCATAAGGTAGAGAGGGGTGGGTTGAGCAAGAGAAAGAGGCTCAAGGTCCTGGTGTCTGGGAATTAGTGTCTTATGTGTTGAGTTGTGAGGCATTCTCTTCCCTATAGAGATGGGACTGGATTGAGGACTTTATCATTTGTTCCCATTGGCTACCTTATATTACCTGATTAGAACTGTGTCCAATTTTCTCCTATTGGTTACTTTAGAAAAACTAATTAAAATGCTGTCCACTTCACCCCATTGGTTTAGAATACTGGTGCACACCTGTAATCCCAGTGACTCCAGAGCCTGAGGCAGGAAGATCAAAAGTACAAAGCCAGTCTCAGCAACTTGGGAATCCCTAAGCAACTTAGTGAGACTCTGTCTCTAAAATATTAGAAGAGCAGGCTGGAGTTGTGGCTCAGCGGTAGAGCGCTCGCCTAGCATGTGTGCGGCCCCGGTTTGATCCTCAGCACCACGTAAAAATAAAGGCATTGTGTACAACTAAAACAAATAAATAAATATTTTAAAAAATATATTAGAAGGGCTGGGGATATGGCTCAGTGCTTAACTGCCCCTGGTTTCAATTCCTGGTACCAAAAACAAAAAACAAAAAACCCAAAAACCTGAACCTGTGGCAGGAGTTATCATAGGTAGTGTGTAATAAAACTTGTAAACAGGGACATGATGACTCTTCTCCCTGTCTTGTCCTCCAATGGCATTTTTCTTGTACCCTGCCTCTGCCATCTTGGAGTCCCTGAACACCTACCCAGCAGTGAATAAGTATCCTTACAGTTCTAAATAAAATGTATCTATTGATGTATTTGTCTGGGTATATAGACATACATATTGACAGGTTATTTCTACAGCAAACTCTTACCATGTTAGCCACATCATTTGTCTGTTACTGGGTTTCTAGTGTCAAAGGACAAGTCTTTTTTTCTTTTTGGTATTGGGGATTGAACTCTGGGGTACTCGACCACTGAGCCACATTCCCAGCCCTATTTTGTATTTTATCTAGAGACAGGGTCTCACTGAGTTGCTTAGTGCCTCGCAGTTGCTTACTCTGGCTTTGAACTCAAGATTCTGTCTCAGCCTCCCAAGCCACTGGGATTACAGGTGTGCACCACCACACCTGGCAATAAATTGATTTTATAGACTGAGAAGAACTTGAAGAAAGCAGAAACAAAACCCCCAAAGCCAGTTAGTCATTTCAAAATTACTGTCCTTAAAAGGTGGGGACTGGGAGACAGAATAGCAGGAAATTAGCCATCTAATTAGCATCAGCTTATTTCAAGTTACTTCTTTGTGTAAGGATCTGACTTTGGAAAATTTCACTGTTATCTCTCTAATCCTGATTCTCAGCAGGTCAGATAAACAGTCTACTTTCAGTTTGGTGGCATGGAACTTTAGCACTAGTGACTTCATTTTGATTTTCACCCTGATCTGTTGGAGCTCAGTGTAGAAGTCTGAAACAGTGGCTGGTATTTTTTTTTTCCTTCCTTCCTTTCTTTTCTTTCTCTCCCCCTAACCCCCAGTGCTGGGGTTGGAACCTAGGCCCTTGCACATGCTAGGCAAGCACGCTTTACCACTGAGTTGTTCCCCTGCCCCAGTCCAGATCTGTGCATCTTACTTCCTAATCACGGGCTTTTCTTTGGGATCTGTCTTTCCCCTTGGGACTTCCTGCCCCACCCCCTTTCATTCACACCCCCTGTTCTCCCTGCAAGTCTTGCCCTAAAGAAATTCCTTCTCCTTCCAGAAAAGAATAACCTGCATGCATTTCACAAGGAAAAAATGCTTATCTTGTTTTCCATCTTTCTGCTGAGATTCCTAAGAGGCTACTTTTTCTAGGGCTTCAGATTTCTACTTCTTTCTTGAGCTATTTGGAAAGGAAAGAACTTCCTTTATTTCTACTGACCCTGAGTTGCTCTGCAATTCCTCTACAGAAGACTCCAGCTGCCTGGAGCAGGATGTTGTCAGTTGTTTTTTTTTAAGTCTCCTGTAAATTAATCCCTTGGCATGAGAGGGTTCAACAGTCTTTCCTAGTTTCTAATCCCTTAACTTCAGTTCATCATCCCTTGAGCCTTCATATTCTCTAGCCTCAGACTTCTCATCCCCAAACATTAAACATGTTGCCTCAGATACCTGGGTGCCACTGCCTTCTTGTCCTTGTCTAGCCCCCAGAGAGTTCTCTGGGTGTGTCTGATCAGTCTTATATGTAGGAATTCCAACAAATACAGACTGGTCTAGATTTGATTCCCATTTATCTAAGACACCCCCCCTTTTTTTTTTGGTACTGGGAATTGAACTCAGGGGCATCGACCACTGGGCCACATCCCCAGCCTTTTTTTTTTTTTTTTTTTTTTTTTTTTTTTGGTACAGGGGATTGAACTCAGGGGCACTCAACCTCAACCACTGGGCCACATCCCCAGCCCTTTTTTGTATTTTATTAGAGACAAGGTCTCACTGAGTTGCTAAGTGCCTCACCATTGATGTGGCTGGCTCTGAACTTGCGATCCTCCTACCTCAGCCCCCCAAGTGCTGGGATTACAGGTGTGCGCCACCACGACCAGCTAAGACACCTTTTTTCTCTAAATATCTTCTAACTAGCCAGCATTTAAAATCTAAGTATACTGAAAACCTCTTGAGTTTTATCAAGGGTTAATTCAACTATTACTTAATTTTTCTTTCTTTCTTTTTTCTTTTCTTTTTTTTTTTGTTTTTTTTTTTTTTTTTTGTGGTACCGGGGATTGAACTCAGGGGCACTCGACCACTGGGCCACATCCCCAGCCCTTTTTTGTATTTTATTTAGAGACAGGGTCTCACTGAGTTGCTAAGTGCCTTGCCATTGCTGAGGCTGGCTTTGAACTCGCGATCCTCCTGTCTCAGCCTCCCAAAGTGCTGGGATTACAGGCGTGCGCCACCGCGCCCGGCTTTTTTTTTTTTTTTTTTTTTGATACTCAGGGTCACTCAACCATTGAGCCACATTTTCAGCTCTATTTTGTATTTCATTTAGAGACAGGGTCTCAGTGAGTTGCTTAATGCCTTGCTTTTGCTGAGGCTGGCTCTGAACTTGTGATCCTCCTACCTCTGTCCTCCCAGCTGCTGGGAATACAGGTGTGTGCCACCATGCCCAACTCATTTTTCATTTTTATGATACATTAAGACTAAAATTATTCTGGAAGTGAATTTCCATGGAATAAACCAGAAATTTCATCGGCTATTCATTGTATTGAACATATAGTGGAGATAAGGCATGACTTATATGGTCTTGGAAAAGATTAAGGTCTAGTGACTGGTGTACCAACAAATTAATGACAATACAAAAGAACAATCAAAAAAGAAACAAAGAATAACAATAAAATGTGATTTTAAAAGTGCAACACAAGGGGCTGGGGTTGTGGCTCAGTGGCAGAGTGCTTGCCTCGCATGTGCGCGGCCCGGTTCGATCCTCAGCACCACATAAACATAAATGCATTGCATTGTGTACAACTAAAGTAAATAAATAAATATTAAAAAAAAAAATGTGCAGGGGCTGGGATGGTGGCTCAGCGGTAGAGCGCTCGCCTAGCGCGTGTGCGGCCTGGGTTCGATCCTCAGCACCAGGTAAACATAAATGCACTGCATTGTGTACAACTAAAGTAAATAAATATATATTTTTTAAAAAAAGTGCAACACAGGCTAGGGGTGGTGGCACACGCCTGTAATCCCAGTACTTGGGAGGCTGAGGCAGGAGGATCATGAGTTCAAAGCCAGCCTCAGCAATGGCAAGACCCTTAGCAACTCGGTGAGACCCTGTCTCTAATAAAAATACAAAAAAGAAAAAAAAAAAGGGCGGGGGGGGGGGGGGCTGAGGATGTGGCCCAGTGGTCGAGTGCCCCTGAGTTCAATCCCCTGTACCATAAAAAAAAAAAAAAAAAAAGTGCAACACAGAAAAAGCTTTGAAGTTGGGAGGGGAGTGCTAGGGAAGGCTCCCAGATTGAACTAAATCTTTTTTTTGTGTGTGGTACTGGGGATTGAACTCAGGGGCACTCGACCACTGGGCCAAGTCCCCAGCCCATTTTTTTTTTTTTTTGTATTTTATTAGAAACAGGGTCTCACTGAGTTGCTAAGTGCCTCGCCATTGCTGAGGCTGGCTTTGAACTTGCAATCCTCCTGCCTCAGCCTCCCAAAGTGCTGGGATTACAGGCGTGCGCCACCGCACCCGCTGAACTAAATCTTGATATGAAAGTAGGAAGACTTCAGATGAGCATAAAGTAGGGGATAGCCAGGAAGAGGTAGGGCTCAGGCAAGACTTGGGATCAAAAGAGAAACAGCCTCTTGGAGAAAAACAAGTAGCTTTATGTGGGTGGAGCCTAAGAGAGTGATAGGAAATGAGACTGAACAGGTAAGAAGAAGCCAGATCTTGAAGGATCCTGAATATCATGCAAAAACAAAGCAGATTTTGCCAGATGCTCTGGCACACAACTATACTCAGGAACCTGAGGCAAGAGGATTAAAAGCTCGAAACCAGCCTCAGCAATTTAGGGAGACCCTGTCTCAAATCAATAAGAAGGGCTTGAGATGTGGCTCAGTGGCAAAGCACCCCTGGGTTCAATCTCCAGTATTGCAAACAAAACAAAACAACAACAACAAAAAAACCCACAAACAAACAAACAAAACCAGGAGAAAGCAGATTTTATCCAATGAATCACTGAAGGAATGTGAGCAGTGGAGTAACATGATTAGGCTCAGATTTGGGTGAAACCTGAAGCCAGGAGAAAACCAGGCTAAGTATTTGTCTAGGCTAGAAAGGTTGCAATTTTTTGGGGGGGTTAGGGTCGGGGGGGGGACACTGGGGATTGATTTCACTCTACCACTGAGTTACATTCCCAGTCCCTTTTTTATATTTTGAGGCAGGGTCTCATTAAGTTGCTTAGGGCCTCCTTAAATTTTTCAGCCTCCTGCTCTTTTTTATTTTGAGACAGGGTCTCACTAAATTGCTGAGGCTAGCCTAGAACTTGTGATTCTCCTGCCTCTGCCTCCCACATAGCTGGCATGTACACCAGAAGATTTAGGAGTACAATCAGCTGAGTACATTGAATTGTTTGACCACCAAGGAGGAGGAATCTAGTTTGCCTGGAATGTTTCGGCTTAACTGTATCCAGCGCTCATGATGAACAGTTGAATGTATTCTACCTCTGTCTTCCAGGTCCTCCCACAGTCCTGAGGGGAGCTGGACAGGTCCTTGGTTAGAAGTCTTGCTCAGGGCATTACCCCCAAGTCCTATTTAAAAGCCTGCTCTAAAGCGGTGTAACTTATAAAGGGATTGGAACTCTTGGGCATGTTTATCAAGTGCCCATGACAGACTAGATAGTGTTTTTGGCATAGGGGATACAGCAACAAGCAAAAACCCTCACCTGAAGCAGCAGCAGTGGAAAATGAGGTCTTCTCTCTTAACAACTCTTTCCTGAGTCTACTTGTGTGTCTTCCATAGGTACCCCAGGGGATACAGAATCATTTAATCATTCTCAAATATCTGAGAATTTCCCAGTCACTGTGCTAGGCATGGGAATACTTAATTCCTATACTTAGGAACTCACAGCCCAATGCATAATTCCAACAAATAGATAGAGAATTTCAGTTCTAAGTGGTAAGTTTCCCCAAAAGGACAATATATAGAGAGTTAGCTGAAAGAGAAGTAGAAGCAGCGGACCAGGGTGGAAGAAAATCTTAGAGAAAGGAACATATAAGTTTAGGCCGAGAGACCATTTGGAGACATCCAGGCAAACTATCCAGCATGGAGGGGAGGGGAGAGTGAGATAGAGCCAAGAGAATGTTCTCTCAGGAGGGATTAACAAATGGCAAGGTCTGAGAACATAGCCCTTTCCCAGTACTACAGGTATTCAGTACACCACAGCATAGATTAGGAGGTAGAAAATGTGGCAGACGTAGGAACCTCATTGTGAAGGGCCTAATGGGCCATGCTGAAGAGGTTGGACTTTATCCCAAGAGCAAAGCAAAGGCATTGAAGGTTTTACCGAGGATTGAACTCAGGGGCACTTAACCACTGAGCCATATGCCCCACCCTTTTAAAAATATATATATTTATTTAGAGACAGCGTCTCGCTAAATTGCCGAGGCTGGCTTCGAACTCACAATCCTCCTGCCTGAGCCTCTAAGCCGCTGGGATTACAGGCGTGCCCCACAGCACCCAGCTGCATTGAAAGTTTTCAACCAGAAGAGTAACATTATCAGATTTCTATTTTAGCAGACTCATGCTGCAAGGGTACAGGATGGATTGTCCACGGAGAAATGTCATAGCAAGAAAACATTACAGTGCAGTTACAGGAATATAGGATAGAGATGACAATGGTGTGACTCAGGGAAGGGGCAATGAGAATCGAGAGAAATAGATGTCTTTAGGTCTTTAGGAAATAGAATTGGCAAGACTTAGTGACTAAGGGTGAAAGAGTCAAGGTTGGTGCATTTTGTTGAGGATACATGTGAAATAAATCAAGGACAATACTAGATCATACTTTAATGTCTTTTTAAATTTTGTTCTTTTTGTTAATGTTTTTTTCACAGGTATGGTTTAGTCTGGTTAAGTTGGCCTCTCTGTCTTTGCCACCCTTCCCATTCACTCCAACACTCAAGATCTGTTGCTGAAAGGCAACCCCTGTGCCTTTGAACTTCATGTTTATAATGGCAGAGTAAATTACACATTCTTTTTTTTTTTTTTTTTTTGTACCAAGGATTAAGCTCAGGGGCACTTGACCACTGAGCCACATCTCCAACCCTATTTTATTTTGGTTTTTTGGTACCGGGGATTGAAATTAGGGGCACTAGACCACTGGGCCACATCCCCAGCCCTTTTTTGTATTTTATTAGAGACAGGGTCTCACTGAGTTGCTAAGTGCCTCACCATTGCTGAGGCTGGCTTTGAACTCGCGATCCTCCTGCCTCAGCCTCCCAAAGTGCTGGGATTACAGGCGTGCGCCACCGTGCCCGACTTCCAGCCCCATTTTATATTTTATTTAGAGACAGGTTCTCACTGAGTTGCTTAGTGCCTTGCTTTTTGCTGAGGCTGGTTATGAACTTGCAGTCCTCCTGCCTCAGCTTCCTGAGCCACTGGGATTACAGGCATGCACCACTGCGACCAGCAAAACTACACATTCTTTAGTGCTATTTCACCTCCCTCTCCCATAGGCTTCTAGGGTATTTCTTGTTCTAATCGCCCTAGAAATGAAGGTATCTTTGTTAACCTCATATTATGCTGTAATAGGGACTCAGTCTTAAGCTCTAATGAAAAGAACAACTTGTACAGTGCTTTGTAATTTATACATCATAGTAAGCAACTGCACATATCACAAAGAATTCAAGAGTTTTATGGAGGTCTTCTTCCCTAGAGAGCCATTAGTGTTGGACACTTCTGTCTACTGGTTTAAGTCCTGTGTGTTCTCAGCAGGCTTTTGCCCTCCACTGGCTATCAGAAGTCGGAATCTTTTCAGCTTCATAGGCCATGCCTTAGAAATTGGGAAATGAGGGAGGGGGGGATTTGTGGGAACATCTCCACCTCTGCATGGGGAAACAATAAAGTGAATTGAGGTTCCCCCAAACTGGAAGTTTTTTGGGAGTTCACATTCCACCAGGTGTGGTAACAACTTGCTTCCTTTCTGGTAGCAGCCAAGATACTTGAATTCTCCTCTGCCCTTTTATTGCTGACTTTCAAGGATCACTTTGTTTTTCCCAGGGAAGCTTATGCCTGCGGTTTTTTTTTAAGTTATTCATTAATTGTGTCTGGTGAACTTTTAAGGGTTAATATGACACACCAAATTTATATATCATTTACCCACAAATACAAAATCAGAGAATTATAGGAGTGGAAGGAGAACCAGTGGTACTGGGAGCTTTGAAGAAAAGAAGAAAGGGCAGGTTTGTTTTGAGAGTTTAACAAGGTTGAGCACTATCTTCAGGGTTGGGTTATAACTGAATCATTTCGAGAACTTTGTTGTTATAGGGCTGGGCCTTCCCAGAAACTGAGGCAGCATGAAGACTTCTTCCCTCAAATTAAAATTCTTGAGATCAAGTCAGAAAGATTTCAGACATGTCGCTCAGAGTAACAAGCATGAGTTTATTAAATGGATAGGAAAGGGGAAGGAGGACACCCTCAAGGGAGAGAGTGGGTCCTCGCAGAGAGGAGAGGAACAGGGTGCCTCTCCTGATCTCCAGTTTTATTGGGGGTCCAGAGAAGTTTTCAGAGAGTCCCACCCAGGTCCAACTCTTGACTTTTGACTGACAGCAAGTTGATATGAGACTTTCAAGTTTACTGCCATGACAACTCTAGATTACCTTGGCCCGTGCTGACTGCTTCTAACTGGATTCTTAAACATATATTCTTACAGATTTTATGGTTAGGAGGAACTATCCTTATCTCCCTGAGTTTCAGGATTTGGTCTGTGAAAGGGTCACAAAAGTCTTGCCCTTCAGGGTAATTTGGCTTATTCTTATCAACATTATTTCAGGCCTGCATTTCTCCTGCAGATAACAGGTAGTTTGCTGAGGAATGTGACATAGCCTGTCCGTTTAAGCCAGTCAGGGCTTGCAGATAAATTGCTTTTTGGAAAAGAAAGCATGTGGGGGTCAGCACAGTGGGTCCATTTTATAGAATTATTCCTTTAACTTCATGTTCCCATCATTCTCATCTGTCTATCCCCTATCTTTGTGATCTAGGTCACAAAGGTTTACAGACTTCAAGGAACACTAACAAAGTCCACCAGCCTTCCAGTCCAAGAACCCACCAGATCTCCTAAGACCCATATGCCAAGACTTAATGTGATGGACAGTCAGGCAAACCCTGCTGAGCAGTGCAGACTCAACAGAACCACTCCATCCACCTGTGTCTGGGGCATTAGCCCTGAGAACTGGGCGGGGAGACGAAGGTGAAATAATAGAAGTTTTTCAGGTCCAGGTTGGAAAAGTAATGAGTAGGATTAAAACGAGGATCTGCCGGCCTGTAATCTCAGCACTTGGGAGGCTGAGGCAGGAGGATCGCCAATAAAGCCAGACTCAGCAATGGCAAGGCACTTAGCAACTCAGTGAGACCCTGTCTCTAATAAAATACAAAAGAGGGCTGGGGATGTGGCCCAGTGGTCCAGTGCCCCTGAGTTCAATCCCTGGTACCAAAACAAACAAACAAAAAAAACCCAGCATGGCACATCTGACTTTCTGGGTATCTTCATTTTTTTCTCTTTTCCCCACACCACCAGCTCAGGAGCCATGTTTAGCTAATGCTGAAGAGAGAACTACTCAGCTCTTGCAAAACGCTGAGCTGGGTGTTCAGGCTTCTTGGCTCCACTAAGTGCTGGATGGTGATTCAGCAGAAACTCCAGGTTTAGCAGCTGGCAAAGAGGGGAGCAGGATAAGAAGGAAGGGGAAGTGGGCAATGGGGGGGCCAGAGCTTAGCTCATAGAATACAGGAAAAGCTGTATGATTCTGGACCTTCTTCTCTGTACCCCTCCTCCTCTGCTTGCTTGTTCTTAAAAGAGAGAGGCCCTTCTGGAGGGAAGGCTCAGGACACCTCTTCTGCCTATAGGGGTTTCTGAGATTTCTAAAATGTCAGTGCTTCCAGATGAACAGGGCTGAAGAAGGGAAAAGGGTAACTCTACTGTGGTAGGCAAGATCTATTTCAAAACCAAACTCACCACTGTGAACTTTAAAGACGCTGGGATCAAAGCGTAATTTATGAAGAAAGCTGCTTTGATTTTTTTTTTTTTTTTTTTTTTTTTTTTGCTTGCTGTTTCTTTGTTTTGATGTTTTTATCTTTCACCAGTCAAGTTATTTACATGTATAACTTCAATAGTCAAGTTATATTACATAATAGGAACCTTTGTTTTAGGTAGGCAGGGTGCCTGAAGACTAGAATTTGGCCCTTCTCCCATATGAAAAATGTCCTGGGGAGGGGGGTGATGCAGAGAAGGGAAGGAATCTGGGAGGGTTCTAGGCAGCTCTGTCTCACCGCTCCTACCCCATTTGCCCCCAGGCCTCGCTGAGGTCTTTGAGGAGGAAAGATAGCTCAAGCCATCCTGGTCCTGCCATTTGCGTGGGCAGAAGTGGAACCGTATCAGTGCCTCTGGTTGTGTGCATTAGAACTCAAGAGGCTCGGTGTTTTCTTTGCCTATCAGTGTCTTTTGGCAGCAGGCACGGGTTACCTCCTAGATCTGGAAACGGATGAGATTAGACAGGCCAAACCCAAGCAGTTTTTCCACAATTAGAAACTCGTGCCCAGTTCCTCCCTCTAGCAGCCTCGGAGGCCAAGGAGCCCTGGCCAGCCTATCAGAGAGCGGAGCGTGGCCACACCCCCTTCCGCCCGCTGGGTGGTTGCCCCTGCTCCTACGTGGGCATCCTGAGGGCTGCCCTGAGGGGCATTACCTCACCTTTTTGCTGTATCTCCAGAGCCAGGGAGGCAGGGCGGCCAGAGCGTGGCAGAAGGCAGAGAAGTGCTCGCCCCAGCAAAAGGTGAGACTTAAAAACCAACCCTTCTGGCAGGCCCATGAGCCAGGTGAAATTTATGGTTGGGAAGCTCCATCCCGGCAAGGTGCTTATTTTGACGTTCTAGAGAGGAACAGGGCGTTCTGACTTCTACAAAGTGGCGTCACTGCTTCCTTTTTCAGCAGCTGTCCGTTTAATGCCTTGTATCTTTCTTTTTTCTTTCTTTCTCCTCTCCCCCTCCCATTCTGGCCTTCTGTTTTGTTCCTCTGAAGCTCCTTTTCTCTCACTTGTACTGTTCCACCCCATCCTTCCTTCCCCCTGTTATTTCTTTTTCTTTCTTTCTTTTATTTATTTTTTTCTTTTTTTAGTTGTTGGTAGATCTTTATTTTATTTATTTATATGTGGTGCTGAGAATTGAACCCAATGCCTCACACATGCCAGGCAAGTGCACTACCGCTGAGCCAAGCTGCTGCCCCCCCACCCCATTTCTGTTTTTGTTTTTTTTTTTTTTTTTTTTAACATTTATTTATTTACTTTAGTTGTACACAATGCATTTATTTTTACGTGGTGCTGAGAATCGAACCCAGGCCGCGTACATGCTAGGAGAGCACTCTACCGCTGAGCCACAATCCCAGCCCCCCAACCCCCCCTTATTTCTATTTTCTTTTCTTTTCTTTTTTTTTTTTTTTTTTTTTTTTTGTGGCACCAGGGATTGAACTCAGGGACACTCGACCACTGGGCCACATCCCCAGCCCTTTTTTGTATTTTATTTAGGGACAGGGTGTCACTGAGTTGCTAAGTGCCTCGCCATTGCTGAGGTTGGCTTTGAACCCGCGATCCTCCTGCCTCAGCCTCCCAAGTGCTGGGATTACAGGTGTGTGCCACCGTGCCCGGCCCCCCTTATTTCTTATGCTCACTCTTTCCCTCTCTTTTTCACCATCTGCCTTTATGGACTTTGGCATGTAGGCACATTTTTCTCCTTTCTACTGCCTGTTTTCACTTCCTTGGAGAGTCCTGGTTCTAGAAATGTTAAAGAAAAACAAGCCTTTCCAAGCTGCCCACTTCTGGGAAGGGTGCCAGCCAGCCAGACCAAGAAATCCAAATGAAGTTCCCCATGTTGGGGAAATATATGACTGACATTGATAAGGGGGATATAAGATATAATTGATGTGGGGATATAACAGCTAGGCATGGTAGTGCACACTTGTAATCCAAGTAATGGGGAGGCTGAGGCAGAAGCATTGCAAGTTCAAGGCCAGCCTCAGCAATTTAGCAAGACCCTGTCTGAAAATAAAAAATAAGAAGTTTGGGCATGTAGTTCAGTGGTGAAGCACCCTTGACTTAATCCTTGATACCAATAAATAAATAAGGTGGAGAAATTAGTTGCCCTATGGGAAATTATTTTCTTTTTTTTTTTTTAAGATTTATTTATTTGCTTTAGTTGTGCACAATGCGTTTATTTGTATGTGGTGCTGAGGATCGAACCTGGGCTGCGCACGTGCAAGGCGAGCGCTCTACCACTGAGCCACAACCTCAGCCCAAGGAAATGATTTTCTAAAGTCCTGGGGCAATGGACACAATTCTTGGTTTCTGGGGAGCAGCCATCTTACTCTTCCACTTTTACCATGTTGGCATCTTACTTCCTGCTGCCCTGACCCCAATCTTTTTTTTTTTTTTTTTGTGTGTGTGTGTGTGTGTGTGTGTGTGTGTGGTACCAGGGATTGAACTCAGGGGCACTCGACCACTGGGCCACATCCCCAGCCCTTTTTTTTTGTATTTTATTTAGAGACAGGGTCTCGCTGAGTTGCTAAGTGCCTCGCCATTGCTGAGGCTGGCTTTGAACTCTCGATCCTCCTGCCTCAGCCTCCCAAAGTGCTGGAATTACAGGCGTGCGCCACCGCGCCCGGCTTCTTCTTCTTCTTTTTTTTTTTTTTTTTTATATATTTATTTATTTACCTTAGTTGTACACAATGCAATGCATTTATGTTTATGTGGTGCTGAGGATCGAACCCGGGCTGCGCAAGTGCGAGGCGAGCGCTCTGCCACTGAGCGACAACCCCAGCCCTGACCCCAATCTTAATTTGGGTCAATGACAATCTTAGAGTCCCAAGTGGCGCTGCAGCAGTGACCATTGGTACCAATGACAGGAGCAGGGAAAGGAGATAATGTGCGAGTTGGGTGAAGGTAAATAAGACTGATGTGTATATGATGAAAGGAAGGCTGGGGCTTTGGCCAGATAAGCTACTGGGAGTCAGGAGAGCTGTCCCAGTCCAGCCTTTCCACTAATTAGCTGGAGTCTTATTTCATTCAAGCATAAAATAAGGTTCTGGGTCTCTAAGGTCATTCCTGACTCTGATTGCTCATGAGGCTGGAATTGTGGGACTAGGCTACAGGCCTGGAATATCTGTCTCTAGGGACAACAACTTTCTACAAGGAAAGCCCCAACTGGTTCATTTTTCTTAGCACTGTTTCTTTGTTTTGATGTTTTTATCTTTCACCAGTCAAGTTATTTACATGTATAACTTCAATAGTCAAGTTATATTACATAATAGGAACCTTTGTTTTAGGTAGGCAGTGTAGCCCCCTATCCAAATGGCCCTATCCCAAAGTTCATCCATCAGACCAGAATAGTATGGTTCATGGAGCAGCAGCTGGGCTTGGCAGAAGGAATGAGATCAGTCTGGGGATCCATGTGGAAAAGCATCCATTGGCTTCTTGAAAAAGGCACAGAATGACCCTTTACCTGCCCAACTCAGCAAAAAGCCAGAGACCTCTATCCAAAAGCATGGGAGTACTTAAAACATTCATCCAGTGGTCTCTGGGGATAGCCTTTACTTTGTGAGCTTTCTCAGGGGAAGGAGAAGTGCCACAGTGTGCACCCCCCATTTCTGCCATCTCAAGCATTTACCTGCCCTGCTTCACAAAGCCGTCTTATGATGAAATGATATAGAAAACCCTGATACTTACTCCCTGGAGCACTGCAGTGGTTCTGTGGACAGCTCCCTGATATTTTCTGTGTAGATTTATTTACCTATTCAGTAAGCCTTAGCACCTACTTTTCCACACAGTGTTTTAAGGTCTCCACACCAGCAGGGCATTGATGGTTGTCCACTGCTGGTTGTGGGAAGCACCCGGCAGTTTTGTTCTCCTCTGGGTCTTTGGAGGAGAGCCCTCCTTGGCCTTCTTCAGGGCATTCCTGCCCAGCACTCCCAGATGCACCTGAATCATAGGGCTGGTGTCATTTTTCTGTTGAGAAGGTTGACCCTCTCACTTCTGGTCTGGTGCCTTACCCTTATGCTCACCAACCCCACAGCCCCAACCCCACGCTTCCAGAAACATGGGTTGAAGGACCTCAGAGTTGGTCATTTATGAAGAAGAATCCTGAGAAAAAGAGGGAGCAGATTAGAAATTGAGAAAGGTCAAGGGGACAGGAGGAAATGACAAAGGACAGGTAAAGCAATTATGCCAAATATGCAATTTGGCCTCTCTAAAACCCATCACATCATCCCCTTTCCCAACCATTCTGCTTGGCTTCACATTGTCAGCATGATCCTGAGCAAATCATGTCCTCTTTTTTATTTCATTTCTATGAACATTTACAAAAAGGTACCTAATGTTCTGTCTAGCAATAGAACTCCACAGCTTCTGACTCTTGAAGATTAAACAGTATTCTCACAATTCATATGGACCATATCTCCATTTCACAGAGAGGAAGGGGAAGTACCTAGAGGTTAACTGACTTGTCCAGGGACCTTGAGAGTAACTGACCATGCTGGGAGGGGAACCAGGGCCTTTGGAAATTTCTAGTTTTTAAATTCTATGATTCTCAGAATCAGACCAGCCAGGTTTCTCTGAGGAAGTCATGTCTGTCTCCTTCCCTCCAAGCTACTAATCCTGCCTCTTCATACCACTTCATTCCTTACACAAGCTCTACTTGCTTGTTCTGCCTTCAGAAAGCATCAGAAACCCACATGGAGCTGAGCATGGTGGCACATGCCTGTGATCCCAGCAATTTGGGAGGCTGAGGCAGGAAGATCACAAGTTTAAGGCCAGCCTGGGCAGTTTAGCCAGACCCTGTCTCAAATTTTTAAAAATTAAAAGGGCTGGGGATATAGCTCAGTGGTAGAGTACCCCTGGGTTTAGTCCCCTGTACCTTAGAAAAGAATCCCATGTGGGCCTTCACTTGCCAGGTGTCACTAAGTGGAGTTGAGGAGAAGAGTGATAGGTCACATTCCTGGCTCTGATGTTGCAGGAACTTCAAAGCAGCCCACAACTCCCTGGTCCATCCTTAAAACTTTCTAAATGAAGATTTTTTTGTGCTAGTGATTCATGGATGTTCTATTTCAAAATTATCTAGAGAGATTAATTTTAAATTGCCTCTTTTGCTTCCAGTCTATAATATATTGAGGGAAAAGTTCCTCCAAAGTGTTGTTCCCAGTCTTCCCTTCCAGAATGTGTAATCCCCTAACTTCATGTGTCCCACACCCACTGAGTCAGGTTAGGTTGACTCAGCCTAGAGAAATCACAGAATGGGCTCCACCAAAGTGTGTCTGGTGTTGTCCATGACAACATGGTACACTGAACACACACTGCATACCCTCTGTCCTGAATGAACTAGGACACAAGACTTTGGAGATAACATCTCTTAGCTTTTTTTTTTTTTTTTTGGAACTGGGAATGAAATGCAGGGTTACTGTACCACTGAGCTACATCTTCAGCCCTTTTAATTGTATTTTTGGAACAGGGTCTTGCTAAGTTGCTGAGGATCTCATTAAGTTGTCCAGGCTGGCCTTGAACTTGTGATCCTCCTCCCTCAGTCTCCTGAGTTGCTGGGATCCCAGGCATGTGCCATTGTGCCCCACTTGACTTTCCATCTTTTTTTTTTTTATATATTTATTTATTTGCTTTAGTTGTATACAGTGCCTTCATTTTCATTTTTACATGGTGCTGAGGATCGAACCCAGGCTGCACACGTGCTAGGCAAACGCTCTACTGCTGAGCCACAACCCCAGCCCCTCCCCTCACAGCTTTTTTTTTTTTTTTTTTTAATATTTCTTTATTTGCTTTTAGTTGTACACAATGTATTTTTATGTGGTGCTGAGGTTTGAACCTGGGCCGCACACGTGCTAGGCGAACGCTCTACCACTGAGCCACATCCCCAGTCCCCTCACAGCTTTTGATTGTAGTCTCTGGTCAGTAAAATAAGACCAACACATTATGGGACAAATAAGAAGGGAATCATACCTGTGACCATCCTGGCTCTCCACTTTGAAGAAGCTTGTAACTCTTAGGCCTGTGTTTGTACGTGCACCTGAGTTGTATAAGGCTTGAAGTATGGAATACAGAAGAGAACCTGGGATTAGATGAAGGAGGGCTATGGTGTCCTTTACCCTGAATTTTTGTACCAGGAGGAGATAAGAAAAGCACTGCTAGAGTTATTATAGGGCAAGCTAGTTTGTTACTGTGTTGAATTATCAAGGAGAAGAAGAGAAGGCAGGGTTGGGAAGCTGGAAGAATTGGAATGTTGTCATATAGTGTGGAAATTTGCCCGCTACATCAGCACACTGGTGACCTCATCTTTGCTACTTACTTGAGAGAGCCCTCCATTCCCATCTCCTAGTGTCCTGCAAGGCCTGTGGACAGATTCTCCCCTGGAGTCCAGGTGTGTGTGCCTGGTTGCTCTTTTTTTTTTTTTTTTTTTTTTTTTTTTTTTTTTTTGTACTTGGGATTGGACGCAGGGGCACTCGACCACTGGGCCACATCCCCAGCCCTTTTTTGTATTTTATTAGAGACAGGGTTTCACTGAGTTGCTAAGTGCCTCACCATTGCGGAGGCTGGCTTTGACTTGCGATCCTCCTGCCTCAGCCTCCTAAATGCTGGGATTACAGGCATGCGCCACCGCGCCCAGCTGGTTGCTCTTTTTTTGATTTTGTGTTTGTGGTTTTTGGAGCTAGAAACTGAGCACAGAGCTTACACATACATACTCTACAACTGATCTATATCCCAGCCCCACCTGGGTATTCTTTAGAAGCTCCTCTCTTTAAGATTGTGTCCCTGCTTTCTGGTCTTTCTGTGTGATGTCTGTCCCTGTATTTTTCATTTCCTATTGCTACTGTAACAAATCACTATAATCTCTTTCTCTCTCTCGCACTGTGTGTGTGTGTGTTGTACTGGGAATTGAACCCAGGGGCATTTTACCACTTAGCAACATCCCCAGCCCCTTTTTTGTTTGTTTTGTCTTGAGACAGGGTTTCACTAAGTTATGGAGGGTTTCACCAAGTTGCCCAGGCTCGCTTGAATTTGCAATCCTCCTGCCTTAACCTCCCTGAGTTACTGGGATTACAAGCACGTGCCACCACACCACAATCTTAGTGGCTTAAAACTACACAAATTTGCCAGGCGCAGTGGTGCATGCCTGTAATCCCAGCACTTGGGAGGCTGAGGCAGGAGGATCACCAGTTCAAAGCCAGCCTCAGCAATGGCGAGGCACTTAACAACTCAGTGAGACCCTGTCTCTAATAAAATACAAAAAAGGGCTGGGGATGTGGCCCAGTGGTCGAGTGCCACTGAGTTCAATCTATGGTACAAAAAAAAAAAAAAAAAAAAATACACAGATTCATCATCTTAAAATTCTGAAGACCAGAGGCCCTAAACTCAGGTGTTGGCAAGGCTATGCACCTCTGGAGGTTCTGAGGAGAGTTCTTTCCTTGCTTTGTCCTGAATTCTTTGGCTGATGGCCCCTTTTGTCTTCAAAGCCAGTGACATACCATCTTCAAACCCATCTCCCTCTCCCTCTCTTTCTGACCTCTGTCTTCATCATCACTTCTCCTTTTGTAACTCTTGTTGTAAGGACTCTTGTGATTACATCAAGTTTGTTCAGATAATGCAGGATAAGCTCCCCTTCTCCAGATTCTTAACTGAAACACATTTGCAAAGTTCCTTTTGCATACTCAGAAATTACAGGGATTAGAATGTTGACATGTTTGGGGTGGCCATTATTCTGCCCTCCAAAGACCTCATGAGATGTGAAGGAGAGGCTTCTATGATACCAAGAAATCAAAGTCTGATGGTTAAGCTTGATGTGGAGCCGAGGGCACTTTCTTTGCAGGGAGCAGAACTTGCCCACCTGCTCCACAGTGAGCAATCAAAGTTCCAGGGTGGGAACAGGATCTCCCCATCTCTGCTAGTCCTGCAGCTTTCCCAAGTCAGGAAGGGTTGAGTCCCTCTCACCTACTTGTCAGTTGAGAAGCTGTAGGCTCTCGGCAGGACACTAAATCATGGGTTCTAATTTCCCCCTATTCTTTATATCTCTCTTGTCACTTTCATGTTAAATTTACCCCTGACTTTAGCATCTTTTTGAAGCCTCATGTTCTTTTGTTTTTTGTTTCGTACTGGGGATTGAACCCAGGGGTGCTTTACTACTGAGCTACATCCCCAGTCCTTTTTTTTTTTTTTTTTTTTTAAACATTAATTTTTTTAGTTGTAGTTGGACACGATACCTTTATTTTATTTATTTATTTTTATGTGGTGCTGAGGATGGAACCCAGGGCCTCACATGTGCTAGACGAGCGCTCTACCACTGAGCCACAACCCCAGCCCCAGTCCTTTTTATTTTTTATTTTGAGACAAGTTCTTGCTGTTACTTAGAGCCTCACTAAATTGCTGAGGCTGGCTTTGAACTTGGTATCCTCCTGACTCAGCCTTCCAAGTCACTGGGATTACAAATGTGTCCTACCACATCCAGCCTTGGATGGTCTTTTCATCTTATTTTTATTTTTTACCCATGAAACAAAAGAAAAAGAGGCAAAAAATACCCAAGAGAAACAGATAAGTCTGGAATTCCATGGGGGCCTCTAGAGAAGCAGCAACTACTCCCACAGCTAGATTACAATGGACAAGAACCAAAGTCTTATATATTTTATTGTTTAGCTGGGCCAAAATGTGAAATCTCCTCCTCCTCATATAGGAAGCATCTTTAATTTCATAGGGCTGAGTTAGGGGCTTCTAAGGGATGCCACCAACTTCCATGAAAAATTCTGCTATCTACACATTGTTTTGTGATCATCTCTTAGCTCCCCTTTCTCCCACATTACACTGTCTACTCCCTGAGGGCAGAGACTTGTGTCTTACTTATAACTTCCCCATATACCAGAGTGCCTAGCACTAATAGATCCTGTGTAAATGATGGATGGATGATAGATAGAAATTCTCACATTTCAGGCTGCAGTAGCTACTGATCCCCATCTACCTGTGGCCTCCCTGAGGTCACTAGATTTCAGGCATGCACAATTCAGGGTCTAGCTAAGCAGAGGGGGCCCTCAGTTGCCAGCAACAGAAAGGGGTGCTGGGTGGCAGATAGGTGGCAGTAGCCAGCCTCCTGAGCAGGGCAGGGCTTGGCAAGTACCCAACCGGTATTGCCTTCACTCTCTTCACTCTCTGACCTTTCCTCTCTGGAAGGAGGCTCAGGTTTCAGCTGCTGTGAGGGAAGTTGTCATGCAGCACCAGCAGACTCAAAGTGCCCTCTCCTCTCTCAGTCACATGCTGTGATGGCCCAGCTTCGGGGTAAAGGGTGAGACCTAGGGCCAGCTACATTGTTCTGAGGAGATTAGGGGCCACAGCCAGCCTATCTATCACCAACTCATTCTTCGAATTTCTCTTTTTAGTTTTGAAAGATCTCTGTGAAGGTGAAATGTTAAATATTAGTTAAGGGTAAGGTTCTTGTGATGCTGTGGAGATAAAGCCTGGCTGAAACAAGACACTGACAGCAAGGCTGTTTGACCGAGTGTCCCTAACCTTCAGATACCTCAATCACTGGAGAATATCATGGAGCTAACAGTCTGAGGAATCTTTTTTTTTTTTTTAATATTTATTTATTTACTTTAGTTGTACACAAACGCAATGCATTTATGTTTACCTGGTGCTGAGGATCGAACCCGGGCTGCGCACATGCGAGGCGAGTGCTCTGCCGCTGAGCCACAACCCCCGCCCAATCTGAGGAATCTTTTTGACTACCTTGACAAGGTTCATCTTGTAAAGAGAGGATTTTATGTTTTCTCTCCCAGCATACAGGAAGTGGCCACCTTCTCCCTCTTACTTGTAGAAGAGGGATTTCTTCAAGTTTTCTTACTCTGCTCCTGTTTCCTCCAGTACTTTCTTGTCTTCTCTCCTCCCTCCCTTTTCTTTCCCTTGGGGGAAGAGGATTTTCTTCTATAAGGTCAAGATCCAGTCCCTTTTTCTGCAATTCATACCTATCCATGAGCCACTTGGGTTTTCTTTTCTTTCTTTTTTTTTTTTTTTTTTTTTTTTTTGGTACCGGGGATTGAACTCAGGGGCACTGGACCACTGGGCCACATCCCCAGCCCTTTTTTTGTATTTTATTAGAGACAGGGTCTCACTGAGTTGCTAAGTGCCTCGCCATTGCTGAGGCTGGCTTTGAACTTGTGATCCTCCTGCCTCAGCCTCCCAAGTGCTGGGATTACAGGCGTGCACCACCACGCCCGCCTTGGGTTTTGTTTTCAAATCTTCTTTCATAAACCACCTCCTATCTCTTTTAGTCATTATTGCTGTATCTACCTGGATTGCTGGGTTCAGGGACCCAGCCTGGTACCCAGCATCTTTCAGGGCCCGGAGAGAAGCTGAGATCACAGTCCCATTAGTTGAGAGTGATTTTGGTTGGATTGTCACCAGACACATGATCTTGAAATCCTTACTGAATTGAGTAAGATAACCAATGTGTATTTATCAGGATGTCTCTGTCTATCTGGAACGTTTGAGTATTTACAAAATGTTCTCCCTGTTCAGGCACTTAAAATCTTTCCTCCAACAACATGTTTTGATTCTCCTTATATGACACCATCTTGGATAACAGCTCCTCCATGAGGAGTCAGGAGTTTTACTCTTGAAGTTGAGCTTCCTGTTGCTCTTTTGGTTCCCTGAAACTAATTGGGGACTGTCTCCTATTGATTACATTCCTGGAGAACATGGAGACTGGTGTGTATTGTGGAATGTGTAGAGGAGGTGAGACTGGAAGACTAAAGAGAATGTGGTATTTTCTTTATTTGTTGAGCACCTGCTATTTGCAGGCACCAGTATATGCCCTGGGATTAAAAACGTGAAAAGAAAAAGAGCTGGGGTTGTGCCGGGCGCAGTGGCGCATGCCTGTAATCCCAGCACTTTGGGAGGCTGAGGCAGGAGGATCGCGAGTTCAAAGCCAGCCTCAGCAATGGCGAGGCACTTAGCAACTCAGTGAGACCCTGTCTCTAAATAAAATACAAAAAAGGGCTGGGGATGTGGCCCAGTGGTCGAGTGCCCCTGAGTTTAATCCCTGGTACCACCAAAAAAAAAAAAAAGAGCTGGGGTTGTGGCTCAATGGTAGAGCACTTGCTTGGCGTGTATGAGGCACTGGGTTAGATTCTCAGCACCACATATGAACAAATAAATAAATAAAGGTCCATCAATAACTAATAAAAAATTTTTAAAAATAAAAATGAAAAAATTATAGTCCCTGCCTTCCTAGTCTACAAGAGGGGAAAAAACAAAGTCTGTTTCTTTTTTTTTTTTTTTTTTTTTTTTTTTTTGGTTTTGGTACTAGGGATTGAACCCACAGACATTTTACCACTGAGCTACATTTCCACCCCTTTTTTACTTTTTTATTTTGAGATAAGTTCTCAGTAAGTTGCTGAAGGTCTCATTAAATTGTTGAGACTGATCCTCCTGCCTCAGTGAGAATTACAGGTGTGCTCCGTTGAGCCAGACCATCATTTTATTTTATTTTATTTATTATCATTTATCTGGCTTTTTTTTTTTTTTTTTTTTTTTTTTTTGCAGTACTGGGGATTGAACTCAGGGGTGCTCTGCCACTAAACTACAATCCCAGACCTTTTTATTTTTTGAGACAGGATCTTTCTAATTTGCCCAGGCTGGCCTCAAACTTATGATCATCCTGCCTCAGCCTCCCAAATCACTGGGATTACAGACATGTGCCAACGCATCCAGCTTATTTTGTTTGTTATTATTATTTTGTATGCATGGTGGTAGGGATTGAGTCCAGGGCTTTGCATGTGCTGGGCAAGTGCTTTACCACTGAGCTACATCCCCAACCCAAAGATTATTTTAATATAAAGAATTACCACAATTAGATATAAATAAGGTGGGCTAAGATTGCTCTAATGAGGAAGGCAAACTTTGTACCTTCTTTATAAAACATGGCTAATGTATCTTACCTTGCAGGCATGTTATTAGAAATAAATTAAGTCACACAGTGATTTAATTTATTAAATTAATAAATTTAATTATTTAATAAATAAAACCTTGCAGGTTTCATGTTTTGGGATTATTGTGGTAGCCCACAGATAAGGAGGCGATATTGAAATCCCCCCATGCCACCAAAGATATATACAGATAGTTAGCAAATAGGCAATGAAAACTTGTTTGCCTACTCAGTAGGGAAATCAAATCAAAAGCACAATGAAATACTATTATACACTTAATAAAATAGCCAGGTTTTTGGTTGTGCTTTTTTTTTTTTTCTTGAACCCAGGGACACTTTACCACTGAGCTACATCCCCAGTCCTTTTTTCTTTCTTTTATTTTTTTTTGGTATCGGGGATTGAACTCAGGGGCACTCAACCACTGGGCCACATCCCCAGCCCTTTTTCGTATTTTATTAGAGACAGGGTCTCACTGAGTTGCTCAGTGTCTCGCCATTGCTGAGGCTGGCTTTGAACTCGCGATCCTCCTGCCTCAGCCTCCCTAGTGCTGGGATTACAGGCGTGCGCCACCGCGCCCGGCTTCCTTTTTTCTTTTTTAATTTTTATTTATTTTATTTGCTTTTAGTTGTACACAATGCGTTTATTTTTACGTGGTGCTGAGGGTTGAACCCGGGCCGTGCACATGCTAAGTGAGTGCTCTACCACTGAGCCATAACCCCAGCCCTCCCCAGTCCTTTTTATTCTTTATTTTTTTAAAATATTTATTTGCTTTAGTTGTACACAATGCGTTTATTTTTATGTGGTGCTGAGGATCAAACCCGGGCTGCGCACGTGCTAGGCGAGCGCTCTACCACTGAGCCATAACCCTAGCCCCTTTAATTCTTTATTTTGAGACAGTTTCTTGCTAAATTGCTTAGGGGGCCTCACTAAGTTGATGAGGCTAGCTTTTTTTTTTTTTTTAAAGGTTTTTTTTTTTTTTTTTTTTTTTTTGGTACCGGGGATTTTTGGGTCACATCCCCAAAAAACAGGGTCTCACTGAGTTGCTAAGTGCCTCGCCATTGCTGAGGCTGGCTTTGAACTCGTCCTCCTGTACAAAGTGCATTACAGGCGTGCGCCACCGTTTTATTTGTATGTGGTGCTGAGAATCGAAAAAATATTTTTATTTATTTGCTTTTAGTTGTACACAATGCGTTTTATTTGTATGTGGTGCTGAGAATCGAACCCGGGCCGCGCACATGCTAGGCAAGCGCTCTACCAATGAGCCACAATCCCAGCCCATGAGGCTAGCTTTGAACTTGTGATCCTCCTGCTGCCTCAGCCTCCAAAGTCACTAGGATTATAACTGTGTGTCAACACACTCTGCCAGGTTTTCTAAAAAATGACAATACCAAATGTTGATAAGCACAGGAGCAATAGGAATCTCATCATTGCCAGTAGAAATGCAAGATTATTAGCTACTTTGTAAAACAGTTTGGCTGTCTCTTGTAAAGTTAGATGTATACTTATCACATTACCCAGAATCCTGTTCCTGAGTATTTACTCAAGAGAAACGGGACCCCCCCCCACCCCTTACAATCCACTCAAAGACTATGGTTTTTTTTTTTTTAAATTGTGGATGGACACAATACCTTTATTTTATTTATTTATTTTGTCCGTCCAAATGGAAAAACAACTGATACATCCATATACAGAATAGTATTTAGCAATAAAAAGGGAAAAAGCTACTCATATATGCAACCACATGAGTAGATATCAAAGCATTATGTTAAGTGAAAAAAGCCAAACACAAAACCCTATGTATGCCAGGTGTCTGTAATCCCAGCGGTTTGGGAGGCTGAGGTAGGAGGATCATAAGTTCAAAGCCAGCCTCAGCAACTCAGCAACACCCTGTCTCTAAGTAAAATTTTAAAAAGGGGCTGGGGATATGGCTCAGTGGTTAAGCCTCCCTCAGTTCAATACCCAGTACCAAAGAAAAAAACACCAACCCTACATATTCCATGATTTCATTTATATGACATTTTAGAAACCGCAAAACTATAAGGACGGAAATCAAATAGTATTTGCCAGAGGTAAACGAAGAGGATTGACTGAGTACAGAGAAGCATAACACGTAGACAAGTTTTTGGAGTTTTGGTAATGTTCTATATATTGAGTGTGATAGTGATTAAGCAATTGAATACATTTTTCAAGTCTCATCAAACTGAACACAAAGTGAATTTTACTAAATGTAGAGTGTACCTCAATAAACCTAAATAGCAAAAGAGTCCCTTGCCCTCTATTGACCCCAAATCAGGCTCAGAAAGGTGACATCCAAAATCACACAGCAGCTTAGCACTTGCGTTGAACAGATAATGCCTTGCATACTAAGCCCTGATCAGATGCTGATTTCCCCTCCCTCTGCCAGAGCCAGGGCCTACACTTCCCTGCCTACTTTTGGCTTCCAGCCCTGGGACAGGGCATGCTCTGACCAAGCTCTAATTTGGGGTACATAATCCCCATTTGTAACCTATTAACTGAGCCAAAGTTTCTGGTCACTGGGACTGAGCTTTGAGATGTTTGGCTCGCCTGTTACAATCCCATCATTAGGAACAAAGAGCACATTGGCTCCTGTGCAGTGGGCATTCTGCAGCCTCTGAAGGCATGTCTGGGGCTCTGTCATTTCAGTGCTCCTCACATGGATCAACTGTTCCAGTGTGCGGTGGGCCACCCGGGTTCAAGACATCTTTACAGCTGGCAAACTCCTGGCTCTGGCCCTGATCATCATCATGGGTATCGTACAGATTTGCAAAGGTGAGTGTCATGGGAACACAAGGGCCCCACGTAACTTTCCACCCCTTTCACGTGCACACCCTGAGGGTTCCCAGTTCTGGCTTTGAGACATCTCGTCTTCATTCACTTGACAGAGGGGATGGGAGGCCAATTTCCCCAGGGTGGCTGGGGATAAGGAATGTCCCCAAGCTTGCAGAGGTTCATTTGGCCCCCATGCTCGCCTCATGACTTTAGCATAGCTTGGTAATGACCTTGAATCTCTGGACTCTATTGCCATTTTGCCCAAAGCCCAGGGAAGCTCCCTCCATCTTCTGTTGTTCCTTGTCTATATCTTAAAATGGAGAACAGAGAAGGGGAATTTTATAGGTTTCAAAATTACTCATAATCTCTGCAAGAGAGAGCTCTACATTCCCGGGCCCCCTGCCAACATTCCCCACTGGATTTGGTCCTTTCAAAGCATGAGTCTATTTGGTTTCCATGGGACCCATGGCACCACAAGGCTGTGCTCAGTGCCACTGCCTCAGAGAGAAAATCAGCTGACAGAGAGCCCTCCCATCTGCCTACAAACCCAGAAGGGGTGGCCAGTCTGGATGTTTACTCCAGGAAACAAGTTTCTGCTATACAATGGATGGGTTTAATGGAATAAGTCCTTTAGCAGGTTATGTTGTTTTCGGGAATTTAGACTTAAGGAAATCACTAGACTATCTTATCAAAGATAGTGATGAGTTCCTCCTAATCTGGTCTCAATTCTTTCTCCTGGTCACACTAATCTCCTCATTTCCTGTCTAAACATTGGGTTACAGATGAATAAATAGTCAGTTGCTCTGTATCTCATCACAATCTCAGTCAGCAGCCTTTTTTTTTTTTTTTTTTTTTTTTTTTTTTTTTTTTTTGTGGTGCTAGGGATTGAACCCAGGGCCTTGTGCAAGTGAGGCAAGCACTCTACCAACTGAGCTATATCCGCAGCCCTTTGCTTATCGTTCTTAATGTTTTCTTATGAAAATGTACAAACTTAGATGTCAGGGAAGTGGTGACAGCCAGTGACTACATTCCTGTGTTTTAAAGCCCAGGAATCCAGCCTCCCAATTTACCATGGCTTTTCCATCCAAGAACCTGCCTTCGTAAAAAAAAGATAATTTCAGAACTGTACTTTGAACCTGAACCCCATTTGGACCAGGTACTGAGAAGTCCTGGACCTGGATTTCCTTGCTCCTTTTAGTCCCATTCCTCTAATACTCCAGTACAGTGGATTCACTGGAGACCAAACAGGGCTGACATGTTGCTGCTGGAAGGGGTGAGAGAACACATGGGACAGGTCAGGGGCTGCCTGGCCTGAGCTCATCTCTCTGAGCAGCCTCTTGCCCACTGTGTCCACAGGAAAATACTTCTGGTTGGAGCCAAAGAACGCCTTTGAGAATTTACAAGAACCTAACATCGGCCGCATTGCCCTGGCCTTCCTTCAGGGTTCCTTTGCCTATGGAGGCTGGAACTTTCTTAATTACGTGACTGAGGAACTTGTTGATCCCTACAAGTGAGTTGAAATAGTCCAGCTCTTCCCCTTGTCTATGAAACGCTACAGTAGCTGGTGCTGGAAAATGGAGCAGGTGTGCTCTGCCTACTTCTCTTTCTCACTCCAGCTCTGACCATGCCTGTGGTCATTTTGGAGTAATAGTCCATTTCTCAGGAATTTAAGCCAATAGTCAGTCCCATGACTATCCCAAAGCAGGCTAAAAGCTCAAAGCTATGCCAGATAACACCACTCCCTTAGAGAATGAACTGTGCCCTATGAGGCCTCTGGCATCTTATTCACCTGTTTCAGGACAGGCCAGTCCTTGTGTCTGGAGACGGGGGAAGGGTGCATGGTAGAGATCTGGGTCAGGAAGAGATCAGCAGGTGTGGAGCATATTTCCAGCCTAAGCTGTATCATTTCTTTTAAATTACCCTGTCCTGGTTGAGACACAACCTACCTCCTGGGGAGAGGGAGCCTGCACAAGTGGCAAGGTCAGTCCTGCACAGACCCATGGCAAAGCAGGCATCCTGGCACAGCCTTCCTTTCATCTCCTCTCCCTCTACAGGAACCTTCCCAGAGCCATCTTCATCTCCATCCCACTGGTCACATTTGTGTATGTCTTTGCCAATGTCGCGTATGTCACTGCAATGTCCCCCCAGGAGCTGCTGGAATCAAACGCAGTTGCTGTGGTAAGAAATCAAACTCCCAGTCTCTCAAACCAGATTGCTGACAGACTTGCCTGTTTAGACCCACTCACTTTTCCCTGACCCATGGCCCTATGGAATTGGAAATCATCCCAAATCCTCAGGGCAGAATCCACATGTGCCCTTGACAGCATGCTTTCAAGAGCCCAGGAGCAAACTGGTTTGTTCCAGGGCAGCTACCATGGCAGAACTGAGTAGCTGCCTGCAAAGCAGAAATGTTTAGTGTCTGATCCTTTACAGAACAAGTTTGCCAACTCCTGATCTAGGGCACTTTAAATTCTGGGCTTGAGGATTGCATCAAGGAGACAGACCGCTCCTCACAAAGACATAATATTACATAAAGCAGCTGGGCGCGGTGGCACACACCTGTAATCCCAGCACTTGGGAGGCTGAGGCAGGAGGATTGCAAGTTCAAAGCCAGCCTCAGCAATGGCGAGGCACTTAGCAACTCAGTGAGACCCTGTCTCTAATAAACTACAAAAAAGGGCTGGGGATGTGGCCCAGTGGTCAAGTGCCCCTGAGTTCAATCCCCAGTACAAAAAAAAAAAAAAAAAATTACATAAAGTACACCATTTCTCTCCGCCTTCATTTCTGCCTCTGGAAAGTATGCAAGCTGCCCAGATTCGGTGACACACACCTGGAATCTCTGGGCTGAGTCAGGAGGATCACAAGTTTTGAGGCAACTTAACAAGACCTGGTCTCAAAATAAAAAAATATAAAGGGCTAAGGATGTGGCTCAGCGGTACCTGGGTTCAATCCCCAGGAGAGGGGTTTGGGAAGTGTGCAGGCTGACTCCTTCCCTCATTAGGGAAAAGTGGGTGTTGGTAAGCAGTTTGCAGATAGGAGTGGTATATGCCCTTTGGGGAAAGGTCCAAGGGAGCAGGGTCCTTGATATCTGAGAAGGGCCCAGACTGCCAAACATGTTATTACTTGTCCCATCTCAAAAGACTGTTCAGAGCCTGTGACCCATGGCTTTCCCCAGCAGAATGCCTATTCCAAACAGCTCCTCCCCAGTGCTACAAACCTGGCTCAGGGACTACAGAGAAGGCTGGTCCCCAGACAGTTTATATTCCTTCAATACGAGAAGACTAATTTATAGATTCACAACCTTCTCTTTATCAGCCTAAATACTGGCTGCTTCTTATTTTTCCATCAACATAATTTGTTTCTGTGAATTTAGAAATTCTCACCCTATGAATCAGGATTCATCCCTGTTTTATAGATGAGAAACTGAGGGCCCACAATTACAAATCTGGGGCCAGGAGTCTACACCCAAGTTAGTGGAAAAGTGCTCAGTGGTATAGCACTTGCCTGGCATGCATGATGATCTGGATTTGATCCCCAGTACCACCAAAAAAAAAAAAAAAAAAAAAAAAACTTGTTCAATGTGGGGCCAGGATTTGAATCCAGATCTATCTAACTCACCAAGCCTGTGTCCCTCCCTGGGCAGAGAAATTGTTCAGGGTACATGGCTAAATCTACCTAGCTTCCAATCCTGGCCCCTCCACTTCCTGGGAGTGTGATCTGAGACAAGCTACCTAATCACTATGTGCCTCAGTTTCCTTATCCATTAATTAAGGATGATAAGTGTCATTTCATTACTATTATTATTACCAGCACATACTCTCTCCATTTAATTAGCCCAAAAGCATGTTTTGACTTCCAATGTGTAGTTACCACTGTGGAAGAGTGTGGGAAGAGGCTCTCGAGGAACTTAGTCAGAAAGAATCAGCTGATGGGGATGAGAGACGAGCACTCCAGAAGTGGAGAACAAGCTGGAGGTGGGGAATTATAGCTCTCCTTTTCCACTTAATCCCTTTGTTTTCTCTCCCAGACTTTTGGAGAGAAGCTCCTAGGTGTTATGTCCTGGATCATGCCCATTTCTGTTGCCCTATCCACGTTTGGAGGAGTTAATGGGTCTCTCTTCACCTCTTCCCGGTGAGTGCTGCCTGGGTCCTTCCCTGGGCCAGGGCCACTCCTCTGTGCACATTGCTCTGTGTGTTTATGGTGGGCTCGTCTCTGCCTGCAAAGGTTGTATGGGCACCTGGGTGGTGGCTTTGCAGAGGCGTGTGAGTGTGGGTGCTGAGGGGGTGTGCTGCTCGTGTGGTGACCTACAAGGTGTATGGTATGCAGGTCCTAAGTGCTTCACATGTAGTGGCCTGCACATATCAGAAAAAGCAAGGGCTGTGGTTGGCAGGAGATGGTGTCTTGCTACAGTCCTAGAGCCCCCTTTTCACTTGCCTGGATATAAGCTGCTGCTGACGAGAAAGGAACCCCACTCTGAAAGAGACCAGGGTGGAGACTTGTGCCTGGGGTCTCCAGGCCTGATCTCCCATAAATGTTCTGGAACCAAGACTCCTTGTGGGATGGGATCTCTCTGAGTGCCCTGAAGATACAATACAGGGCTACTCTCTATTCTACAGGCCAGCACTGTAGGAGGCCACCCATGAGTCTCAATGGGGAATGTGAAGAGAGGGTGGCTAAGAGTAGAAAGAAGCATTCATCAGTGAGAGAGACTTTCAGCCAACCACCTGGTTTCTAGGAAACCAGAAGTATGAGTGGGCCTAGAGCCACCCACTCCCATCTTCACATATTCAGGAGTCTGGCACCTCTGTGTCCCTTCCTACCATCTCCAGAATGGGCTGTTGAGGCTAGCAGATGCTGGATGATTTCCATTTGTGTGACCCCAGAGTTCTTAGAAAGCACTTCCTGCCCTGTGGACACAGTCCTTCTCAAAAGATGAGTCCCTGAGTTCAGCTGCTTCCTGTCACATCAAGAAGGAGAACCTGTGAAATGACAAGGGAATGCCATGTTTTCTGGATCCAGAACAGGAAGGATGGAGTGTGGGTGTCCCCCATGCCCCGGGACTCCATGATACTCACCCACAGCAACCTCGTGTGCATGTTACACAGGAGCAGTGGCCACCTGGAGGTCCCAGCCGGGGGCAAGCGGTGGAAGAGCAGTGACCCCTGAGGCTCTCTGAGATCTATTGGAGGACAGTGACAGCCCACAGTCGCTTTAGAGTGGGGTTTGTCCCTCAGGCCGGCCATGCAGCGGTCTGCGTGCATGTGGTATGGCTGTGTGTGCATGCAGGACATGGGGCGTGGAGTGTGCTCGGCCTCTGGTTCAGAGGTACGATCTCACCCCGCCAAGGCCTCCTCTGTTCATCTTCCAGTTCCTCCATTCCTTCCTCCTTCTTCCCTCCTCTCACTCTTTTGTGCACTGGGGTATGGAGAGGATGGTCCTTCCCCAGGAGTCTGAGTGTGTATGGGTGCGTGTTATGCTTACTGTCATTGTCTCCTCTGTTGTCAGCTAGCCCAGCGAGGATTGTTCCTTGCAAACTTGACACTTACAAATGCTGTGGGACCTGGACAGTTACACCGAGTCCTGGCTGCATGTGGAGGAGGGATGTGAATGCAAGACCCTGGCTGTGTGCACGATGAGGCCCACAGAGCCTGGGCTCCGCCTGTGCATGAGGCTGCTTTGTGGAGGTGCAGCAGCATGGGGAGGTGGGGGAGGGACGCATGAGTCCGCATGAAACCAGTGACATTGGCCTAGATGGTTCATAGTGGCAGCTGCTATGGGTACTTGAGGCCACAGTCAATGCCCACACAGTGGCAAGCTGCCACTGTTAGCTCCACTCTACCCCATACACAAATTACAAAGTAAGTGACAGTTCTTTTCAGAACTCCCTAGTGTTCTGATTCTGTTCTTTCTGTTATCATACAATCCTCTCATTCCTTAGGTGTTTCTTTCCCTAGAAAAAAAGAAGGAAAAAAAAAAGTGGTCTAATCCACACTAATACATAAATGACTGCTAACAACTTACACTTTCTGTTATGTTTTTTATGTTATGATTTCTCTTGTCTCTCCCTTTCACTCTCTTTCTCCCTTTTCTGGTGCTGAGGATCTACAATTTCTCTTTTTAAAAATAACTTTTAGTTGTCATAATCCCAGTGACCCAGGAAGCTGAGGCAGGAAGATTGTAATTTTGAGGCTAGCTTTATCAACTTAGTGAGGCCATGTCTCAAAAATAAAAAAGTCTGGGCTGGGGTTGTAGCTCAGTGGAAAAGCACTTGCCTAGCATGTGTGAGGCACTGAGTTTAATTCTCAGCACCATATATAAATAAATAAATAAAAGGTCCATTGACAACTAAAAAAAAAATATTTAAAAATAAAAAGTCTGGGCTGTAGTTCAATGGTAGAGCTCTTCTGGGTTCGATCCCCAATACCACCATAAAGAAAAAAATTTTAAATTCTAGTATCCTAGTCATGATATTGTATTATTGCTTTGGAAGATGTTACCAATAGGGAAAACTAGGTAAAGTTCCCCTATATTATTTCTTACAACTATATGTGAATTTACAATTATCTCAAAAAATTTAATTTTTAGAATATTTAGGGGCTGGGGATGTAGTTCAGTGGTTTAGTGCTTGCTTAGCGTGTTCATGGCCCTGGGTTCAACCCCCAGTGCTGCAAAAAATAAATAAATTAGAAATTAAAAATTAAATATAGTTATTCTGATTATAAATGTTCCATTTTAGAATTTTAAATGTTTTTTTCTAGGGTTTTGAGGCATAATGCAGTGGTAGAGCCCATGTATAACATGCTCAAGACCCTAGGTTTAATCCCTAGCACCAAAACTAAAAAATTTTCTATAATGTTTAAGGAAGAAAATTAATCTTCCTTACAATCCCACCACCCAGAGGTAATCAGTTGGCATTTTAGTGTATTTTTCTATGCCCATAAATAATTTTTTAAAATTAATTGGAATCAGTTTTCTATCCACTTTTTTCATTTAGAGTTGTAAGCTTGTTCTTACATAATCATTTTTTGTTCAAAAAACATTATTATGACTTTGTAATTTTCTATTTAATATATACCATAATTATTCTTTAATCAATCTCATACTTTTCAGCATTTAGAATATTTCCAATTTTTTTCTTCTCATCAGAATGTCTTTGTATATACACACCTTTCACCACCTTGCTCTCCATTTCTTTATTTTGCAGTACTGGGGATTGAACCCAGGGTGCTCTACCACCAACCCACATCTCTAGCCCCCCCCCCCTTTTTTTTTTTTTTTTTTTTGAGACAGGGTCTTACCAAGTTGCTGAGGCTGGCCTGGAACTTGTGATCCTCCTATCTCAGCCTCCCAAGTCATTGATATTACAGGCATGTGCCACTATGGCTGGCTTCTGTTAATTTCTTTAGAATGGCTTTTGGGGAGTAGAATAAGTAGCTTGAAGGGTATAACTTTTAAGTATAATTTACATGCAATAAACTGCACAGATCCTAAGTGTTCAATTTGATGAGTTTGGATAATCATAGACAGCCACATAACCACAGAACATATCCCATGTGCCCAGGTTCCAACTGCCCCTTTCTGGTCTACCACCTGCTCCCCACCTCCATAGAAATAATGATTCTGAGTTAGATAAGAATTTTTTTAATATTTATTTATTTAGTTGTACATAATGTTTTTATTTGTATGTGGTGCTGAGGATCGAACCCGGGCCACATACTTACTAAGCGAGCGCTCTACCGCTGAGCCACAATCCCGATTTTAAATTCTCTTTTATGTTTCGTTTTTGTGGTGCTGGGGATTGAATCCAGTTCCATGTGCATTGGAGGTAAGCACTCTAACCACTGAGCTATATCCCCAGTCCTAAGAATATTTTTAAATCATTCCACAGGCAGTTCAGTCACAGTATATCAGGGAACCTTTATTCCTTGATGGTAGGGAGGCACATTTTTTAAAGGGCTGAAGACCCTAGGCAAAGGAGTAGGCTTGTTCCTGCAACCATGCAGGCATTAGAAATGAAGAAGAGCAACAATGCCATCATCAGTACCATGAGCCAGCCAGAACTCTTCACTCATTGGCTGCTTGTGGTGTCTCTGCACCTGCACCTGTGAACATGGGTGCTAGGACTAGTGGGCTGGAAGGTGCAATGCAGAGGCAGGTTCCTGGTTGGAGGAGCGGTGCTGCACTGTGGGTAAAAGGTGGGCATGGAGAAGGAGCCTAGGCTTGCTGGTCCATGGGCTCTCCCAGGCTGACTTGCTTTTCTCCCTGCCAGGCTGTTCTTTGCTGGAGCCAGAGAAGGCCACCTTCCCAGCGTGCTGGCCATGATCCACGTGAAGCGCTGCACCCCAATCCCAGCCCTGGTCTTCACAGTAAGGGCCCCTCATGCTGCTGGCCAGATACATACCCTCCCTCTCTTTGTACTCCTCTTAGGTAGGAGTGCACACACACATCCCTATCACCCTCTGATCTACTCCTAAGTTTCAGTGGGCCTTAGATAATCTGGCAAATATATTCATTTGCTTTGTCAATATCAAAGGATAGAATGAGAAAAAGATGCTGACTCTGAAACACGTTAAGGCTTTTAGGCTTTTTCATTCTCCCATCCTTTTGGGGCAGAATGAGGTAACTGCCTTCGGATCCTATGACCTCACAAAAAACAGTTCTGCTTCGCTGACCCTCCTGACACCTGTTACAGCAGGGATGCATCTCTGGCCCTCTGCTCCTGGCTGATCACTGCACGTGCCTACCTCTCCCTATGCCCTTCTTACCCTGGGACACCCTGCCAGTCTCTTGGGAAACTTTTTTTTTTTTTTTTTTTTGGTACTAAGGATTGAACTCAGGGGCACTCGACCACTGGGCCACATCCCCAGCCCTTTTTTGTATTTTATTAGAGACAGGGTCTCACTGAGTTGCTAAGTGCCTCGCCATTGCTGAGGCTGGCTGGATTTGAACTCATGATCCTCCTGCCTCAGCCTCCCAAGTGCTGGGATTACAGGCGTGCGCCACCACGCCCAGCTCTTGGGAAACTTTATTGAAATAAATTCAGTGTTAAGGGTACATCAAATAAGAAAAATCATAAATGAAGACTAATAAACTGAAGTTAAAGAAAAGGAAATTTGGGATGAGGAAGACATGGGGGTAAAATGTCCCTAGAGTAGACTCATTTAGAGAGAGCTAAAGGAAGGAGCAAAGACTTGTCCTCATTGAGTCTTTTGAGTTATTTTTTATTTTTTCTTCTAGATCCTAAATAAAACATTAAAAATTACTTTGGTCCACTACAGAAGTAGTTAGAAATTGGACAACAGAGCTCCTAGGAGTCAAGGGCATTGTACAACATTGGGGAAGTTTCAGAATGTTCAGGTACAGGATGAAGGTCATCTTGATTGGTTAGTTTTAGGAGGTGGCTGAAAAGAACAGTTGGGTCACATGCCTTCTTAAAGCACTGTTGGTGGAGTACTATGTCTGCCAGATAAGTACAGCCAGAATCAGGCCTATTCACCCATTAAAACCTTTTCAAGCAGTGCATAGTGATGCATGCCTATAATCCCAGCTATTCAGGAGGCTACAGCAGAAGGATCAGGATCACAAATTCATGGCCAGCCTGGACAACTTAGTGAGACCCTATCTCAAAAAGGGCTGAGGGTACAGCTCTGTGGTAGAGCACTCCTGAGTTAATTTCCCAGTACCACCAAAAAAAAAAAAAAAAAAAAAAAAAAAAAAAAAAACATGATTATTCTCACCATCAGATCTCACATTGGCCTTCACAAATTATCAGAGTATAGCATGTTCTGAGAAAGCCACAGAGATAATTTTGAAGTTGGAAAGTGACCTTCATCATGAAAACCTCAAGGATGTTATGAGGGTTAAGTGAGTTAATATTTGCTTTTAAAGAAAAAAAAAGAAGGAAAACAAATTAGATGACTTAGCTAGGAGAAAAGGGTGAGAACAAGAATAAAGCCCTAATCTGCAGTTAACAATCTTCCCTAAGGGATTAAAAAAAAAAAAAAAAAGATTACTTTGAGCAATAACCAGGGGAAAATATTATAAATGAGATCAGGCTGACATCAAGTTAGTGGCACCTGTGTAGCCAATACAGGTGTCCATTGTGAGTAGTTAGTCCCTATGCCGTACCAGTGGTTAAATATTTTTATTTTTACCCCTGTAACAAGTAAGAATTGCTAGCAAAAAAAGGTATAGTAGCAACCTGGGCAAAAATTAGTTGTGAAGTCTCTGTCTTGAGACATCCATTATAAAATGGTACAGTCTGCCTGGAAGGGAACTGCTCCTGACCTCTGAACATCTCCTTCAGTCTCCAAATGCCTTTCTGATCACTGATGACCCTCCTTATTTCCTCAGTGCATCTCCACCCTGCTGATGCTAGTCACTGGCGACATATACACACTCATCAACTATGTGGGCTTCATCAACTACCTCTTCTATGGGGTCACAGTTGCTGGACAGATAGTCCTTCGCTGGAAGAAACCTGACATCCCCCGCCCCATCAAGGTGAGAGAATGTCCTTTTGGAATTCCCCTCCTTTACTGGTTCTAGCTGCAGAGCACAGTTTTGAATCACCTCTATTCTTGGCTGTTGGCCACAGACGATCATTTCTGTGATGGTCATAGTGTGTAAATGGGAATCATTTCCTTTCTCCACTGCAGAAAAGACCAGAGCAAACTGGGCATGATGGTGCATGTTTGTAATCCCAGTGATTTGGAAGGCTGAGGCAGGAGGATCACAAGTTTGAGGCCAGCCTGGACAACTTAGCAAAATCCTGTCTCACAATAAAATAAAAAGGGCTGGGAGTTAGCTCAGTGATAGAGCACTTACCTAGCATATGCAGGGGCCTGGGTTCAATTACCACCACAAGTAAACGGACTACTAAAGGGAAGAGAGAGGTAGAATCACGTCATCTCCCCACCACATGCATCCCTCTGAGAGGGGCCGACAAGGAGGAGAAATCAGGACTCACAAGTGGTCAGTGAGGAGGGGTGAAGCCCATGGAGTTGGTACTCTTTCTAAAGTCAAGGCCCCAGCCTGCCTTATGCCATGCTCACTTTCCTGATTTCTTGGGTGTCATTGTGCTTCTTTTCTCAAAATTACTTAAGAGAAGCCGGGCGCGGTGGCGCATGCCTGTAGTCCCAGCACTTTAGGAGGCTGAGGCAGGAGGATCGCGAGTTCAAAGCCAGCCTCAGCAATGGCGAGGCACTTAGCAACTCAGTGAGACCCTGTCTCTAAATAAAATACAAAAAAAAAAAAAAAAAGGGCTGGGGATGTGACCCAGTGGACGAGTGCCCCTGAGTTCAATCCCCGGTACCACAAAAAAAAAAAAAAAAAAAAAAAAAAAATTACTTAAGAGAAAAAAATTGGGGCTGAACCTGGTGAGAGGAATGGGCATTTGCCACAGTGTGCCCAGTTGAAGGCCCTGCCTAGAAGTGAAGCCAGACAGACCTAGGTCATTTCCTTCCTGCCTCTTTTCCACCCGGGACCTCAGCAAATACATTGGAACATATGAGCAAGCTTCTCAACCTTCATGGGCTTCTTTGGCTGCCACAGGCACTTGGCCTGGACGACAAGGCCTTATCTGACCCCACCTGGGAGGGTGGACATGAGCAATGAGGATGGCTCCCTCCCTGGTTTCCCCCATCCTCTTCCTGTCCCATTGTCCAAGTTCATCAACATTTATTGACATAGCATCTGCCCTGTCAAAGACAGGGTGTGGAACACACAGCTAAGTGAAGCCCAGCCTTTGCCCTCAAGGATGTGGGTGCGAAAGAGAGAGGTTTCCCTGATCCTGGGGATGGTGGGGGTCACACAGCTCACAGTGCCTCTGCTCCTCAGATCAACCTGATATTCCCCATCATCTACTTGCTGTTCTGGGCCTTCCTGCTGGCCTTCAGCCTGTGGTCGGAGCCAGTGGTGTGTGGCATTGGCCTGGCCATCATGATGACAGGAGTGCCTGTCTATTTCCTGGGTGTTCACTGGCAACACAAGCCCCAGTGTTTCAACGACTTCATTGGTGAGTTGGTGAAGTCAAGAACTGCTGGGCTGGGATGGAGTCATCTGGTTGGGGAGCCCCCCCAGGATCAGGAGGCCTAGGCATACCTTCACCTATAGGGTCTGGAGAAGGAATTGGGGGCAGAAACAGCAGATCTTCCAGAGACCCCTGAACAGAGAAGAGCTGAGATTTCTATATAGACTTTAGCTCTGGGAGTACAGGCAGCCTGCCAGCTGCCCTGCAGAAGCTGCCCCAGACTGCCTTTAGATCAGTGCAGACCGTGGAACTGAGGGGTCAGTGGGCATAGGGAAAGTGGAAAGCTGGGGTCTTGATGAGTGAGGGGCAGCTAACAAAAGATGCAGGAGGCAGATGAGGTGGCCATTTCCCAGAGAGAGAAGATCAGAAAGGCACTGGATGCTCTGCTGAGGCAAAACCTGGGGTGGAGAGCTGGTTTTAACCACGGCCTTGTTGGCCCCGTTGGCAGGACACTCAGCACTGACCTGGTTTGTGTGGTCTCCTTTCACAGAGTCGCTTACCCTGGTGAGCCAGAAGATGTGTGTGGTTGTGTACCCCCAGATGAAGGTGGGCTTGGAGAAAGAAGGGGTGAATGAGGACATGGAGGAGCAGCAGCAGGCCATCTACCAACCCACTCCCACCAAGGACCAGGACTCAGTGGAGCATCCCCAGCCCTGAGGACCACCATCCCTCAGCTGGCTATTCCCTCCATTATCCTCATTTCTGCTGTTTCCCTTCCTGGGTCTCCCCAGTACAACACACACCCCTCTGCTTCTATCAGGCAGGGGGTCAGGACCTGTGTGTGGGTGGTGAGAAGTCAGAAACAAATACACTGACATTTGTACCCAAAGAACCAGCCTCTTGTCCCAGGGCCCATGTCTAAGGCCCTCACACCAGGGTTGCCCATGTTCCATTAGAAGAGAGTAGAGATGCCAAGGGTGCCCTACAGGGCCTCCCTCCCAGGCCCAACCCTCAGGTGTCTCTCAAGTACCTGAGCTCACTACTGCCTTCCTTGCCCACCCCTGAGCCCAGAGGAGGCCTCAGTTCAGACAGAGCCACAGTAAGTTGGTTGGGGAAGACAGACTCAAGAGAGTCTGTCACCACCTGAGGTCAACTGGAGAGACCCATACCCATCTCTGTTCAATAGGGACCCAAAAGTAGAAGGGATGTTTCCCTCTGCCTTCTCTGCCCCATCCCACCATTCCTCCACCCACCCACCCTGGGCTCCCTATGCAAGAAAGGCTCCTTTTGTAATACCTCCTTTCCCATTAAGCTGAGGACCAAGAAGGAGGAGGATGCCTCTTCCCCAGCCCCAACACAAGCCTGTGGAACACAGTGGGAAAGTCTCAGATGGCAGAAGCCCAGCCCTGCCCCTTGCATCCTTTCCCCAATGTGGTGCCAAAGCTTCCCAAAGCCAAAAAGGCTTTTTATTTCAGTATCATGTACCTGTCTCTCCTAAAGACAAAGCCATTCTGCTTCTCCTCCCTCTCCACCTCCATGGCCCTCTTATCCCCAAAGCTGCACCCTAATACACCCTTGTGGAGCCAGCACTGCAGGCTACCAGTCATGCCCTTTCCTCCTCCCTGGACCTTGGCTCAGGGGCCCAGTGCGAAGGATCCCCAAGCCTTCAGGCCTGAAATCAGAGCCAAATCAACCTTAAGTCACCTCCCATCCAAGAACTGGGCCTAAAAATACTCCCTTATTTCTAACCCTCAGGACAGACCTGGTATTAAATGCCTTCCCTGTGCGGAAGGTGCTTTCCCACCTCCCCGGAGCTGCCCATTCCACAGGCTAGGGGACTATTTAGGGAAGAGAGTGTTTTCAGAAGGCTAGTTCTTCTCCCTTCCCTCAACTAAGATGACCCCTCCCTCCTTTCTGGTCTTGCCGCCATCACATCACGGGGCAGGATGAGAGAACTGTGGCACAATGGCAGCCACTTTGAAGATCCTCAGAAAAGCACCTTGTGGTATGCGGGCTCTGACCTTTCCCTTTACTTCAAATAAGTGGACGGTGTTAGCCCTGACCTTGCAGCCTCTTTCCCCCATCCCCAGCCCACCTGCTGTGCTAGGGAGTAGAATTCTTTTATCCCAAGCAAGATTCCCTTTTCCCCCTTTCCATCTGCTTAAACTGGAATACCCAGGGAGCTGCTCCTGCTCCAGCTTGCCTCTCCACAATTGGTGAGATGCTAGATTTGGGCTGAGTTATGGCCCCCAGAGTGGGCACTGGCTGGGCTGGGCCCCCAGAAGACCATCTTGCTGTTCCCTCTCCTCATTCCTCCAGTCTCCTCCCCTCCTTCCATTATTGTTGTTATTTTGTTGTTTTTTGTAAAGTGGATGCCTTACTTTTTTGGATAAATATTTTTGAAACTAGTATTTCTATTTCTTTTGGATTTTTTAATGTAAGGTGGTTTTGGGGGGTGGAGTTAGAACCTTAATGACAATATGTCATTGAGTTGGTTTAAATTTTTGTTTCCTTTGAGGTTTTCTTCTTTCTTTTCATGTAATAAAATTTTAAATGGAAATGAAGTTGATTGTGCTGATAATTAAATGACCTTCAGAAACAGAATCACTGGGCATGTTTTCTTAGAAGGACTTTGGTACGGGTTCTTTCCAGATTGGCATTCCTAAGAGCCCCCTCTCCATACCTCTCTGGGGTCCCATACTCAGGGACCCCACAAACCAACAATCACCTCATTCCTCCTGTGGACTTCAAAATGTTATTAAGTTCCTGCATTTTGTGCCATCCTGAGAGCCTGCAGATTAGCTGGGAAGAAAGAATCACTACCCACCGTGGGACAGGGGCTAGTGGACGGAGGAAAAGCAGGGATATTGCCCCTCAAAGTCTAGCAGCAAACTTTGCTCTGAGCAGAATGGGAAAGGAAGTGATGAGCTGGGTCTATGGAAAGACTCAGAGGGCCCAAGGAGCATGCTGGGAGGAGAGGCTGGTTCACTCAGCCGTATGGAAGCATGTGGGAAGAAGACTAGGAGGACTGTTGGACTGGGACTATGGAAAGGAGGAGTTAAGGTAGGCCAAGTTCCTCCTGGTATCTAGGGTTAACTACTAGAGGAAGTTGATGGGACTAGACCCAGTACTCGCTTTGTCCCTCCCTTTCTGGGCAGCCCTCCCAGCATCCTGTCCTGAGGCAGCATCATTCCTGAGTGAGCACTGCTGACAGAGGTCAGGCCCATGGGGGTGGGGGTTAAGACATCACCCGCCACCATCTGGACACTGAGGACACAGGCAGGTGGGATGCCTCCACTTCTGGTCCTCACCTGACTCCAACTCTCCTGCTTTGTGGCTGTCATTCTTCCAGGCAGGCTGGAAAGTCGCCATTCACAGGAGTACTGAGCTGGCAGGCCAAACACTTGGCTCCTATGCCCAGGCCATTCACTAAACAGAATTGGCCCTTGGGTAAGTCACTCCTGTTCAGTTTTGAGAGACAGAAAGGGAGGGAGGGAAGGAGAGAGAGTTGGACCCAATTTCAGTTTCTCAGTCTTATTTTTGTGCGTGTGATTTTTTTTTTTTTGTTTCTCAGTTTTCTGGTGTTAAGTTGTCCCCAAAGGGAAGAGACCAGTCCTGTGCAGGAGGCTGTCATCCAAAGCCCCCTTCCTCAACACATACATGTTTCCTCTTCCTTGACCTGCCCTAGTCCTCCTCTGCATCACCCCATTCTGGAAGGTCCAGCCCTCCCCAGACCCCTCTCTAGGGAGACACTTGTCCCTGGGGCCCCCCTCTCTTTGTAAAGTGACACCTGCTGATCTTTTCAACCTGGTCAGATGGGCGAAAGTTGGTGTCCTCCTGGACCACATGCATTTATTTTTAACCTGGGCTTTTCCCCTGTCTTAACCCTGCCAATAACTTTAATACTGGAAATTTCAGATGCTCTGAATCTAGAGAATTTGGGGACCTTTTGGAAGTCACTGTTTTTCTGATCGTTGTGCCCAAGGACTTTGCTATATGCTGTGGGAATGGCAAATTTATTCCTGAATTTTCAAAGTCAGCACAGACCTCAATTACTTTTTGTCCCCCTATGAGGTGTGTGTGTTACTGGGGATTAAACCCAGGGGCACGTCCCCAGCCCTTTTAAATTCTTTATTTCTTTCTTTGTTTTATGGTACCAGAGATTGAATCCAGGGTCACTTTACCACTGATCTACATTCCCAGCACTTTTTATTTTTTATTTTGAGACAGGATCTCACTAAGTTGCCCATGCTAGACTCAAACTTGTGATCCTCCTGCCTCAGCCTCCTGAGTCACGGGGATTAGAGGCATGTGCCACTTCACCTGAATTCACCTGTCCTTGATTTAATTCAGGAAATATGGTCACCACAGTAGAAGAGGTCCAAAAGATGTATTCAATCCTTTCTTCAAAGAGCAAATAACTGACCCTGGGGAAAAGAAGCCAAGAATGCATACAGTACATGGCAGAGCCTGGGCAGGGCCTGGTACCTATGTGCTCAAAGCCTATCTGTGGAAGTGAGGTGACATACAAGGCAGCAGGTAGTGGGTCTGCTTTGAAGACACAGTAAGAACTGCAAAGAGAGGAAGGGAGATAGATAGGAGATCAGCATTTACAGGGACCAGTTGCTTTGCATTTGTTATTATTATTATTATTATTATTATTTGTACCAGGGATTGAACTCAGGGGCACTTGACCACTGGGCCACATCCCAGCCCTTTTTTGTATTTTATTTAGAGACAGGGTCTCACTGAGTTGCTAAGTGCCTAACCATTGCTAAGATTGGCTTTGAACTCAAAATCTTCCTGCCTCAGCCTCCCAAATCACTGGGATTACAGGCATTAGCCACTGGGCTCAGCTTGCATACATTATCTTATTCAAAGTTTAATTAAACAACCCAACGAAGGAGGTGGTACTACTGCCATTTTACAACTAAGTAGTTTGCCCAAGGTCATCAATAAGTGACAGAGGTCAATTTGAGCCCTTTCTGACACTCCATCGCCATGCTCAGTCACCTCTCTCTGGAGAAGCCTTGGTTCACCAAGGAGGTGGTGCTTCAGAGACCTGTCACAGAGTGTGAGATGGCACACACTCATTATTTTAGATAATACAAACAGGTAGCAGCTGCAGCAGTAAAGGGAAAATTATCTTGCTGCCCAGGAAAGAAAATTTTCCCCTCCTGAGCAAGAATCCTTAAGGGGCCCTTGATGGGCACTGCCTTCCCACCTCACTCTTATCCTACCCTGTCAAGAGCCCCCTCCCCTGCCCTGATGTCAGGAGCACTGCTGTCCCCACCAAGCCCTCAGTTACTGGGCAACACTGATGGCAGTGTACAGGCAACGTCAGCACCCACCAGGGAGGCCAGGGGCTAAGATCCCTTATCTCACCATGGCCCAAGCTCTGACTTTCTCATTTCCTGCAGGCTCTATTTGCCCCCACACACACACACCCCTACTTCCTCCATCACCCACTTCACTGCTGCTGACGCTGACTTCCCCCTCCCTATGGTGGCCCACGGAAGGCAAAGGAGGTTCTGAGTCACACAACACAGCAACATTTTCCCCATCCCTTCAGCCCCAGGCCATTTCACTTACAAGCCCAAGACCCTTTCTGAAATCAGTAAGGCATCCTCACATGACCTTGGGCAGCTCATTCTTGTTTTCCTTGTTGATAAAGCAAGAATAAAAATACTGCCTGAGCAGGGCCAGTGGCACACGCCTGTAATCCCAGCACTTGGGAGGCTGAGGCAGGAGAATCTCGAGTTCAAAGCCAGCCTCAGCAATGGCGAGACACTTAGCAACTCAGTGAGACCCTGTCTCTAATAAAATGCAAAAAAGGGTTGGGGAAATGGCCCAGTGGTTGAGTGCCCCTGAGTTCAATCCCCGGTACCAAAAAAAAAAATACTGCCTGCCTTGCCTTCCTTCCTACTTAACTACAGTGAAATGGTCAGCATGGAAAAGGGAATGTTTCAATGACCAAAAAATGCATAATTTATCAGAAAACACTAAAGCCCTAACCATTAGCATTATTTCAAAGTCAGAGAGACGGTAGAATTTCTCCTCCTAGCAACATTCCTCCCAGCCTGCCTGCAAGTGCCCATCCTCAACCTGATTGCAAGCCCCTCATCCTGGCTGCTTTGTTGAACAGTCTTGGCCAGTGCCAGAGCTGCCCTCTGCTGTCCACGTGATTCCAAACCACGCAGCTCCCTAAATGCACAATTTTGTGCCAATATTGCTATCTAGTGGTTGATAGAGGCACTGCCACCTAACTGAGGTTGCTTGGCTTTGGTACCTCTTTTGGCAGGAGTCCTTTGAAATGAAGAAAAATCTCCATATCTATTTCCTGAGATCTGTATCTGGGAGCATGCCAGGTCAGGACTTTTTGATAAAGCATGTCTGGCCATACTTCAAACTACACAAAAAAGCACCTGGGGCAGGTGTAGGGTAGGGAGGGTGGGAAGGAGAATGCCATCAAGACTTGGCAATGCGACATGTGTGCCCCATCCATATGTGCCCCACTGTGGCACACTCACAGTGACCCAGCCTATAAAAATTTCTGCACTGCCCTCTCCCAAGACACGACAGCATTTGCTGGTAATACAAGAGCCAGTAACATATTTCTGTGTCCTTTTCTTTTCACTGGACCTATGGCCCCTTTTGCAGATGAAACTTCACAGGTGAAAGGTGGGCTACAGCAGGTGTCTCCAACAGGCCTGAGTGGAGGGTTCCTAAAGGTAAGAGAAAAGGAAAACTGGGAGACAGCACAATATCAAGAAATGCAGGGCTGGGGTTGTGGCTCAGCGGCAGAGCGCTCGCCTCACACGTGCGCGGCCCGGGTTTGATCCTCAGCACCACGTAAACATAAATGCATTGCATTGTGTAAACTAAAGTAAATGAATAAATATTTAAAAAAAAAAAAAAAAAGAAATGCAAAGAGGGAGCTATGGGCTTCTCTTAGAGACTCTGAAACAGAGCCCCAGGAAGAGGTGATGACAAAAGAGAAGGCGTCTCAAGCCTCCAAGAGGAAGTGGACCCAAAAGACACACACTGGAGGTCAGACAACGGCCATGCAAAAGGAAAGACAGCAAACTGAGCTGCAGTGAGCTCCTGAGCTGGCAGCCCAGGGCACAGGAAGTGGGAGGCAGAGCCTCAGGCCCAAAGTGGGGGGCAAAATGCCAGCCTGAGTCTCTTGCAGTGCAGAGCAGTTGGAAGAGAGAGGTGCTGGAGCCACCAGAGGAGTATGTCTGTAGGTTTTGGGGGCAGTGGACCCCCAGGCCTGGGTGCAGGGTCCAAGTCCTGACCAGGCACCTCAATTGTGCACAGGCAATCAGGGACTATGCCAGACTGCTAGAGGTGAGGGCTGGAAACATATTAGTGTTTGGACTATTGCACAGACCCTGTACAAAAACAGCAAATGACCACATTCTGCACCAGGCCTCTGTGCATGGCTTGTTCCCAGGATCTATCACTATTTCCAAAACCCCTCAAACAACACCTCCTGGCCAGCACTCAGAAGAATGGTCTGGGAGGTGGGGCTACAAAAGGAACTGACTGCCCCCCGGGGTAGGTGGAGCTCAGCCCTGGAGGGGGGACCAACAGGAAGGCGGGTCAAGGGAGGAGTTCAGACCAAGCTGGGGGTCGGCACTGGAAGAGGGCTTTCTCTATTCACTCTGAATTGGCACCTCATTCTGCACAGTTGGGAGGAGGAGGACATTCAGAGTGAGGTGTGGATTTGGAATCCTCAGCAAGGATTTGGAATCCCTGGGCTCAAGGGAGGGGAGGCATTTCCAAAACGTCTGCTCCTGCGCATCTACAGACCTGGCTTGGACCTCACCAAAGTGCTCCAGCTGTTAACTAGGCCAGGGGCCCCCCTTTCTCAAAGGCCTGCATCCCTCCCTCTGGGGTGTGCCCAGCCCCTCCCTGAGTCACCCCAAGGAGAGAGAGGGGAAAAAAGGGAAGAGAAGAGAGGCATTGACTACAAAGGAAGGAAAAGGAAGCAGAGCAGAGGAGGGAGGAGAGAAGCCGCACAGGAGTGGGTGACAGAGTAGACCAGAGAGGGCAAATCTAGGGCAGGGGGAGATCGAGGGAAGGCAGGCTGAGCATCCTAAGGGGTGCCCCAAGAGCAGGGCCCAGGGGCGGGGAGCCAAAGGGGCGGGCCGGCCATGTCCCACGGGACCTACTATGAGTGTGAGCCCCGGGGTGGCCATCAGCCACTTGAGTTCTCAGAGGGCCGAGCTGGGCCCGGGGAGCTGGGGGACATGTGTGAGCATGAGGCCTCCATCGACCTCTCTGCCTACATCGAGTCTGGGGAGGAACAACTACTCTCCGACCTCTTTGCCATGAAGCCAGCGCCTGAGACCCGAGGCCTTAAGGTCCCTGGAACCCCTGCCTTTCCCCACTACCTGCCGCCTGACCCACGGCCCTTCGCCTATCCCCCACATACCTTCGGCCCAGACAGGAAGGCGTTGGGACCTGGCATCTACAGCAGCCCAGGGAACTACGACCCCAGGGCTGTGGCCGTGAAGGAGGAGCCAAGGGGGCCAGAAGGTAGCCGAGGCGTTAGTCGAGGCAGCTACAATCCCCTGCAGTACCAAGTGGCACACTGTGGGCAGACAGCCATGCACCTGCCCCCAACGCTGGCAGCACCTGGCCAGCCCCTGCGTGTCCTCAAGGTAAGAGCAACCAGTTTTCCCTGCTACCCAGGGGCTGCAGCAAGGCTATGTGGATGGGGGAATTTTGAGGTCTCTGCTTATGCTGAGTCTGTGTTTGGTGTTGCTCTGTGAAATGGACTCACCCAAGTTCTTTGTGCTCACTACCAGATTATGGGCCCACTCTTTCCTTCTCTGTGAACTTACTCTCACCCTGAACTCCACTCTGTCCTGAAGCCCCCTGATGTCAGACTCCTTGCCAGCTTCCTTGTTGCCCACCATGCCCTTCTTGTTTCTCTGCCTACCGCTTCTGAGGAGGAAATGCCTGTTGATTGTAGAACAAGAGACTCACCACAGATAAATGGAGGAAAAGTGTCCTTGGAAAGTATGAGACCATAAAAGGGAATTTTGGTGTCAGGGAGAGGACCCTTTGCATCCCCGTTACCATCTTTCACCAAGGCAGGGCAATGACAGGTCTACCTTGAAGACAGGAGCTGGTTCAGATCCCTAGATTCATTTGATGCCCCCAAGGGGTCCCCGCAGACCCGCTGCTGAGATTCCTACTTCACCTCCATTCGACCCTCATCAGCCCTCATCTCTCCATCCCTCTGTGCCTTCCCCTCCAGGCCCCTCTGGCTGCTGCTGCGCCCCTCCTGCAGTCCCCTTCTCAAGGCGCCCTCTCCAGCTGGCCCCTCGCACAAGGGCAAGAAAGCTGTGAATAAAGACAGCCTGGAGTATCGGCTGCGGCGGGAGCGCAACAACATTGCAGTGCGCAAGAGCCGGGACAAGGCCAAGAGGCGCATTTTAGAGACGCAGCAGAAAGTGCTGGAGTACATGGCGGAGAACGAGCGCCTGCGCAGCCGCGTGGAGCAGCTCACCCAGGAGCTGGACACCCTCCGCAACCTCTTCCGCCAGATCCCTGAGGCTGCCAACCTCATCAAGGGTGTGGGGGGCTGCAGCTGAACCTGACTGGTGGACTGTGGGCACTAGACCCCTGCCTGACCCTGGAGATCTTCATTCTGCTGGGACCCTAGAACTTCACAGGCCAAATCTAAGATATAGACCATTGACAATGGCAGCTGATGGCTAAGGAAGGCAGGACCCATAATGATTCTGAATAAATTGCACTGTGATTTGCTGCTGGGATTGTTCACTGGGCCTGGGCGTGTGTGTATGTGTGTGTGTGTGTGTGTGCGCGCACACACACACACACACGCGCGCGCGCGCGTTTTCATGTGCACGCACATGTTTAGCACAGGGGACCCTGAGGGCAGGTAATACCATGTGCCTGGGTCTACATATGTCTTGTCTCTTGCCCAAATGAGTATTCTACTCATATCTCTCTCCCAACTACTACACACAGCCAGATAGTGTGTCTGTCACTTTGCTATTCTCTCCCCTGACCTTGCTGTCCCCGCCCCCAGCCATCCACTCTGTCCTTCTGTAAGCTGAAAGAAGGTTCCTCACACCACACACACACAACCTAGTGCAACTCTGGATACTTACCTGACAGAGCCCTGGACCAGCAGTCCCTGTGCCAGCCTGTTCTCTCACTGGAAGTAGTCTGAATGCTCCTGCCCTAGGTGATCCAGGAAAATTCCTGATAGCTCTGCCATATTTATGGTCCCTTAGCTCTTGATCCAGCACTCTGTATCTTCTCTCCAGTTTGACAGCTTCAGTCAACTGGACTGACATCCCTCACCATTGTTTCCACCCACCCACTTCCATCTTTATCCCCTGGGGCTCTGTTCCCTAAAAGTGGAGAATCTAAGTGTTTGGGAGAGGAATAAGTTATCACCTGGGAAAGGCCCAACTGAGAGACTTGATTTGTATGTGAGCATTGATAATGAGGAGGAGGAGAACAGTGTGCTTGTGCCAGTGAACACCCACATTTAAAACAGTTTTTTTTTTTTTTTTTTTTTGGTACCGGGGATTGAACTCAGGGGCACTCGACCACTGGGCCACATCCCCAGCCCTTTTTTGTATTTTATTAGAGACAGGGTCTCACTGAGTTACTAAGTGCCTCGCCATTGCTGAGGCTGGCTTTGAACTCGCGATCCTCCTGACTTAGCCTCCCAAAGTGCTGGGATTACAGGCGTGCGCCACCGCGCCCGGCTTAAAACAGTTTCTTTTTCCTAGAACTACAGCCTTGGAGGCAGAAGAGTGCAGTAATTAAGAGCCTCAGTTTGCATCTCCCTCTGCTATTTACTGGTGGTGTGACACTGAACCATTTACTTCTCCTTTCTCTGCATCAGCTTTTTCATCTGCAAAATGGGAGTAATTTTGGTACCCATCTCATAGCGTTGTTTTGTTTTGTTGCAGTACTGGGGATGGAACTAGAGGCACTTTACCGCTAAGCCACATCCCAGTCCTTTTTATTTTTTTGAGATAGGGTCTCACTAAGTTGCTGAGGCTGGCCTTGGATCTGTGGTCCTCCTTCCTCAGCCTCCTCAGTAGCTGGGATTACAGGCATGTGCCTGTAAGAAACAGGGCCTGGCATATCATAAGAATGAATAGTTGTTATGATTCCATATTGCTATAACTGAAAGGACTTCACCTAAACATTTTTCATTTTACAGATAAGGAAACTGAGGCCTCAGAGAGGAGAAGAGACTTACCCAGAATCATGGGTAGAATATAAAGTAGATTAGATTAGAGGCAGAATCTAAATTACCTCCATAGTTGGGCACCATGGCACACACTTTGAGGCAGAGGGATTGAAAATACAAAGCCAGCCTCAGCAGTTTAACAAGGCCCTAAGCAATTTATCGAGACCCTGTCTCAAAATATAAAAGGAAAAGTGCTGGGGATGTGGCTCAGGGGTTAAGCACCCCTGGGTTCAATCCCTTGTATCAAGCAAATACCTTCATAAAAATCACAGATTTGGGGCTGGGGTTGTGGCTCAGTGGTAGAGCACTTGCCTAGTACATGTGAGGCACTGGGTTCAATTCTCAGCACCACATAAAACAGTAAATAAAATAAAGATATCATGTCCATTTATAACTAAAAATATTTTTTAAAAAATCAGAGGTCTTTTTTGTTTGTTTGTTCTTATTTTTTGGTTTTGTTTTGTTGTGTTTTATTTTATTTCTGGGGATTGAACCCAGGGCCACTCTACCACTGAACTACATCCCAGTCCTTTTTATGTTTTATTTTGAGACAGGGCCTTGCTAAATTCCTGAAGCTGACCTCCAACTTTTGATCCTCCTGCCTGAGCCTCCTGAGTAACTGGGATTATAGGCGTGCACCACCACGCCAGGCAAAATCACAGATTTTAAAAGGTGCTAGAAGAGACCTCAAGAGATCATTTGGTGAGCTTTGCCCTCAGACAAGCAAGATAGTGTGAGCCACATTTTATAGATAAAGCAGTGTGAGGGCCAGAGGGGATAAGAGCCTCCTAAAGCTCATTCAGCCCTTTGGCTGTCTTAATAGTTGGCACTTGTCTCTACCCTCAAGTATATTCAGTGCAGGTGGAGACATGAGCCATGTTCAAGAAATTACCATGAGCCAGGTGTGGTAGTGCATGCCTGTAATCCCAGCAGCTTGGGAGGCTTAGTCAGGAGGATAGAGAGTCCAAAGCCAACCTCAGCAATGGCTCTAAGCAACTCAGTAAGATCCTGTCTCTAAATAAAATACAAAACAGAGCTGGGGATGTGGCTTAGTGGTTGAGTGCCCCTGAGTTCAATCCCTGGTACCAAAAAAAAAAAAAAAAAAAAAAAAAAAAAAAAGAAATGATCATGAGCTGGGTGCAGTGGTACAACTTGTAATAACTTTGACTCAGCAGACTGAGGCAGGAGGGTCACAAGTTTGAGGCCAGCCTGGGCAACTTAGTAAGACCCTGTCTCAAAATAAAACTAAATTAATAAAAAGAGCTAAGGATGTGGCTCAGTGGCAGAGAAATCCCCAATACAAGGGGGGTGGGGGAAAGTGATCATGAATTGCCTGACAGTGGCAGAGACCCAGGACAGAATAAAGGGCTGAAGTGTTTCCTAGTCTACTGCTGAGAAAGCCTGAGTTAGACCTGAAGGAATAACTCCCTGGGAGGGAGAGAGACTTGTATTTGGATCAACCAAGTTCTCTCTCCCCTTCCACACCTCCTGCATCCTCGGGCATCTGTGTTCACCAGGACTACCCCAGCCAGGACCCTGTCCCTTTCCCCCTGCTTTGGATCTGGGATGAGGGGACAGAATTGAACCCCCAATGGGAGGGATCCACAGGAGCCACCTGAGTTTGGGAGGGGGCGGTTCCTGTCTCTAAAGGCGCCTGGGAGAATCCTCTCACCTTCCCTTTAGCCAAGAGGGATGGGTTGCATAAGGGGGTTTGTACAGAACGTGGTGAGTGACTCAACCTCCGGATTTCCTCCTCTCAGCTCAAGACCACTGCCCCTCGACTTCCTTTCAAGGTACTGGATGGTGGGACATGGGTTGCCCCAACACCAACACCAAGCTTCCTTCCCAGAGCTCCTCTAAGCTCCCCACCCACCTGTCAGCTCCTCAAGACCAGAGCCTCCTGGAGGCTTTCTAAGGGGGCCATAATCTGGAGGAGAGCCACACCCTCACCTCTCCACTGGGATCCCAGCCAGCGGCAATGGGGAACAGCCCAGCATACCCAACTCTCCTGTCAGATTGTATCCAGGGAGATGACTTGCAGCCAGAAGGCACAGGCCTAGAGGAGCCTTTTAATCTGACACCAACTGCTTTTGGCCAAAGTAATTTATTTGATGAGTATTTGTCAAGCATCTGTCTGTGAACAGGACAAGTGCTCAGCTGAAGGGGTAAGGAAAAGGCAATAAACAGGGTGGCCTAATGTTCTTGGCCCATCTAGATTCCCCCTCTATACTTTGCTGCCCTGCTCAGCTCTCAGGGAGTTGCCTCCCTACCTCAACAGGCTTCCCCAGTGGGAAAGGGTGAAACTGTCAGGAGATGGATGTGCTAGAGTGGACCCTCCCTGCCCCCTCTTTCAGGCCTCTCCTGCCTTTAGGGCCTGTTGGGTAGTGGGAACCCCAACACTGCTGTAGCTTTCCCCAGATGCTGTTCTTTGACACCTTTATAAAGTACCTTCCTTCAATTCTGCTTTACTCCATTTGAACACACCCTTGAGGAACATCAAATAAACATGTAGTGAGGCTACGCTAGCTGGGGTGGTGAAGGAAGACCTCTTGGAGGAAGTGATATTTAACTTGAAACAAAAAATTTCAAGAAAGAGGCTGATGTGCAACTAGGAAAAGTGAGCAGAGAGAAGAAAAAAAATGCAGAAGGTGGGGCTGGGGTTGTGGCTCAGTGGCAGAGCGCTCGCCTAGCACGTGCGCGGCCAAGGTTCGATCCTCAGCACCACGTAAAAACGAGGGCATTGTATACAACTAAAACAAATAAATAAATATTTTTAAAAAATGCAGAAGGTGGGCTGGGGTTGTGGCTCAGCGGCAGAGCGCTCGCCTTGCACATGCGTGGCCCGGGTTCGATCCTCAGCACCACGTAAACATAAATGCATTGCATTGTGTACAACTAAAGTAAATAAATAAATATTTTTTTAAAAATGCAGAAGGTGTCCAGAGATGAAGGAAAAGAAAGGAAACCAAGCGTGACTGGCCAAATGGAAAGAAAAACAAGCAGCAAGCAAGAAAAATACTTCCTTCGCTGCAGAAGGTAGTTGCAAATGACTCTGTCCACTTCCTATGCCCAGGAGGATAGATATTAAGAAGCAGGACATAGCCCCTGAAGTCAGATTCCCAGAGCTGCCCCAAGGAAAGGAGCCCAGAAGGGGATAGTTGGCCACCTGTGCCCAGGGAAAGGCTCAAGGAGTGGGGACTGGGAATCTTTGAAAACTAGCACTCAATATCCCAACAGCACATATATACTCTTGTTACTTTAGAACCCACTTTTGGGCCCACTTTTCCTTCTTGAGTAGGATTTCAGGCCACGGGAAGTCGTTGAGAAGGAAGACTGTGGGGAGACTCACTCTGTGAAGAGGGAGGAAACTATCAGGCGCAGTGATGCTGGCCTGTAAACCCTGCAACTCAGGAGGCTGAGTCTAGAGGCTTGAAAATTTGAGGCCAGCCTCAGCAATTTAGTGAGACTCTGTCTCAAAATAAAAAATAGAAAGGACTGAAGTATATATAGCTCAGTGATAAAGAGCTCCTGGGTTCAATGCCCAGTATTAAAAAAAAAGGGCGGAAGCTGTCCAAGGTGAGCCTGCCAAGGTCAGACAGGCGGAGGTGGCAACTTGTGAAAGCTACCCCCTGCTCCGTGCACACCTCCCAACCCCCTACACACAGATTGCCACATGCCTAGGCCCCCAGTGCCCCCATCCCAGTGTTGCAAGATCCCGGTTGGGGTTGTGGGTGGAAAGGGGCCTCTTTACCTCTACCCCTTGCCCTGCTCCAAGCCAGTGAGGAGACCTGGGATGAAGGTACTGAAGATACGGGGGCTGAGGACCTGTGCATTCTTCTTGAACCCAGCCCCTAGCAAGCAGACCCAGGACTCAGCCTGGTCTGCTTCAAAGTGAGAGTAGCCTGGACAGGATCCTGGGTGTCCTCTGTCAGGTACTCTCATAAGCAGGTGTGGTCCTGCCTCAGAAAACCTCAATGGCACATGAGAAATTTTTCCCAGGGGCAGAGACGGGAGGTATTTTCAAAGGAAAAGGCTGCAATTTGATTTCATCAAAAAGGCCAGGTCCTAGGAAGAGAAAAGAAAGGCTTCCTAGGGAGAAGCCCACCTGCAGAGCTGAGCTATAGCCTCCCACTTCTCTTTGAGGAAGAAACAGGGCTCTGTTGAGGTAGAGGCAAGACATACATAGAATGGATTCATCCCCCATGCCCTAAAAGCTAAGCTTCACCCTGAAAGCCCAAATTGTCCAAATCCTGATAGTCCCCCATACCTAGTGGCACTGTGACCTCTGGCCAGGCCATCCAACCCTGCTGCAATCGGGACGGTTTGCAAAATGCGTGCTAGCTCCCCCTTTGTCACCATCTGAGGTTAGGACTGTACTTGGGAGATAAGCTCAGGCCCCACCCGCCTGTCCCACAGACTGCTGGCCTGCTGCAATCGGGACGGTTTGCAAAACCCCTGCTGGCTCCAGCTCTGTCACCATTTGAGGTTAGGGCTGTGCTCCAAGATAAAGTGGAGCCCCGCCCACCAGAGCTGCCTTCACACTCATCAGCAGTAAGGCCCCAAGAGAGAGCTCCTGGAAGCCCTCTCAGTGTCTGGAAGGCCCAGCAAAAGGACCCTTTCTCCCTGGTGCTTCCCTTCATCCCTAGCCTCACCTTTGCCTCTTACCCTCATTATACCCTTTCCTCACTCTCCCTCTCCTATCTTCCATCCTTATCTCCTTCCTGCCCTCTCACCACATTCATTTACTAAAAAATAGTTACTAAGCACTTGCTCTAGGCCAGGCACTTTACTTATTGTAGGAGCTACACGATAAAAAAGGATAGTCCCTGCCTGCCCTCTGTGGAGTTTAGTGAGGGAGACAGACAAACATGATACCCCAACAAATATATCATTCTAGATTGTGGGCATTGTTATGTGACACAAGTATAGGGGTGACTGGTAACACCTGATTTAAATATGAGGATCTGGAAAGACTTCTTTGAGGACATAAAGTAGTTCCTAGCAGAGAGAGAAGTATATGCAAAGGTCCCTAAGCAGTCCTTCCTCTCAGGGAAGAGGCTAGAGCCAGGGCAGAGCAGACTAGACCAAAGTGGGACAGGGTTGCACAGGAAGAGGCCAAGGGGAAGCTGAGGCCAGAGCTCCCACAGGTGGGGTTTAGAGTGTTAGGGGAGGGCTAATCTTCCAACAGAAGTAGACATTTCCTGGTTATGTACAAGAAAGGAAGAAATGGCAATGGGGACCAACACAAATAGATTTGTGGCAAGCTGAGGTTGTCTCTGTCTTGTGGCTTTTTTTTTTTTTAATACTTCTTTTAGTTGTTGATAGACCTTTATTTATTTATATGCAGTGCTGAGAATCAAACCCAGTGCCTCACACATGGCAGGCAAGTGTGCTAATGCTGAGCCCCAGCCCAGCTGCTGTCTTATGGCTTTTATTTTAACCATGAAAAAAAGAGGTGACTAGCCAGGCACCATGACCCACACCTGTGATCCTAGTGACTCCAGAGACTGAGGCAGGAGGATCGCAAGTTCAAAGCCAGCCTCAGCAACTTAGTGAGGCCCTAAGAAACTTAGTGAGAACTTGTGTCAAAATAAAAAATAAAAAGGGCTGGAGATGTACCTCAGTGATAAAGCATCCCGAGTTAAATCCCCAGTACTACAGGGGGAAAGAAAGATAGGGGATGGAGACAGGAAAAGAAAAGAAAAAAGAGGCAACTAAAAGTGGCTGAGTTGAACAGGAGGCTAGAAGCTTGAAGGTATTAAATCCCAGTTGCTGGGTCTGAGGCTGTAGCTCAGTGGCAGAGCACTTGCCTAGCATGTGTGAGACACTGGGTTCAATCCTTAGCACCACATGAAAACAAATAAATAAAGGCATCTATTTCCATCTGTAACTACAAAAAAAAAATTTTTTTTTTTTTAAATCCCAGTTGCTGAGGGTGGAAAGGGAACTGATTGCTGAGATTTCTGACTTGGGAGCCCACAACTGAAGTTGATGAGGATTTTAGAGTAAAAACACTCTGTCCTCTGAGATGATCTCCTCCAGTGGTCCTTAGCTACCCAGGAGCCTAGTACAGGCAAATGTTGGGTCCATCTAGGACTGGTACTTAACCAGAGAGGTGGGATGGGAATGACAGAGAGGGAAGGAGAGTGGAGAGCGTTTATCAAAGAGGGATTGCAGTTGTGAAACTGCAACCCAAAGCAGAGAAGGGGAGACCTAAAGATGGGAAGGGTCACACAGTTCCCCACTGTGCTTGTTGAACAGCTGCAGTGAACCAACTTAGTGAACCATAAGGAAAGGAGATCATATCAGAGAGGGGATGTTCAATTCAGTTATTTCGTAGGTGCTGCAGTTTCTGGTGATAAGCCTCCGGGTATACCCGTGGGAGTGGCTCACTGGAGTGGGATGGAGGAGCATGTTAGGGGGTGAAGGAACCAAAAGGCCAGCATGCTAGCAGAGCGTCCATGTAGATGATGACACATTCTCAGTGACTGTGCTCCTCACCCAGTCCCCTCTTGCACCCACTCAGCTCATTACCTCCTCTCCCCTCATCACTAAGTTCCCCCCTCCAAGCCAGTCTCCTTCATCCCATCTCTCTTGCCTCTATTCTTTTGTCTAAGGTCATCCTCTCTTATCTCAGTATTCTCTGTATCCTTGTTCCCTCTGCTTGCCATCAGCTTTTCTCCTCACCCTCGTCTTCTCTCCAGGTCCTCTGTCTTCACAATGCTGCCTCCCCTCTACTCTCTGCACTTGAGAAGCAGCACCACATATCTGGGTAAAGCCTGTGCTCAGGGGCCCATGAGGGTTCAAATCCTACACTGCCACTTTCCATCTACACACATTGCCAACTTTGCTGTGCTGTGCTGGGATAATAATAATAATAATAATAATAATACCACCTACCTTGTAGGGTTGCTGGAAGAATTAGTTGAATACAAAGTACTTGGAACAATGTCTAGACATACACGAATGCTCAGGAAAATGATTTTATTATCACTCTGTCTTTACATCTTTGCTCTTTCCTCCTCTTCTCACCTCCAGTATCTCTCTGCAACTACTTCATATGTCTTCAAAGAAGAAGAGATGACTAAGATTCAACCCCGCCCACAGTCTAGCAAGGAAACAAACACCCAAAAAAAGTCAGGATAATACAAACAGTACTACTTCAAAGATGTGAAAGAAATGCTAGTGGAAAACAGAGTATGCAAATTAGCCCACTCTGCTGGAAGAAGTAAAGTCTCAATAGGCAAATAACCTGAATCTTGAAAGAATTTGCAGTGCAAATGCAGGAAAGAGGTGTCTCAGTGAGAAATCACTAAGTGTTTCTTCCAGGGTCTCCTACATCTGCATAGGATTGATAGTAGGTCCTCAACAAATATGTTAGTTGACTGACAGATCCTTTGGGAGACTCGTGTTAGATTTGTAAGGCTTCACAGAACCTGCTCACAGGCATGCATATTTCTTCTGCTATAGTGTGCAAAATTCCACCCACAGTATGAAGTCAAGATCAACCCCTACCCTGCAGAGAAGCGCCCTCTCACCGTGGCCACAAGGGGGCAGCAAAGCACTAGGTGCGCCTGCAGAGTTAGGCCTGGAAAAGTGGAGAACCAGGCAGTCAGAATTTGAATCTGTCACAGGAATCCTAACCAGGAATATTTTCCCCTACAAATCTGGAGGGGAAAAAGGCTTCAGACACTTGGAGAAGACTAGGTTTGTCTTAGAGAAATAATGAGAGTCTCCTAAAATTTTGTACACGTTGATAAATTTTTCAAAAATTCTTAAAAGTTGAAAGTCCACATATAATATGTATTCTAGCCGGGTGTGGTGGCGCACACCTGTAATCCCAGCACTTTGGGAGGCTGAGGCAGGAGGATCGGGAGTTCAAAGCCAGCCTCAGCAATGGCGAGGCACTTAGCAACTCAGTGAGACCCTGTCTCCAAATAAAATACAAAAAAGGGCTGGGGATATGGCCCAGGGGGTGAGTGCCCCTGAGTTCAATCCCTGGTACCACAAAAACCTTCTTTTTGGTACCGAGGATTGAACTCAGCGGCACTTGACCACTGGGCCACATCCCCAGCCCTTTTTTTGTATTTTATTAGAGACAGAGTCTCACTGAGTTGCTAAGTGCCTCGCCATTGCTGAGGCTGGCTTTGAACTCACGATCCTCCTGCCTCAGCCTCCCAAAGTGCTGGGATTACAGGCGTACGCCACCGCGCCCGGCTTAATATGTATTCTTTACTTGACTTACTATTTGCCAGGAGCTAGACACTGATCTCAGCACTTTATAAATATTCACTTATTGTAACAATTCTGTACAATCGTCCTCCTCCCTTTTGTGTGTGTGTGTTTTTTCCTCCTGGTACTGGGGATGAAACCCTTCCTCCTTCATGCTAGGTAAACACTTCACCTCTGAGAGAAAACCCCAGCCCTTTATTGTTTTATTTTTTATTAAATTTTTGTTTATTTATATTTATTTATTTATTTATTTTGGTACTGGGGATTGAACTCAGGGGCACTCAACCACTGAACCACATCCCCAGCCCTATTTTGTATTTTATTTAGAGTCAGGGTCTCACTGAGTTGCTTAGCACCTTACCATTGCTGAGGCTGGCTTTGAACTTGCTATCCTCCTGTCCCAGTCTCTCAAGCCACTGGGATTACAGGCATGCGCCCAGCTAATTTTTTATTTTATTTTGTTATGTGGTGCTGGGGATTAAACCCAGGGGTGCTTAACCACTGAGTCACACCCCCCAACTCCTCCACCACCACCACCGCTTTTTAAAAATTTACAGACAGGGTCTCACTGAGTTGTTTAGGGCCTTGCTAAATTGCTGACTTTGAACTTGCAATCCTCCTGCCTCACCTCCCAAACCACTGGGATTACAGGTGTGTGCTACCACACCCAGCTCCTTTTCCAAATTTTTATTTTGAGACAGGGTCTTACTAAATTACTGAGGTTTGCCTGGAACTTGTAATCCTCCTTCCCCAGGCTCCTGAGTCACTGGGATTACAGGTATGCACCACCAAGCTAAATCTGACCCTCTTCCTCAAAAGTCAAATAATGGGGTTGGTAAGGTTTTGTCCCTTTATCCACACACTGAAGGCTCAACTTTATGGGCTGTGCCAGAGCCTGATAGGAAGAAGGTATACTCTGTTTAAAACATGGAGGGAGAGACACTAAGCCAACACTTCAAAGAGAGGATGACAACCTGGTTGTGGGAGGAGCTGGGAAGAGAGGCCCCTCCTGCAGAGGTGGTCCCCCTCCACCTCAGGCAGGTGTGGAATTTGAGTTGGAGGTGTTAAGAAAAGCTTCCCAGAATGGTTGCAGGAAAGGTAGGAATTAGCCAGGCAGGGGAGGGGGGGTATCCAAATGGGGCAGGGGACAGGAGGTGAACACACAGAATAAGAAAACAGAGAGCTCCAAGTTCCCTTAAAAACAGCTTTGAACAACTGTTAGTGTCCATTTTAAGAGTTAATTTTCCTTGCCCTGCAGGCCTTTAAGAAGGTTCTGTGAAGTCTCACAGACCTAGCATCAGTCAACACATAGTTGTTATGCACCTCCTGACAGACCTACACAGATGTAAGAGATACCTACCAGTCTTGCAGTTTGGTTAGAAGCCTGCCATTTCTGACACAGGCTAGTGAAGTACAGAGGCTTGTTTGCCCACCTGTGTGCAGGTATTTATGCAGCAAAGAGTGCCCCCTACCACCACCATTGTGCTGACACCAAATTTTTTAGTTCTGAAGAGCTTTTAAGAATTCAAGAATTAGGATGTCGGATAAAAGTGAGTTAGGAAAGGGTGCCACAGTGAAAAAGGAAGACTCATCTCTGGAAAGATCAGTAAAGACCTCAAGATAACACTCCCCTCCCCCAGCACTCCACCTCTGGCACCCCTAGAAGAGGATGGCTTTGGTCCTTGTGGTTCATACCAGACTGCTGGCAGGAAACTGTAGATTTAGTCAACAACACTAAAATCTTGGAAAAACAAGAGTGGTGGAGGGGATATAGAGACAGAGTAAAAACAGGAAAGGCAGAAACAAGTGAGCCAGGGAAGAAGGGGACAGAAGACACGGTGCAAGACAGACTGTGGAAAGATACTGATAGAAGATGCTGCTACTGTTCCTCCTGGGGGCAGCCACAAGCAGATGTCTACATGATGAGACTCAGAAGTCCGTGAGCCTTCTCAAGCCCCCCTTCTCCCAAATGGCCCCAGACTTCCGCTCCTCCTACCTCACCCTCTCCAGCTCCCTCGATCCCCAACCCCTCCGAATCCAAACTTACTATATAGGAGAGCCTACATCTGATGGAGCTTGGGATCCTGAGGGGGACGTAATGAGAGCAGGACCCCGAGCCCTGACTGCAGTGAGAGAGGCCACTCAGCGAATCCAGGGTGTCCTAGCAGGTGAGGGGATGTGAGGGGACCAGAGAGGGAGGGAGGGACAAGACCAGCACTGACCTGAACTCAGAGAAGTTGAGGCAGAATTGGCCTCATCTTATTAAGTCCCTCCAGTGCAAGGATCCCTGCTTCTGAGTCGAGACCCTACACAGTACTGTCATGCTGTCTGGGGAGACCCAGATATCCCAAACTACCACAGGTGAGTTCATGTTACCAACAGAACACATAAGAAGTCTTCAGGGATAACAGAAATGGCTCCAGCTCAACACAGATATTCATTCTTGGCAGGTGCAGCCTCTTGAACCCAGGGTACAAAGGAGAGAATTGCCTGGGGGCAAAGGTAAGAGAGACTTCCCAATCTTAGGGATCTAAAGAGCTCTTACTTACTTAGACCTCCCCAGGACCTCTAGCATCAGAATTACTCAATTCTGCTTTATAACAATGTGGAATAATTGGTCCCTCTCTACCACAACCCCAAAATATATTAAAGCAAGTCAGGTGGCTGGAGGCAGAATTCTGCATGCTCATGGGTGGGTGGATGGCACTAAGACAGATGGTGATACCTGTTCTCCCTTCCTTCTAGCACCCAGTCTCCCACTGTCCCTGTCCTTCTGCTGAGCAAGATACCACATCTGACTTCTTTACAGATACCTGATGCCCATCTCCGTGGTTATGCCTTGTGGCCAGAGCAGGGTCCCCCACAACTAGTCCAGCCAGATGGGCCTGGGGTCCAGAATGCTGACTTTCTCCTATATGTACGGGTAGCCCACACTTTCAGGTGCCACCAAGAGGTGAGGTTCAAGTCAAATCCCTCCTCCCTGATGTGCCTCCCTTAATTTTAAATCTCATGAGAGGTAGAAAGGATTAAAGCAGTTTTTATTAAGTTCTGCTTCTTTTTTTTTTTTTTTTAATATTTTTCTTTATTTGCTTTTAGTTGTACACAATGCGTTTATGTATTTTATTTGGACGTGGTGCTGAGGATCGAACCCGGGTCGCCCACGTACTAGGCGAGCGCTCTACCGCTGAGCCACAATCCCAGCCCAAGTTCTGCTTCTTGCATAGGATCTAAGAACTCCCCAAGCCATGCCTTGGTACCACCCCTACAGAGTTCTAGTCTCCAGGTCCTTCCTTTTCAGGAAGAATCCTTCCATCTTGTTATCTCTTTTTTTCCTTTCCACCCCTACCCTCTCCTGTCCCATCTGCAGCCCTCTATCATAGCCTATGCTGCCTGCTGCCAACTGGACTCAGAAGACAGGCCCCTTGCTGGTACCATTGTCTACTGTGCCCAACATCTTGCCAGCCCCCGCCTCAGCCATGGTGACATTGTCATGGTAACTGGTGCATGATGATTAAGGACAAGCAAATGGGGGGAGGGGCAAGGGAAGTGAGCACAGGTCACTCAAGCTTCCCATTTAGTAGAAGAACCTACTAAGGATGAGACAAAAGGTACCTCATAGCCGGGTGTGGTGGCGCACACCTGTAATCCCAGCACTTGGGAGGCTGAGGCAGGAGGATCTCGAGTTCAAAGCCAGCCTCAGCAATGGCGAGGCACTTAGCAACTCAGTGAGACCCTGTCTCTAATATAAAAAATACAAAAAAGGGCTGGGGAAGTGGCCCAGTGGTCGAGTGCCCCTGAGATCAATACCCAGTACCACCAAGAAAAAAAAAAAAGGTACCTCATGCTCTAAGAATAGAGCCAATGGGTCTGAGCACACTGGCATGTGCCTGTAATTTCAGCTACTTGGGAGGCTGAGGCAGGAGGATTGCAAGTTGGAGACAACTTAGAAAGACCCACCTCAAAAAAATTTTTTTTTTTCTTTTGGTACCAGGGATTGAACTCAGGGGCACTGGACCACTGGGCCACATCCACAGCCTTTTTTGTTTGTATTTTATTAGAGACAGGGTTAAAGCAGTTTTTATTAAGTTCTGCTTCTTGCATAGGAGTTAAGAACTCCCCAAGCCATGCCTTGGCACCACCCCTGCAGAGTTCTACAGTCTCCAGGTCCTTCCTTTTCACTGAGTTGCTAAGAGCCTCGCCATTGCTGAGGCTGACTTTGAACTCGTGATCCTCCTGCCTCAGCCTCTCAAGTGCTGGGATTACAGATGTGTGCCACCGCACCCGGCCATCTCAAAATTTTAAAAAAGCTGAACGGGCAGATTTGGCTATAGAATCACTGGTTAATTCTGCAGCAAATCCAGCCCACTTCACTAAAGTCATTTATCCTTAGGCCACACTTCATGAATTGCTCCATACTTTGGGCTTCTCTGGACAGCTCTTCAAGAAGTGGCAGGATTGCCCCTCCGGACTCAGCAGTAAGTGGGAGGAATGAGGGAGAGAATTTTGCAGTGTCAACCAAAGGGAATTCACTATCTTATGACTTCCTTCCTCCCAGTTGTACTTCATCATTCCTAGGTTTTCCTCTCCTCATATTGTCATCTTCTCTTTCTGTACTTAGTTAGAGAGAACTGTTCTACAAGGCATCAAGTGACAAGGCGAGATAAGTGGGGACAGCTGCTTCTCACCACCCCAGCTGTTAGCCACAGCCTGGCCAAACACTTGGGAGTAGTAGGGGTTTCTCTGGGTGTTCCCCTGGAAGAAGAGGTGAGAGTGATAACTCCTTGGGATGATGAAGAAAGAGGGAGTAACCAGATAGCAACCAGCTATCTGTTCCCTCCTCTAGCAGGGCCCTTTGTCCTCACACTGGGAGGCCAGACTGCTGCAGGGTTCTATAATGGCTGCTACCTTCAATGGTGCCCAGCGCACTCAACTTGACTCAATCACTCTTGCTGCCTTCCAAGATTCAGGCTGGTATCAAGTCAACCACAGTGCTGCAGAGGAGCTGTTGTGGGGCAAGGGTGAGAAACAAGAGATCTGTAAAGTAGCTCTCATGACCCACATCAGCTCTGGGGGAAGTGGGACAGGTTGGAAGGGATCATCTGCTGCTAAGGTGAAACTCAGGCTGTAAGCATAGCTGGTGCTGAGGGATGTGTAGGACTTCATTTGTTGAGGGCTCTCTTTTCCTCTAGGATCCGGTCTAGAATTTGGCCTGGTGACCACATGTGGGACCAGCTCTTCAGACTTCTTCTGTATTGGCAGGTATGTGTGTTGAGTGGTTAGAGGATGGTACAATCGTCTGTAATCTGAGCGTCACTCTCCCATCCCTTCCACACAGTGGAATGGGCTGCCACTACCTGCACTTGGACAAGGGAAGCTGCTCCTCAGACCCCACACTGGAAGGCTGCCGCATGTATAAGCCCCTCACCAACAGAGTGAGTAGACTAGTGAGCTGGGAACAACCGAGCATGCCTGGAAGGGAGTCAACTTCTAAGGCATCAAGGCACATACTATTCTACCTTCTGCTCTGCCTTTCAGAGTGAATGCTGGAAGAAGGAAAATGGGCTCCCAGCTGGCACGGAGAATCCCCATGGGGAGATCTACCATTCCCAGAGTCGCTGCTTCCTTGCCAACCTCACTTCACAACTGCTCACTGGGGATAAGACCAGCCATCCCTCTCAGATCCCAAATCTCAAGGAAGTAGAGCTCACTGGCCGTTGTTACTTACATCAATGTACCCAAAGAGGAGCATATGAGGTGCAAGTAGAGGGATCACCTTGGGTCTCATGCCATCCAGGAAAGGCCATTCATGTAGGTACCTTAAGAGGAAGAGTTGTGGCACACTGGCAAAGAAAAGTTAGAAAATGCTTGTATGGTAGGTAGGATTGTACCTGTTGTGATAGTCATTTTTTTTTTTTTAAAGTATTGAATCCATGACTCTAGAATGTTTTTCTTTGAAGGAAGGTTTGAATAGGTAATTGAGGCTATAACTAAACCTGTTATGAATTTCTTTGCAGATACCTGGGTACTATGGTCTCCTCTACTGTCCCCAAGGTCGGCTATGTCAGGCCAACAAAGGTAACAATTCTGTTACTTCTCTACCTGTGAATCTTTCAACCCAAGACCTGCTATTCCAGCTGTCTTTAGGATTAGCTGGACCCCCAGGCCACTCGATGTGGGAGGAACAGAAAGAAGAGTTGGCTGAAGCAGTACTGCAGGCTCTGGTGAACAGAGGTGGCACTGGCAGGTAAAGGGATAGTTCAGGCTATTTATGCAGTGGGCCACGGAGAATGTTCAAGTTCTTTATTCTCCTCTGAAGACCTTCTGTTCCTACTCCTAAGTCTACACCTGTTTTATGACATACACTCTTCCAAGAACTATTCCTCCATTAAGAAACTCAAATGTCCATTTAGGTGCTATTTTCACAGTCCATCAATTACCAGTAGTTTGGTGTTCACTGTGAATATGTGGAAATCCCCTGGCTGCCAAGGGCCTTCGGTTGCTATGCTGTACAAGGCCCTCACTCTGACTCTCCAGGAGAAGCCCTTAGAAGTGTATCATGGAGAAGCCAGTTTTACTGCAGAATATATCAAGTAAGACAATATTTCAAGCAATTTTTTGAATCCCTGGACTCCAAATGTTCAAAATTGCAGTTATTAAGCACATATTCATGTACATTGTTCTAGACAGAGCTATGTATTTCAGAAAATAGGGATCGCTGACTAACATGATCACCTTGGACCCATCATTATGACACCTCACACACAAATAACGGAGTCCCCCCACTCTAAGAATCCTAGACCCCTTCCTTTCTTATGTACTACCCAGAGATGTTATCTAAACACCAGCATCTGATTCTTCCTTCACTAATAGATCTCCTTCCAACGATTTAACTTGATGATGGAGGTTGGTCTTATTCCTATATTCAGGTTTTGTACTCCTTCTTATTGACTTCCTGTTTAGCTTACTGCTTAGATGAAGCAGAGTTTCATGAGTTCTGTATATAATGGTAAAGCCTTTTACCTCCTAAACTGAGGCATTATTCTAGGCCAAATTCTGTGCTCCTAGGTTGCTGGCTACCTTGGACCATAATCCTTCCACGACCCAACTCACTCTGTCTGTGGGACTCTGCCTACTACTGCTAATTCTGGTGGGTACGATAGGAATCGTGGCCTATCAGAAACGAGCAACTCTTCAGGTGGGACCATCTGCCCCTTAATATCACTTGATACCTGACACACAAGGGGCCCAACTGGAAGAATAAAGGAAGCATGATGTTACCCAGAAGGGTGTAGCATAGAAAATCTGTTGTGTACACCTTCCTATTTTCCCTGGAATGCTTCCTTCCAGTTTATCAACTTCACATTAGCCTGGCAATGGGGGGGTGGGAAAAGTGGAGTCTTATGGTTATGAAAATTTATTTTGGTACAAAAAAATAAACTAACCAGTAAAGTATCACTTATTTTCACACAGTTTTTTGTTTGTTGTTTTGGTACTAAGGATTGAACTCAGGGACACTTTGCTACCAAGCTACATCTCCAGCCCTTTTTATTTGTTGAGACAAGGTCTCAAGAAGTTGCTGAAGTTGGTCTGGAACTTGCAATCCTCCTGCCTCAACCTCCTTAGTAGCTGGGATTACAGATATGTATTACAGATATGTACAGATATGTACCACCACATCCAGCTATTTTCATACTGTTGTAGAGCAACAACAGAACATCTGCTACCAACTCCAAGAATATCATGTGTGCTTTAGAAAAAGTTTATTACAATTTCTTATTTTATCATTTTTCATTGCTATTTGAGGTCAAACAGTGTGAAGGAGGAAGTAACTAATTAGCTCCCTCTCCAGATTTTCCATCATTTCACTAAATCATGACTGGGAGACCCAGTGGTTGGGATGTTGCATAATTATGTTGAGTATGGGAAGGGCAGTAAAACCAGAATCCCACCAAACTATAAAAATATTTTTCCTTAGGCATGGTTGCACATGCCCATAAATGAGCAACTCGGGAAGCTGAGGCAAGAAAATTCCAAGTTTGGGGCCAGCCTCAGCAACCTAGCAAGACCCTATCTCAAAAAAAGGGAGATGAGGATGGGACTGTAGCTCAGTGGTAGAGCAACACTGGGTTCAATCCCCAGTACCCTTCCCCCAAATAACACTTTTCTTGTTATTCTCTCCTGTTTCTATGGAAGAAGGGTTCTACTTTATATCCTTCATGAGCCAGCAGTAGACTTCAGTTATAACATGAAGGTTCCTTTTGGTTACAGTTGCAAAAGTCATTACATTTATGAGGTTTTGACATCTCTTGGAAGGAAGCAAACTAGGAGACTGACCTGACATGATTTGGATTTGCTTAAATGGATAACATTTTCACTAGGAATCCAGATGACATGCTGGTAATGTTGAAGTAACCATGCCCATGCTCATCTGTAAGTTCAGTCACCTCATTGAGATACCATCTCCAAGTCTTTAAGTGACACATTTGAATTGAGTCACTGTGGAAAGATGATCTTGACTCCACCAGCTGTGGTATCTTCTTTGATCTGAACTTCCATCAATCCTTACCAGCTGTAGCAGCCACTGCTTGGTAAAACTTTGCCACGAAGTCTGGGTCACTGATCTCCAGTTGTCTGACAAATTCGTTGCGTTCCTGCTCAGCCCAACCTCGAAACCACTGATCCCAAAGACGTAGCTGACATTCAAAGATACAAGGTGGTCGGTTTGCACCAGAAACACTAAGCTGCTCCAGACTATCCAGCAGTGGCTGTAATTTTCCTGGTACTGCCTTAGCTACCAGGTCCTGTAGAAAACGTTCACGCTGAGGACCTGACCAACTGGCAAACCAGTGAAGAATACACTTCATCTCCTGGGATGTGATGTAAGACATTGGGGGAGGGGAAGAATTGGTAATATTGTCTGGTATTGAGGGTAATGGAGAAGGGAAGGATAGTGGCTTTGAAGAGGAAGACGATTCCAGTGGCATTCTGAAACATAAAAGCACTGTTATACACTCTCTAGACAGAGTAACCAAAATACAATTTCCTAGCAACAAGGAATCTTATTGCCAACATGGCAAAACCTGTCACAAAAAAACAAAAAACACTGAAAACACCATATAGCTTGAAAGGGCCCTTCTGCAATATGCCTATAGTCTCTGAAGTTGGCTAAGAACTTCATATTATCCATGATCCCCTTAATATTTTCTATAAAGCACCAAAGAACATTCAACAGCAGAGTGAGGACCTTCTCCCAAATTAGATAAATTAGAAAAATCAAGAGAAGCCAGGTCTTCAAGGGTCTAAAAAACAAGTCCAGTTGGTTTGTTGACTTACTATGGGTCTAACAAGTGTTATACTGATGTGTGACAATTCGTTTTTGAACTATTTTTCTTGCATGTTTTTGTGTTTCTTAATGTGTTTATGGTACAGGGAATGAAATCCAGGGGACACTTTACCACTCTGCTACATCTCCAGCCATTTTGATTTTTTTTTTTTTTTTTTTTTTTTTTGGTACTGGGGATCGAACTCAGGGCACTTGACCACTGGGCCACATCCCCAGGCCCCCCTTTTTCTTTTGGTATTTTATTAGAGACAGGGTACCACTGAGTTGCTAAGTGCATCGCCATTGCTGAGGCTGTCTTTTTTGAACTCGCGATCCTCCTGCCTCAGCCTCCCAAGTGCTGGAATTACAGGCATGAGCCACCACGCCAGGCTTTGATTTTTTATTTTGAGGCAGGGTCTCACTAAATTGAGGCTGGCCTGGAACTTGTAATCCTGTCTCAACCTCCCAAATTGTCGGGATTACAGATGTGAACCACCGTGCAGGCTCCTTAATGCTTTATATACCTATAGATGCCCTCCTATTGATTTTACACCTGAATGTGATTGAAAGATCAGCCAATTTGACTTGGGTAGTTTCCAGCACCACAGTCTGAATTTCTAACAATGAAAACCTTAAATTATTTGTCCATGACTTATATTATATATTACTGTTTGTGTTTCTTCTGCTCTAAGTTGGAATATTTGTAGTGACAAAGAAAGGAACCCCTAGGCAATTAACATCAGTTGAAGTATCGAAACACTTGAGGGTGACTGCCATTTTCAAAGTGGCCAAACGAGAAAGGGAAAATTTTCGGGATCTTGTCCAGTATCTTCCACAGCAAACTCAAGTTCAGTGTTATGAATCAGTCAGTTACTATCTGGGTCTAAAGACACAGTGCTGCCTCTAGCCCGCTTTGGAAGCTACAAGCCTCAAATTCTCACGCCACGAAAGAGTAACCTATTCCTTAGATGGAGTAGCAGGGATTCGGAGGATAGGGGACGGTAGCTGTTTACACAAGGAAGCAGGCGGCTTGCCCTACTAAGGTAATCGGCAAATACCGAGTCTGACCCAAAGAAGGACTTCTTCCTTTCTTACCTCTTGGAGTCTCAGAGAACACCCGGAGATTGTCACAAGAGTCCTTCGACTCCAACTACCGCCGCTGCTTCCATATTTCCTGAAAACCCTAAACAGGGCCAGTCCGGCTGCCCACGCACTTCCGGTCCCGAACCAGCCCCAAACACCCAAGAGCCCCAGCGCTTCAGCTCCAAGACCGGAGATAGCCGAATATCTCCGATTATGGGTATGCCAAAGTCGAGAGCTTCCGAATAGATTCGATTCAAAGCCTCGGCAAGGCGAAGAGAACCGAGCCTGAAAGCAGGGTGAGGGAGGAGAAACTGCAGGCCGGAGGTAAAGAACTGATTGGTGCCGATGTGAAGACGGAAATACCCGACCAGTTCCGGAAAAATCCGGGGAGCTTTGAGTGGTAATCGAGGGGTAGACTATGGCAGTGGGCGGGGTCAGCTCGGTACGTTCGAAGGGCGTTGGCGGAAATTACCGAAGATGCCCGAAGCCGTCGGGACGGACCCGAGTACCTCACGCAAGATGGCGGAGCTGGAGGAGGTGACTCTGGACGGGAAGCCTCTTCAGGCGCTGCGGGTGACCGACCTGAAGGCCGCACTAGAGCAGCGAGGCCTAGCCAAGAGCGGGCAGAAGAGTGCCCTGGTTAAGCGGCTCAAAGGGGTGAGAAGTCGGCGTTGCCGGGATGTCGGAGGGGAGCGGACCCGGTAGAGACTAGTCTCCTCCGCGGCGCAGGCGCAGTGTCCAGGCTCCGCGCGAGCTCTCTCAGGCCGCCAGCGCGAGCCTGCGGATCCGCGCGCACGGTAGTTGGTGAGGCCCGCGCTGGAACAGAGACCGCGCCGGTTCCCGCCTTAACGGCAGCAGCGCGAGCCCAAAATGGGAGGGTGCGCGCTACTCTCCAGGAGTGTCTTAAGCTCCTTCCTCCTTCCCCCACCCCCTCCTTGTTTGTGTCTGTGGTTTCGGCGCATGCGCTGCAGAAGGAGTTAAATCCCACTACAACCACCAGCGTTGCTAGCCTGAGGGGGGCGAGTTGGTCTGGGTCCGACTTAGGGGTACAGTTGGCGGAGGGGTAGCTGGGGTTGGTATCTGTATCTGCAAGAATACGATTGGGATAGGGTAAAAAAATGTCTGCTTGATTAGATTAGGAGGTGAGATGAAGAGAGACCCTGATTTGAAGGCACTTGGTGATAGAGGGGTGTCTAATTTATAAAGAATCCAGAAGCAATTTGAGTAGATAAGGATTTGGTGAATATTGGGAGAAGTGAGGCAGGTTAGTATATGTTGGGAATTTTGAATCGATTTGAGTAAATGGGGGTGGGCTTGTCGTGAGGTAGGTAGATGGATTGGTGGGTGTATATTTGATGAAAAAGGAGGGAAGATAAGTTGTCTTGGCTTTAATTAGAGTTCATTAGGATACGTGGCAGGTAGTACCGATTAGGGCTAGGTTAGATCTAGGATTGACTTGGCAGACCGTTGCTTATACAGAAGCTGACGGTTTTGTGTGGGTGTTTGTGGATTAGGTCAGACCACAGTTTACAGGGTTTGTGGTCATTTTCTAATGTCTTCTTTTTGAAATTTTTGTAAATTTGATAAGTCTAGGTGTCACTCTGCTGGAAATTATACAAGTTCACCCAAGTAGTTCTAGTCCTGGGTAACTGACCCAAGTAATTCATTCAGGCCCAAAACAGCAGCCCCATGTTGGTTTTATGTATTCAAAGCTTGTTTGCATATTTGAAGTGTTCTTACCGCATGGGCAGTTTTAAACTGGCTCTAGTCAAAAGTGCATAAGATATATTAAGAGATTGTAATATTAGTCTGTCACACCAACCCTGATTTATGATATAACCAGGTCACTGATTGTCTGTGTGCCTGTATCTGTGTGCCTTTACATTTGTAGATCAGGAGGGGTAACCAAGGCCGCCTTTAAGGGTCTTCAGAATATGAATGAGAACAGTATTAGCAAAGAGCTTTTAGGGCTTCATAAAAGAAGTACAGTTTAAGTGTGTATTTAAGTTATTGAATTTAAGGAGAAAGTTGTGGAAGGGGTGAAAATTTGATTTCTTTTTTTTCCTGGTTTCTGACTTTCACCTTTCTCTGTACCAGGCTCTAATGCTAGAAAATTTACAGAAACATTCAACACCCCATGCTGCATTCCAGCCAAATTCCCAGGTAAGAAAGAAGGTTTGTTAGATAGAATGGGCTGTTTGGAGATAGAGACGCATGGAATGATCTGATTTTGTATATTTGATGCTTAATTTCTCTCCAATATTTTCCTAAGTTCCTTTGTTTGGAAGTATTCTCATAATAGGATAACTGAATTCTAATCAAGAGCAATTTTACACAAGGGGTTGGGGTAAAAAACAGAATCAGAGGAGTCATTAGTTTCTGATATTTGAAGTGATGTGTGCCAAAAGGTGTGGCTTAAGTGTAGCACAAGCATCTGACATCATTTATTTGCCATTGGTTTGGGAAAAGTAGTTGAGGTAAAGTAGGTTACCAGTAGGACAGTATAAGAAAATGCTTGCTGATCAAGAACTTTTGTTGGGCTGGGGTTGTAGCTCAGTGGTAGAGCATTTGCCTAGCATGTGTGAGGCACTGGGTTCAATTCTCAGCACTGTATACAAATAAATGAATAAAATAATCATCAACTAAAAATACATGTAAAAATTTTGGGAAAAAAAAGAAGAACTTTTGTTGACATAATTTTTCCAAAAATTCAATCTGTAAATCCCCACCCTTTCTGTTGGTACTTACTAACTATATGCAGTCACTATTAAACTTCGCTAATAGCTTTGTTTCTTAGGAGAAGAAACTTACTTGGAGGCATTGGTTTCCTCAGTTTCCTTACCTTTAATATGAGCAATAGTTGGACTAGATCTATAGTTTCATAACTAATCTGCTGAAATTATGTTAGCTGCTTTTATAGATTACTAAAGAAGATACCTTCTTCTGAAGTAAGCAAAGTTTTGTATCCTTCTCTTAAACCAAATTAGATCTATTTTTATTTGCTTTCTATATTGAGCTTCTGCATAAGATTTCCTCTAAAGACATTATTCCATTGTTAAAAAACAAAAATTCTTAGCCGGGCGCAGTGGTGCACGCCTGTAATCCCAGCACTTGGGGGGCTGAGGTAGGAGGATCGCAAGTTCAAAGCCAGCCTCAGCAATGGCGAGGCACCTAGCAACTCAGTGAGACCCTGTCTCTAATAAAATACAAAAAAGGGCTGGGGATGTGGCCCAGTGGTCGAGTGCCCCTGAGTTCAATCCCTGGTACCAAAAAAAAAAAAAAAAAAAAATCTTAGACTGCATAATCTCTTGAGGTTCCTTTCAGCTTTTAAAATCCCCTCATTATAATGTGTCACACACTTAAAGGAAAAACCCAGGTCTCTGTTAATGCAGTGTTGAGCAACCCTAGTGCTAGATGAAGTCCCAGGATACTGTGGAAAATAAGAGAACCTTCCTACTTCCTTGTTACCATCTCATTAAGCTGTAAGTATCATAATCTAGCCAGCTTTCAAAGGTTTAGTTGGTATGTTAAGCATTAAAAAAAAACTGCATAAACTAATCAATTTCAGTTGTATTCCTTCTGCTTGTTGCATTTTGGTCTTTTGAAGTTTTGTAACAAACATGCTTACAAAATGATGAACCCACATTTCATCAGTGTCCATTGAATACCAAGGGATTCATTTCTACTTCTGATGAAAATAAGAATTTATTATGCTTAAGAAATATGACTAATAACATAGGAAGTATTTATTTGGGTTTCTTTGCTTTTTCTGAAGTTCTTTTTTTTTTTTTAATATTTATTTATTTACTTTACTTGTACACAATGCATTGGTCTTTACATGGTGCTGAGGATCGAACCCGGGTCGCGCACATGCTAGGTGAGTGCTCTACCGCTGAGCCACAACCCCAGCCCCTGAAGTTCTTTTTTTTTTTTTTTTTTTGGTACCGGGGATTGAACTCAGGGGCACTGGACCACTGGGCCACATCCCCAGCCCTTTTTTGTATTTTATTAGAGACAGGGTCTCACTGAGTTGCTAAGTGCCTTGCCATTGCTGAGGCTGGCTTTGAACTCATGATCCTCCTGCCTCAGCCTCCCAAGTTCTGGGATTACAGGCATGTGCCACCACGCCCGGCTCCCTGAAGTTCTAATAGGACATGCTAAGCAAGAAATGTTCTAGGGGGGCTGGGATTGTGGCTCAGCGGTAGAGCGCTTGCCTAGCACGTGCGCAGCCTTCGATCCTCAGCACCACGTACAAATAAAACGCACTGTGTACAACTAAAGCAAATAAATAAATTTAAAAAAAAAGTGAAAAGGTTTATTTAAAAAAAAAAAAAAAAAGAAAAGAAATATTCTAGGACTTGGGCATGGTATAATCCCAGCGGCTTGGGAGGCTGAGGCCGGAGGATTGTGAGTTCAAAGTCAGCCTCGACAACAACAAAAAAAGTGAGGCGCTAAGCAACTCTAAATAAAATACAAAATAGGGCTGGGGATGTGGCTCAGTGGTTGAGTGCCCCTCAGTTCAATCCTCAGTGCCTGCTCCCCCATACAAAGAAAGGTTCTAGGGAGGAGGACATGGAAAGAAAAAACTGGACAGAAGAGTGATGTGGAAATCCGAGTTATAGAAAAAAAGGGATAAGTCTTCTGGATTTTAAATTTTATTTCCAAGGATTTCTTTTCACTGTAGGAAGAAATGGAGTTGAGTTTTTTAGTTTTTGTTTGTGGTCATATTGGGAAAATGGAGTTCTGCCTGTCTAAGTGCTGAATGGGTATCCCCTTTTTTTAGTCTCTTGATTTCATAATTTTAAATACTATACTTGAGGGGGCTGGGGGTGTAACTCAGTGGTAGAGTGCTTGCCTAGCACATGTGAGGCACTGGGTTCAATCCTCAGCACCACATAAAAATAAATAAATAAGAGCCGGGCGCGGTGGCGCACGCCTGTAATCCCAGCACTTGGGAGGCTGAGGCAGGAGGATCGCGAGTTCAAAGCCAGCCTCAGCAATGGTGAGGCACTTAGCAACTCAGTGAGACCCTGCTTCTAATAAAATACAAAAAAGGGCTGGGGATGTGGCCCAGTGGTCAAGTGCCCCTGAGTTCAATCCCCAGTACCAAAAAATAAATAAATAAATAAGGGCTGGGTTTGTGGCTCAGTGGTAGAGCATTCGCCTAGCACATGTGCAGCCAGGGTTTGATCCTCAGCACCACATTAAAATAAAAAACGCATTGTGGGGCTGGGGTTGTGGCTCAATGGTAGAGCACTCACCTAGCACGTTCGCGGCCCGGGTTCGATCCTCAGCACCACGTACAAATAAAGGCATTGTATACAACTAAAATAAATAAATAAATATTTAAAAAAAAAACGCATTGTGTACAACTAAAGCAAATAAATATTTTTAAATTTTTTAAATAAATAAAGGGATTGTGTCCATCTACAATTAAGAAAAATTTAAAAAAATACTATACTTGAATTTTGGAGATGTTTGACAATATAATGGATTGGTAAAGCTTGAAATATTTTGTTGTATTGTTTTTTGGTACTGAGGATTGAACCCACAGGTGTTTTACTACTGTGCTACATCCTCAATCCTTTTTATTTTGAGACAGGGTCTTGCTAAGTTGCTGAGGCTGGATCTTACCATCTTCCTGCCTCAGCCTCCAGAGTCCCTGGGATTACATGTGTGCACCACTGCACACATGTGGGTGCCACATTGGTGGAACCTGATCTTTTGAAGGAACTAGTAGTACTCTTTTCCTCTCAGTTTAATTTGGAATATCTTTACAGAATGTTCTAGAATATCTAAAAATTTAGATTAAAAGGCATAATTTGGGTTGAGAATGTAACTAATTGGGAGAGTGAGAGCTCTGCATGTACAAGGCCCTGGGTTTGGTCCTCAGCTCCAAAGAAAAAGGGCATAGTTTCTAGGAATTTTCTTTCTTTTTGAGTTGTTGTGCACCAGCATCATTCTTTGATTGGGAATTAAATATTTAAAATAAAAAATGTGTTTGTTTTTTTTGCCATCTTTTGCTATTCACAGGGTTTTTTATTCTGAATTTTAATAAAGGAATAGCCAGAGAACAGCCTTCTAACAGTTTTGTTATCTTTCTTGGACTCAGCTATGGGGTAGACCTTTGCTCTGTGAAACTTTCTTCCTTGCATTTTCCTGATTTGCTTTCCTAGACCTTCTTTTTCCATTTCCTCTTCACAGATTGGCGAGGAAATGAGCCAGAATAGTTTCATAAAGCAGTATCTGGAAAAGCAGCAGGAGCTACTTAGGCAGCGTCTGGAACGTGAAGCTCGAGAAGCTGCAGAACTTGAAGGTAAGCCCAGATTGTCACTTCTAACAAGTTTTTTATTCTTATCCCTGTCACAATGTAGATAGGCCTGTCTAAATAGGCAATTTCAGAAATAAGGCTGAGACTACTGCTCATTTGTTTTGGTAGTTTATGAAACCAAATGAGTTATATTTACTTTGTCAGGGAAAGGACACTTAATTTGACTGTCTTGTTAGGATTCCTGCCAACAGGAAAAGTTACAAGTAAATTTAACTATCATTTAGATGAGGTAGAGCTTAATCCTAGGGAGTTTTTTTTCCTTTTTGTACAGTGCTCTTTTTAGTATGTATCTCTGTATCTCTGACTTTGCCTGACGTCCTTCACTCCTCTACTTATTCCCAAATGCTGAGCCCTTCACTCCCTCCCTGCCCGACCCAATCTGTACTTTGCAGAAGCTTCAGCTGAGTCGGAGGATGAGATGATCCATCCCGGGGGAGTGGCTTCCCTGCTGCCTCCTGACTTTCAGAGCAGCCTGGAGAGACCAGAGCTGGAGCTCAGCAGACATTCCCCAGTACGTATCTCCCTCCCCGCTGCGCTCTTTTGTCAATCTTGCGTAGTTGGTGGGGGGAGGTAGTTATGCCTCCTTTCATGTTAAACCTTCATGAAAGTCTCAGGGAAATTCCATGGCATTGATATTTGACATCTGTTTTTCAGGAAAATTATGTCCTTTTTGAAGTCTGCTTTTACCTATATGTTGTGTTAATTTCTCAGCATTTTGAGGCAGTATGATTTTTCTATTCATCTACCTCTTCAATCTCTTGTATTTCTGAATTTAGCAAGTCACAATTTACTTTGATCTCTTTATCAATTATGTATAGTATGTATTATACATCCAGTCATCCCCCCAATTAGGCACCTGCTAAAGTTTATTAATTTATTCAACAAGATTTTTTTGAGTATCTGTTGTATACTTGGCATGTGCCAGACACCAGGAAAATGCTAGAGAAAAAGCCAAGTCTGCTCTAAGGAAACTTAATAGTCTAGTGAGGGGATGGACTTTCAACAAATAATTACATAATTTATAATTGTGCTAAGTGTTTGAAAGGCAGTGCAGAGTAATTTCTGAGCATATTATCAAGACCTCTAACCTAGTATATGGGGTTGGTTCGGAAAAGATTAATTTTTTCACATTGCAAAAAAATATTAGGCACCCAATTTTGCATAGTATCTCATGCAGAAGTCTATAAATAACAGCCTTTGCTATTTGGCAATCACGTTTAAGACTTTTTTAAAAATATTTATTTATTTACTTTAGTTGTACACAATGCAATGCATTTATGTTTATGTGGTGCTGAGGATCGAACCCGGGCCGCGCACGTGCAAGGCAAGCGCTCTGCCGCTGAGCCACAACCTCAGCCCTTTTTTTTTTTTTTTTAATTTGTTTTTAGTTGTAGGTGGACACAATACTTTTATTTTATTTATGTGGTGTTGAGGATCAAACCCAGGGCCTCGCACATGCTAGGTGAATGCTCTACTGCTGAGCCATAGCCCCAGCCCCCCCAGCCCACTTTTTTTTTTTTTTTTAATATTTATTTATTTACTTTAGTTGTACACAATGCAATGCATTTATGTTTACGTGGTGCTGAGGATCGAACCCGGGCCGCGCACGTGCGAGGTGAGCGCTCTGCCGCTGAGCCACAGCCCCAGCCCCCCCCCCCCCCCCCCTTAGCCCACTTTTAAGACTTTTTATACTTTCAGGAGAACATGTTTATAAGATGTGGATGGTAGGTAATTGTATGAAACCAATATAAGTATTTTGAATGTTATTACTGCTATTAGTCATCAGTGGTAGTATGGATCCCTCCTATTCAATACTTTAAGAATTTATGGAGTTTCCAGCTGTTTTGATTAATATAGAATTCATTCATGACAATAGATTTTTGGGAGATATTTAATAATGAAAAAAAATTTCCTCAAAGGTGAGGAAAAATGGAGGACCTTAGAGTCTAATTTTAGGATCCTGATTTGCTCAGTGTTTTTCTTGGTCCTATTCTTAGACCCGTAGGGAATTTTGGGGAAATTTAAAAAAAAAAATTGTTTTTTACTATCTTCATTAATTTCAGAACAATATTAAGAAAGCCAGGGCTGGGATTGTGGCTCAGAGGTAGAGTGCTCGCCTAGCACGTGGGCGACCCGGGTTCGATCCTCAGCACCACGTACAAATAAAACGCATTGAATAAAACACACTGTGTACAACCAAAAGCAAATAAATAAAAATATTAAAAAAAAAAAAAAAAAAAAAGAAAGCCCTTTCACGTAAACCAATGCTTATCTATCCATGATATCCATTATAATACTTTGAAACTTTTTTTAAAAAAATATTTATTTATTTGCTTTAGTTGTACACAATCTGTTTTTTTTTTTTTTTTTTTGTGGTACCAGGGATTGAACTCAGGGGCACTCGACCACTGGGCAACATCCCTGGCCCTTTTTGTATTTTATTTAGAGACAGGGTCTCACTGAGTTGCTAAGTGCCTCGCCATTGCTGAGGCTGGCTTTGAACTCGCGATCCTCCTGCCTCAGCCTCCCAAAGTGCTGGGATTACAGGCGTGCGCCACCGCGCCCGGCTCACAATCTGTTTTTACATGGTGGTGAGGATCGAACCCGGGCCACACATGTGCTAGGCGAGCGCTCTACCACTGAGCCACAACCCCAGTACCTGAAACTTTTTTTTTTGTACTGGAGATTGAACTCATGGCACTCAACCACTGAGCCACATCTCCAGCCCTATTTTGTATTTTATTTAGAGACAGGGTCTCACTGAGTTGCTTAGTGCGTTGCTTATCTGAGGCTTGCTTTGAACTCGCAATCCCCCTGTCTCAGCCTCCCAAGCTGATGGGATTACAGGCATGTGCCACTATGCCCGGCTTGGAAACTTTTTTTACATGTATGTTATTATTAGATTGGTAGGGTGAGGCTTAAGGTTCTGAACTTCAGCAACCCCTGAAATGATGTAAATGAGGCAGTTTTTGCTGATCTCTGGACCACATATCATGTAGCAAAGATCAAATATGTATGAGTGTGTTCTCTATGCCAGGATCTTAGAACATGAAGAAGCCACTAACAAGATTCAATCCTACCTCCACACAGTTCAAGATCTGGGCTTCAGAAATAGGTTCTGGAAAGATGCCCTCCTAGCTGAGACTTGAAGACCAGAGGGATGGAGAGTTGAAAATCTTTTAATAAATTAACACTGACAGCACTTTGGAATTATTGATAAGTTCCTTCAGGGACCTCTTTTCTCCTCAAATATGAAAGTAATAGACCCTCCTTACTCTGAATGTTCTTTTTTCCCTGGTTGTAATACCAAGAAGAAGGGGAAAGCTCTTCTTTTTTTTGTACTGGCGAACTCAGGAGACCCTTTTTTCCTTTTTTTTTTTTTTTTTTTTTTTTTTGGTACCAGGGATTGAACTCAGGGGCACTCGACCACTGGGCCACATCCCCAGCCCTTTTTTGTGTTTTTATTAGAGACAGGGTCTCACTGAATTGCTAAGTGCCTCGCCATTGCTTAGGCTGGCTTTGAACTCGCGATTGCTCCTGCCTCAGCCTCCCAAAGTGCTGCGATTACAGGCGTGCGCCACCGCACCCGGCTTTTCCGTATTTTATTTAGAGATAGGGTCTCACTAAATTGCTTAGGGTTTCACTAAATTGCTGAGGCTGTCTTTGAGCTTGTCATCCTCCTGTCTCAGCCTTGTGACCTAGGATTATTGCCCAGCAGGATTACAAATTTGAGGTCAGCCTCAGCAAGTTAGCTCTTTCTTTTTCAGTACCAGGGAATGAACTCAGGGGCACTCGACCACTGTGCCACATCCCTAGCCCTTTTTTGTATTTTATTAGAGACAGGGTCTCACTGAGTTGCTAAGTGCCTCGCCATTGCTGAGGCTGGCTTTGAACTCGCGATCCTCCTGCCTCAGCCTCCCAAGTGCTGAGATTACAGGCGTGCACTACCGCCCAGCTTGGGGAAAGCTCTTGTATAAGTGAATTGTCAGTATTTTTTCTCAAAAGCCAGTCAAGAAAATATATATTGAGCTGGATGCAGTGGCACATGCTTATAATCTGAGCAACTAGGAGGCTGGGGCAGGAGGATTACAAGTTTGAGGTCAGCCTCAGCAAGTTAGCAAGATCCTCAGCAATATAGCAAGACCCTATCTCAAAAAGAGGACTGGGCATGTGTGGCTCAGTGATAAAGCACCCCTGGGTTCAATCCCCAGTATCAATAAAAAAGAGAGAAAACACAGAGGGTATTTTTGGAAAGGAACAAAGGCATAGAGACAGAAATGGTTATGATATTTTTAAAGAAGAGGTATTATGTAGTATGCCAGAATAAAGTTATTTCATATTTGAGAATAGTTGTAGAAGCAATATAAAAGATAGATTGGAATAATATTACATAAGACTTTAAATGCTAAACCAATAAATATGAGCATTTTTTATTTTATAGGAAACGATGGAATCTATTAAAATTATGAATAGGACCACAATTTGATAAGAACCTCTCTTTAAGAAAAAAAAAAAAAGATTTTCTCAATTCTAAGTGTAGCTTGAAATGGAAATGAGAAATAGATATTAAATAAAAATAAGATTTCAATAGCAAAGATTTAGAGTGAGGCTAGCCACTCTCTTCCCTGTTTTATATCATTATTAGGACTCTGCCAGTGGCTATAATTGATGGAAGTAAAAAATATCCAGAAGTAAAAGAAAAGGAGGGCTGGGGTTGTGGCTCAGTGTAGAGCACTCTCCTAGCATGCTTCAAGCACTGGGTTCAATTCTCAGCACCACATAAAAATGAAGGTATTGTGACCACCTACAACTAAAAAAATATATATATTTTTTTTAAAAGATGAAAAATGAATTATAAAACATGAATGTAGACTGGTGTGGTAGCACACGCTTGTAATCCCAGCAGCTTGGGAGGCTGAGGCAAGAGGATTGCAAGTTCAAAGACAGCCTCAGCAGCTTGGCAAGATCCTAAGTAACTTAGTGAAACCTTGTCTCAAAAACATACATATATAAAGGGCTGGGGATATGGCTCACTGGTTAAGAGACCCTGTGTTCAGTCCCTGGTACCAAAAAGAGAAAGAATGAATGTAGTAAATTGTAGTGTTATCTTCAGTGTACTCTCATTTTATTTATTTATTTATTTATTTATTTATTTATTTATTTAGTGCCAGGGATTGAACTCAGGGGCACTTGACCACTGGACCACATCCCCAGCCCTTTTTTTGTATTTTATTAGAGACAGGGTCTCACTGAGTTGTTAAGTGCCTCGCCATTGCTGAGGCTGGCTTTGAACTCTCAATCCTCCTGCCTCAGCCTCCCAAGTGCTGGGATTACAGGTGTGCGACACCATGCCCAGCCATTTTAGTGTACTTTTTTTTTTTTTTTTTTTAATAAATATTTTTCCATATAATTCCATGTGTATGTGCCCAGGGTACTGATAACAAGATTATGGCTTTTTTTTTTTTAATATTTATTTATTTACTTTAGTTGTACACAATGCAATGCATTTATATTTACGTGGTGCTGAGGATCGAACCCGGGCCGCGCACGTGTGAGGCGAGCGCTCTGCCGCTGAGCCACAATCCCAGCCCCTAGTGTACTTTTTTGTTTGTTTGTTTGTTTGTTTTTTGGTACCGGGGGATTGAACTCGGCGGCACTCGACCACTGGGTCACATCCCCAGCCCTTTTTTGTATTTTATTAGAGACAGGGTCTCACTGAGTTGCTAAGTGCTTCGCCATTGCTGAGGCTGGCTTTGAACTCGCGATCCTCCTGCCTCAGCCTCCCAAAGTGCCGGGATTACAGGCGTGCGCCACCACACCCGGCTCCTAGTCTACTTTTAAACCATAAACTTTGCTACCTCTGATTGTGGCTGGAATATGAATATCATTAAAGATGTGGTACAAAATTGTCAAATTACTAAATGGAATGTTAGTATGGAGTTTTAACAGTGTTTAGTTGGATTAGTGTTAATTCCTGGTGTTTACCTGGAAATCAAATTCTTTCCAATATAGAATGGCAGTGTGCAATTGAGCACCAAACTATTCCAATAGCAATTTATTGGTTGTCTTAGGATGCTTTTTTTGGGGGGGGTCGTCACTAGGGATTGAACCCAGGGCATCATGCATGCTGAGCAAGCACTTTATCCCTGGTTCGTTCGTTCGTTCTTTCTTTCTTTCTTTTTTTTTTTTTTTTTTAATTTTTAAATTTTTGTGGTAGTGATCTTGGGGATTGAACCCAGGGGTACTCTGAGCTACATCCCCAGTCCTTTTTATTTTGAGATGGTTTCACTAATATGCCCAGCCTGGCCTTGAATTTGCAGTACTCCTGCCTTCTGAGTCACAGGGGTTACAGGCATGTATGCAGTGCCTGAACTCCTGACTAGCTCCTTAATTAAAAGATTTTGTTTAAGGTTTCTAGGAACATATTTTGCTAGTCACTAGTGGAACCTGAGTTTCTTTTTCTTGTTGGTTTTGGGCTTTTTTAGTATTATGTTTAAGAACATGAATTCCTGTGCCCTATTCCTAGAATCAGAGGGAATGTGAGTCCTGGGATGCTACATTTTTAGAAGTTCCCAGATGTCTTTGATATATATTTCAATTTTTGAATGACTAACTGAAGGAATAGTTTTTCAGTATTACATTTTGGATCTTTTGTCTTATATTCCAGCAACCTCTTGTTTGTGTGTTACAGGCAATATCCCAAACAAGGAAGTTTATAAAATCCTCCTTGACTTCTTTTATTTCCACCACTTTCCTTAGTTTTTTGGGGGGAGGCGGTGGCTACCAGGGATTGAACTCAGGGACATTCAACCACTGAGCCACATCCCCAGATCTATTTTTTATTTTATTTAGAGACAGGATATCACGGAGTTGCTTAGTGCCTCGCTTATCTTAGGCTAGCTTCGAACTTGCTATCCTCCTGCTTCAGCCTCCCAAGCTGCTGGGATTACAGGCATGTGCCACCATGCCTGGCTTCCTAATATTTTTTTTAAGGTGTTGAGGAGTCAGTATCCACCCCTCATAGTCAGAAGTTGTCTGTATATTTCCTTCTATGTCATCACTGCATGTAATTTTTTTAGTTATCTTTTTTTTTTTTTTTTTTTTTCAGAAGAAACACAATCTAGGAAAATACAAAGATATTTTAAAATATATATTCAGAATATGGATATTTTTCAGAATACTGATGTTTTAAAAATATTTTTAGTTGTAGATGGATACAATACCTTCATTTGATAAATTTTTTTTTTTTTTTTTTTAAATGTGGTGCTGAGAATCAAACCCAGTGCCTCACAAGTGCTAGGCAAGCACTCTACCACTTAGCTACAACCCCAGTCCCAGAATACTGATTATTTAACAAAGTTGTAGCCATGGGTATTCTTGGTTTTTTGTTGTTGTTGTTGTTGTTTTTGGTTTTTTTGTGGTACCGGGGATTGAACTCAGGGGCACTCTGGGTCACATCCCCAGCCCTTTTTTGTATTTTATTTAGAGACAGTGTCTCACTGAGTTGCTTAGTGCCTTGCCATTGCTGAGGCTGGCTTTGAACTCGCGATCCTCCTGCCTCAGCCTCCCAAAGTGCTCGGATTACAGGTGTGTGCCACCGCTCCCGGCAACCATTGGTATTCTTTTTTTTTTTTTTTTTTTTTTTTTTTTTTTATTGGTACCAGGGATTGAACTCAGAGGCACTCAACCACTGGGCCACATCCCCAGCCCTTTTTTTGGTTTTTATTAGAGACAGGGTCTCACTGAGTTGCTAAGTGCCTCACCATGGCTGAGGCTGGCTTTGAACTCGTGATCCTCCTGCCTCAGCCTCCCAAAGTGCTGGGATTACAGGCATGCGCCACCACGCCCGGCTCATTGGTATTCTTAACCAGCCCTTTTCGTAGAGTTTGTAGCATTTCTAAGGAGTTAGAGATTCATCGTCTCTTGTTTAATATTTTCTTCTTATGTTTCATATTTGAGGGTCCCCTCTGGTTTTCACTTTTTTTTTTTGCAAAACAGTAATGACCAAAACTTTCTGAACAGCTCTTCTTGTTTCCACAAATCTCTTTGATGACCTATTTACGTACTTCCAGAGGAGTAAAAATCCAGAATCACTGCAGTTTTACAGTATCAAAAATAACATCATTGTAGCTGGGGTTGTGGCTCAGCAATAGAGCGCTCGCCTAGCACATGGGAGGCACTGGGTTCGTCCTCAGCACTACATAAAAATAGATAAATAAAACAGAGGTATTGTGTCCAATTACAACTAAAAATGTGTGTGTGTGTATATATATATATATATATATATATATATATATATATATAAAAATCATGGGGCTGGGCTTGTGGCTCATCGGTATAGCGCTTGCCTAGTATCTGTGCATCCCTGGGTTCAATCCTCAGCACCATGTAAAAATAAATAAATAAAATAGAAGTATTGTATCCAACAACAACTAAAAAATATTAAAAATAATAATAATATCATAGCTGGGTGTGGTGGTGCACACCTGTAATCCCAGCAGCTTGGGAGGCTTAAAGCAGAAGGATTGCAAGTTTGAAGTCAGCATGGGCAACTTAGCTTAGCAAGGCCCTGTCTTAAAATAAAAATTACAGTGAGGACTGAGTATAGTGTTGCACATCTGTAAACCCAGCTACTTGGGAGACTGAAGCAGGATCATTGCAAGATGGAGGCCAGCCTCAACAATTTAGCAAGACCCCGTCACAAAATAAAAAATAAGAACTGGGGGTATAGTTCAGTGGTCAGAGTCTGAACTGTCATTATAAGTATTATAATCATAGATTCTTCACATAAAATCATAATCTGAGATCATGTTAATCAAGGGATCATGTAATAAAGTTTTATAAAGAGTCTTCTAGTCATTTTATTAGTTTTTATTTGCTTTTGTTTGGTCATTACAGTAGCAAAGCCTAGTTCATGTTAGAGTATTGGGATATAGAAATAAGATCTGAGAGTTTTTACCATCTGTTTTATTTGCACTAGTTTAGATGCTGTTAATGTAGAACATGGTTTTGTGGATCATTTAAACCTTTTGTGTTGTGCTAAAACTGAACCCCATCTAGTCGATTAAATCTGAAATATAATTAGTTACCTTTGTGCTTTTTGTTTGTTATTTTTGCAGTGCTGGGGTTCCAACTCAGGTCTTCACACATTCTAGACAAGTGCTTAACCACTGAGCTATTCTGTTTTCTCAACTAGCATCAAGGTCTTATCTCTTCCTTCTATGATTGAACTATATTCCCAGTCCTTCTACATAATACATAATATTTTAATTCTGGTAGGAAACTTCGAGTTCTGTTTTCTTTGTCTTTTTTTTTTTTTTTTTTTTTTTTTTTAATTTATTCATTTACTTAGTTGTACACAATGCAAGTTTACGTGGTGCTGAGGATCGAACCCGGGCCGCGCACGCGCTAGGCAAGCGCTCAACCGCTGAGCCACAACCCCAGCCCTCGAGTTCTGTTTTCTTATTCAAGATATGAAACTTACATTATTTAAGTGATTTACTTAAAGTTGTCTTCCTTCATAGAATATTAGTGAAACTTTAAGTTTTACATGGAGTTATCATTCAGAGTGATGATGTTATCATTCAAAATGATGGTTTACAAGCTTTCTTTTAACATCTTTTTTTTCCCTCACAGCTTTTTTTCCCCTTATAAAAAAATCTTTCTCCTTGAGCTCCAACATACAATACATACTCAAAAGGACTCAGTTCTGAAGCCCTGTCCAGTTAGCTTCAAGTAATTTCTAGGAACTGTGGGGCCTTGGAAATCATTCATCTAATTCCTTTTTTCTTGAATTTATAATTGAACAAATTGACTGATTTATTTAATCATAATATTTTGATCAGAATACACAAAAAAATATACAAAAAAGTGCTTTCTGTATTCCTGCTAGACAATTTGAAGTCCCTAAATGTTATTTTAATTTTATTTATGGTCCATAATTCATGTCTTTTTTTTTTTTAATACCAGGGATTGAACTCAGGGGCACTTGACCACTGGGCCACATCCCCAGCCCTTTTTTGTATTTTATTAGAGACAGGGTCTCACTGAGTGGCTAAGTGCCTCGCCATTGCTGAGGCTGGCTTTGAACTCACAATCCTTCTGCCTTAGCCTCCCAAGTGCTGGGATTACAGGCGTGCGCCACTGCACCTGGCTAATTCATGTCTTATATATGTGATGTTGAAAATATTCTAGACATGCACACCAGGAATAATCAATAATACCTTGACTCTCAGGGCTCTGTATAGTCTTTTGAACATGGAAGCCAAAGAAATTGATAAAAGATACATATCAAACATACATATTGATAATAGATACGTATCAAAACAGCTCATGCTACAGTTGTTTGGATTTTAGAAAGCCATGAATGACTGTTCAGAACATTAAATCTGACTTGATTTTCTTTCATTTGATAGGAAAAGGCTCCTCTGTTTCTGAAGAGAAAGGTGAATCTGATGATGAGAAACCAAGAAAAGGAGAAAGACGATCATCTAGGGTCAGACAGGTAATCAAATACTTCCTAAGCTTTTTTTTTTTTTTTTGGTGCTGGAGATTGAACTCAGGGGCACTCAACCACTGGGCCACATCCCCAGCCCTTTTTTGTATTTTATTAGAGACAGGGTCTCAGCCTCCCAAGTGCTAAGGTTACAGGCGTGCGCCTGGCTCCTAAGCATTCTTTTTTTTTTTTTTTAAATATTTATTTATTTGTTTTACTTATACACAATGCCTTTATTCTTACATGGTACTGAGGATCGAACCTGCGCAGCACACAACCCCAGCCCTCCTAAGCATTGTTTATAAATTTTAATATAGTCATCTTCTCACTTCTCTTTGTCACTTTGTTATGCTTTTTTTTTTTCTTGTATATTTGTTTAGGCCTGATCTAGTCTTTAGAAATCAAAGCAAATATATACATACATAAAGATAAATGTGAAAGTTAGGTTGGTCTGTATTTTTTTTTAAATATTTATTTTTTAGTTGTAGTTGGACACAATAGCTTTTTATTTTATTTATTTATTTTTATGTGGTGCTGAGGATCGAACCCAGGGCCCCACATGTGCTAGACGAGCTCTCTACCACTGAGCCACAACCCCAGCCCTGGCCTGTATTCTTTTTTTTTTTTTTTTTTTTTTTTTTTTTGTGTGTGTGTGTGTGTGTGTGTGTAAATCCAGACTCTCTGAAGGTTTATTTAAACAATCTTCAGGGCCACCTTAGTGGTGACCTTAAAACAAGATCATTTTTGCTGCTTCTGTAAACAGCCTTTCTATGTGATATCCATCTGGCCTGTATTCTTAAAGCACATTATTGGACAAGATCTGGCATAATTAATTTTTTGGTTAAAACTTTAAAACTGTTAGAACAATGTTAAGTGAGCAGAGTACAAAGGTATATGTGTACTATAATTGAGACAATGCAAAGAAAGTTTAGGGAAAAAGAATGAAAAGAAACATACCAAAATGAAAAGAAAATCAGATTTTGTGACAGTAGGTTTGTTTACCCCCTGCTCTCTAGATGTTCTGTTCATATTTATTTTAAAAACTTGAAGCTGAAAAATGAACTAGAAGCATCTTTATTATTCCTTTTGGTTACTGTTGATTCCTATAAGGAACCCACATTAGTCATGATTATCTACTGTCATACCTATTTCTTTTTTTTTTTTTTTTTTTTGTACTGGGTATTGAACTCAGGGGCACTCGACCACTGGGCCACATCCCCAGCCCTTTTTTTGTATTTGAGTTCATGATCCTCCTGCCTCAGCCTCCCAAGTCTGGGATTACAGGTGTGCGCCACCACGCCCAGCTACCATACCTATTTCTGTGTTGCCAAAATTGTATATCATTGAATTTCTTCTTCTTGGGGGTAAATAATGAGATGCTTTTTCTCCATTGATTGTGAGCAAATATATTTGGAACCGTTGTACATCTTTTCTTTCAGGCAAGAGCTGCTAAATCCTCTGAGTGTAGTCAGGCTGCTGAGGAGGAAGAGAATCAAGAAACGCCTTCTAGAAATCTGAGGGTCAGAGCAGACCGAAATTTGAAAACAGAAGAGGAAGAAGAGGAGGAGGAGGATGAAGAAGATGATGAAGAGGAGGAGGAGGAGGAGGAAGGACAAAAATCTAGGGAGGCATCAATACCAAAACAGTTTCAGGAAGAAGAGGGGGATGTCGTGCCCAGAGCAAAACCAGAGGAGGTGATTGATGAGAGACCCAAAACCATAAGAGCTCAGGAACAGGAGGGGCTAGAGAGAGGAGGGCGAGTTACACGATCCCAGGAAGAAGCTAGAACTCGTCATCTCACCAGACAGCAACAAGAGAAAGACATGCAGTCGGTTTCCGCCCTTGTGGAGAAAGGAGTAGAAATAAAATTTTCACAAGGCTTGGAAGAAAAATCACAGTCCCCTTCCCCTCCTCTATTGACTGAAGATCTAGAAAAGGCCCCTCTTGTGCTACCACTGGGGCAAACTGCCAGTGAGGAGGAGACTCCCCCTCCTTTACTTACCAAGGAAGCATCTTCACCACCTCGCACACAACTCCAGAGTGAAGAAGAAATAGAGCCCATGGAAGGCCCAGCACCCCCTGTCCTGGTCCAGTTATCTCCTAATACAGATGCTGAGACCAGAGAGCTTTTAATATCTCAACATACTGTGCAGTTGGTAGGTGGCCTGTCTTCTTTGTCAAGTCCTGCAGACACCAAAGCAGAATCTCTAGCAGAAAAAGTGCCAGAAGAGAGTGTTCTGCCTCTAGTTCAGAAAAGCACACTGGCTGAATACTCAACCCAGAAGGGTCTTGAAACTGAGCCAGAAAAATCTGCTCAGCCAGTCCCTTTAAAAATGGAGGAATTAACATCACCCAAAGGCATTACTGAGGAATCTCTAAAACAACCTTCTTTGGAACAGAAGGAAGACAGAAGGGCTTCACATACTCTTTTCCCAAGCCACAGATTGAAACAGTCAGCTGACTCATCCTCTAGCCGATCCTCCTCTTCTTCCTCCAGTTCTAGATCTAGATCTCGTTCTCCTGATAGCTCTGGCTCTCAGTCTCTCTCTCCTCCAAGATCTAAGCAGAGAGATGTATCCCAGGCACGAATTCATGCCAACCCTCATGGTAGACCCAAGACAGGCTCCAGGTCAACATCAGAGTCTAGGTCACGTTCCCGATCTCGTTCCCGTTCCCATTCAGCATCAAGCAGCAGCAGAAAAGTGAGTATGAGAGATTTCTGCATGTGTTGATATTCTGTCTGTAAGCCAGTATTTTTCAGTCTCAGAAGAACCTGTCATAATTTCTAACAGGAATAGGAAAAGCTTCATTTAGTCCCCACTTCACTGATCATTTACCCTCATTCCAGAGACTAATTTTCAATTAATTGTCCCCCCAACTGGAGTTCTTTTCCATTCTGAGTCCATTTGATTCCAAAGAAAGTTACTCATATGCTGTACTGGACATAAACTTCTTGATGGTGTGGATATGCCTGAATGTGGGTATCCCAGTACTCAGCACCTAGTTGGAACCTAGTAAATTTGTTGATAAGTGGTCAGGGAGATTAGTAATTGAAGCAGAAATAATAATAAGTGCAAAGACTTTTTTTTTTTTTTTTTTTTTTTTAAAGAATTTAACCTTTATTTTATTTATTTGTTTTTATGTGGTGCTGAGAATTGAACCCAGTGTCTCATACATGTTAGGCAACCGCTCTACCACTGAGCTAGAGCCTCAGCCCCACAAAGACTTTTATTCAGCCAAAAGAAGAAGGAAATTATGTCATTTTCAGGAAAATGGTTGGAACTAGAGACCATAATTTTGACTAAAATAAGTGAGAGAGGAAAATGTCATGTGTTTTTTCTCATGTGTGTAAACTAGAGAAGAAAAAATAGTGGGAAAGAAAAGAATGTGATGAAAATAAACAGAGACCATTAGGGTAAAGGAAGGGAAGCAGGAGGGAGGGATAGAGGGTAAGAAGTGAAATGCACAGATTATGTTTACATGTATATAAATGTGTGTGTGTGTGTGTGTGTATTAATATGCCATAGTGAAACCCACCATTCTGTATGAATATGTACTCCAAAAAAAATCTAGAGTATGAATTGGGTTAGCACAGTTGGAAAACTCAATGATCTACTGAATATTTATCATCCATCTACACACACACACACACACACACACAATGTACCATATAAAATAATTTTTTTCCTTTGTGTTTTATTTCATTTCTTCAGTCTCTGAGTCCTGGAGCCTCCAGGGACAGCAATACCAGCTACACTGAAACCAAAGATCCCTCTTCTGGTCAGGAGATTGCAGCTCCACCAGTGCCACAGCTGCAGGTCCTTGAGCCAAAGGAGAGAACTTCCACCTCCTCATCCATCCAAGTGAGGCGTCTGAGCCAGCCTGAACCAGCCGAAAAGCTCATGACCCAGAGGTTACAGCCTGAGCGGGTAGGCTATCATGACCCCTCAATAGAGAGAGATGGAGGATTAGGAATAGTGTTCCTTTTTGTCTTAACTGAAAAATTGAGAAGTCAGTCTGGACAAAGCTCAGGAGAAATGAAGAGGGTAGGGGTAGGGGACACCTATTAATCCTGCTTAACTCATTTGGACTCCCTGGTTTATAAATGTTCTCCATGAGGCTAAGAAGCAGTGTTCTCCAGGGCTCTCAGCATCAGTTCTTCGTCAGAACATCTCCTTTTATCTGCGCAAAAGGAAGACTTTTATCAGTTCTCAAAAAAAGAATTCTAGGGGTTGGGATATATTGCTAGTCAACTCAGTGGTAGAGTATGTGCTTAGCATGCATAAGACTCTTGAGTTCAGCCGGGTGCAGTGGCACACACCTGTAATCCCAGCACTTGGGAGGCTGAGGCAGGAGGATCGCAAGTTCAAAGCCAGCCTCACCAATGGCGAGACACTTAGCAATTCAGTGAGACCCTGTCTCTAATAAAATACAAAAAAAGGGCTGGGGATGTGGCCCAGTATTCAAGTGCCCCTAAATTCAATCCCTGGTACCACACACACACAAAAAAAAAATCAATCCCCAGCACTCCCCCCGCCCCCCCTAAAAAAAAAAAAAAAACTAATGAAATGATTACTGGCTTAGAAATAAGGTCTTAGCCGGGCACGGTGGCGTACGCCTATAATCCCAGCACTTTGGGAGGCTGAGGCAGGAGGATCGCGAGTTCAAAGCCAGCCTCAGCAATGGTGGTGAGGCACTTAGCAACTCAGTGAGACCCTGTCTCTAAATAAAATACAAAACAAAAGGGCTGGGATGTGGCCCAGTGGTCGAGTGCCCTGAGTTCAATCCCCAGTACCAAAAAAAAAAAAAGAAAGAAGGTCTTAAAAGTACTTATCTTGAGGGCTGGGGATATAGTTCAGTTGGTAGAGTGCTTGCCTAACATGCACAAGGTCCTAGGTTCAATCCCCAGCACCACTGGAAAAAAAAAAAAAGAAAATATCTTTAAGCCATATTATAGTCAACATTCTAAGATGAAATAATAAAGATGTAGAGGGCTTTGTGGTAGAGCTGGTATTGTATATATACTCCCTTGACTTTCTTGTCTTTTTTTTTTTTACATTTCTAACACAAAATTTATTGTTATAAATATTATTCGATATAATTCTGTTAAATAGACTTTGTTTACTTCAAAAATTTCATTTCCTACTCCCATACAAGATTAATCATGTTATTCTGTTAGAGATTAGAAAAAGAGCACTGGGCAGGCTGGGTGTAGTGGTTCACCCCTGTAATCCCAGCTGCTCTGGAGGCTGAGGCAGAAAGATTGCAAGTTCAAAGACAGCCTAAGCAATTTAGTGAGATCCTGTCTGAAAATGAAAGGACTGGGGATGTGGTTCAGTGGTTAAACACCCCTTAATTCAATCCCTAGTACCAAAAAAATTAAGAAAAGTAATTTTGGAACAGATTTCATATTTCTTAAATGACCACACTTTATTCTACCCTTCATCTTTTTACATAGAACAAAGATTAGTTGTCTTGCCTAACTATGATGGTAGTTATTAATATTGTAGCATTACAAATGGTGTCATCCACTTACATACTGTACCAGCCTGTATTTCTTCCATATATTAATGTCTGATTGAGATAATTTTTAAGTGTCTAAGAAACTCAAGAATGCAGAACAGATTTAAACCATGAAAATGAAAACAATCTTTTGAATGAAGTATAACAATAAGCATGGATAAACATGTAACTGGGTTGTACGTTTTTCTCCATCAGATATTGACAACTTCCCTCCAATTGTTCAATTAGCTTCTTAAACGGTATAATTGAATGGTCCCCTTCCCATTCCTCTTTATAAAATTATGTGGTGTTTTAGTGATTCACACATTCATGAGGTGACCACTCTAAGAATTCAGATAAGAACCTCCTCAGTTAAATCAAAATATATGAAGTCGGGGGCTGGGGTTGTGGCTCAGTGGTAGAGTGCTTGCTTAGCATGTGTGAGGCACTAGGTTCAATTCTCAGCACCACATATAAATAAATGAATAAAACAAAGGTCCATCAACAACTTAAAAAAAATGAACTCATCATTCAAAGTGTAGATGTCTTATTAAACTGCCCTTGAAGCTGCCTGGATTCTCAATGGGTATTAATGGCAAAGTGGACAGAACATGGATCTTCTTTTTGATCTGTGATGAGTAATATAGTGATCCAGCAAACTGTCTTATCCAGTTCCCTTTGACAATATGGACATAGTATACCTTGTTGCTATCTCCCCAAGTTCTAGTAGTGGTCCACACTTATCGATGTCCTCTGACAAGTAATTACATAGGCCCTCATTTCACTGAGGCAAATCAGGGTGTCACACTCAGTGCAGTTCCAGTACTCTAATGCTGGAAGTCCCTCTGAAAGAAGATATGCCCACTTGTTCTTTAGACTGGTAGCAATACAGGAATGGCAGAATTTGAAAGCACTTAAGAATTATCCTTGGAGCCGGGCGCGGTGGCGCACGCCTGTAATCCCAGCACTTTGGGAGGCTGAGGCAGGAGGATCGCGAGTTCAAAGCCAGCCTCAGCAATGGCAAGGCACTTAGCAACTCAGTGAGACCCTGTCTCTAAATAAAATACAAAAAAGGGCTGGGGATGTGGCCCAGTGGTTGAGTGCCCCTGAGTTCAATCCCCGGTACCACAAAAAAAAAAAAGAATTATCCTTGGGCTGGGGTTGTGGCTCAGTGGCAGAGCGCTCGCCTCACACATGCGTGGCCCGGGTTCGATCTTCCACACCACATAAACATAAATGCATTGCATTGTGTACAACTAAAGTAAATTAAAAAAAAAAAAGAAGAATTATCCTTCATTTAAGCAAAATTAAGTACATTCTGTGACACAGAGCATTCGTATTCAGAGTCCACTGGAGATGTGGCTCTTTTTTTTTTTTTGTGGTACTGGGGATTGAACTCAGGGGCACTCGACCACTGGGCCACATCCCCAGCCCTTTTTTGTGTTTTTATTAGAGACAGGGTCTCACTGAGTTGCTAAGTGCCTCGCCATTGCTGAGGCTGGCTTTGAACTCGCGACTCTCCTGCCTCAGCCTCCCAAAGTGCTGGGATTACAGGCGTGCGCCACCGCGCTGTGGCTGCCCTTTTTCCAGCTCCAGATGTGGCTCTTTTTTATCCTGCCCTTTTTCCAGCTCCAGATCAAAGAAAAGGAACCAACTGGATTAAATCCTTTGTTATCTTTGTTTTTGCTGTCTCCTGACAGGTGAGCCCAAAGAAGTGTGAAGCTGAAGAGGCAGAGCCACCAGCTGCCACACAGCCTCAAACCTCAGAGACTCAGACCTCTTATCTACCAGAATCAGAAAGGATTCATCTCACTGTGTAAGTGATAAATCTCGACTGGGGTATAAAAAGGAACTAAGAATGTGGGACCAGTCTTTGCTGCCTAGGATTCTTTGACTCAGCAGTCCTAGTTTCCTTTTAAAACATGAAGGCAGGGTGGAAGTGTAGCTCAGTGGTAGAGCTCTTGCCTAGCATGCATAAGGGCTTGGGTTCCATCCCCAGCACCACACACACAAAAAAAGATAAAATAATCAAAGGCAGAGTTTTATCTGTCAAAGGCTAGACTTCAGCGTTTGTTTTTGGGGTTTTTTTTGGGGGGGGGTGTTTTTTTAGTACTGGGTATTGAACTCAGAGGCACTTGACCACTGGGCCACATCCCCAGCCGCCCCCCCCCCCCCTTTTTTTTTTAATGTATTTTATTAGAGGTAGGGTCTTAACTGAGTTGCTAAGTTTGCTAAGTGCCTCGCCCTTGCTGAGGCTGGCTTTGTACTCACAATCCTCCTGCCTCAGCCTCCCAAGTGCTGGGATTGCAGGCGTGCGCCACCATGCCCAGCTTCAGATTTTTTTAAGATGGTCTGAAAAGTGATGGTCATTGCATAAGGAAAACATATCTGGGGTCATCCAGCCAAGAGAGTCAACTCCTTTAAGGAGCAAACAACTGAAGCTTCTATCTCCTCACTCAAGATGTATAAAGCAGTCAACTCAGGGAATCTTAACTCAGTCTTTAATTCATATTTACCAACTACACCTGTGGCCACACAGTTTAACAAAGGATATTGAGGGTCTGTAAAGAAGCACAGTCAATCCTAGTTCACTCTTTCAGCATATAGTGCACCAGTATATGAAGTCCCTATGAAGTCAGATATTGATTCGTAGGCCCCTAAAGCTCTTTGATCTTATAATTATATCAGGTTAAATTTGTAATTGAATAAATACATCATTCATTATTTTGAACTTGAAACTATAAATTAAGTTATTGAAGCAACAGATAAAAAATTTTTAAAAAGAAGTTATTGAAACCAGGCATAGTGGTTCATGCCTATAATTACACTGAGTTGAGAAACTGAGGCAGGAGGATCACAAGTTTCAGGCCAACCTCGACATCTAAGCAAAGCCCTGAGCAATTTAGTGAGACACTTAGTGAGACCCTGTCTCAAACTGAAAAATAAAAAAGGGCCAGGGATGTGGCTCAATGGTAAAGCACTTCTGGGTTCATTCCCCGGTACCAAAAAAAAAAAAAAAAAAAAGGGTCATTGAGTCAAAATTCCTGGTTTCAAAGTTTCATGGGAAATGAAAAAAAAAAAAAAAAAACAACATTATGAAAATAAGATTCATTAGCTTTTAGACATTAGGAATTCTGATCTGCTTTGGAGAATGTCTTTTGCAGACTGTTAGCCTCAAGTTGTTCCATACTTGTTTTTATGTCACTGATACTATCAGTTTAATTTTTCCTATGTGTAACATTTTGATAATTTACACACTTATTAGACCTTCAGATTGTCTTTTAACTCTGAATTTTGGAGGTTAGTGGACATGATTTATTATCTCATATCCTTGTGGCTTTAATGGTCATTTCATAGTCCCTAACATTTTGCCTTGCTGCTATCCATTCTCATATTCTTGCTGCTTCTGCCATCTTGTGGTCATTACATCTTTTGGTTTGGTTTTTCCTTTTTAAAATGGATATATTATCCTTTGGAAAAGGGTTTTTTTTCTAGGACCATAAAAAGAAAAAACTCAGTGGAATTGGAAGATGTTTAGAGTTCCTCAACTACACCATCAATGAGGAAATGGGTTGACATCTTTCCTTCCATATAACTCATACAGACATAATATCTACCTTCCCCTTCCTCCCCTATTCCATGAAGGTACAGTGTGCCCTTTGTACACAAAGCTGGCATTTTCAAAGTGGGTATTGACAACCTACTACTAATTTGCCTTGAGGAGCTTCTTCCTATGCACCTCAAGAAACAATTTTCTTAAAAGCTCCTTGCATGGGGCTGGGGTTGTGGCTCAGCGGCAGAGCGCTCGCCTCGCACGTGCGCGGCCCGGGTTCGGTCCTCAGCACCACATAAACATAAATGCATTGCATTGTGTACAACTAAAGTAAATAAATGAATATTTAAAAAAAAAAAAAAAAAAAAAGCTCCTTGCTAGCTTTAAAGTTCTGTGTCTGTAAGATCCTAGCAACAGAAAAGCATTTTTTGTTGTTGTTGTTTTTTTAAATATTTATTTATTTGCTTTAGTTGTACACAATGTGTTCACCTGTACATGGTGCTGAGGATCGAACCCAGGCCGCCCACATTCTAGGCAAGCGCTCTACCGCTGAGCCACAATCCCAGCCCTTTATGTTGTTTTGAAGCTCCTTTATTTCTCAACTTTCCCATTCAAGTCCAAGGCATATGAAGCTTGGAGTCATATACAGAGTTTATCTCCCCAGGTAAAGGTGGCGTTGACCTTCATTCTATGAGATAATCTAGTCACGTTGATTCTGACAAGTTGTTAGGGAAGTGACACCATCAGCAAATATTGAGATTGTCCATTGTTGCCTAGGCAAGCTTCATTTGAGCATCCTATAGACTAGAAATGCAGTCTACACTTGGAATAGCTAATACACATCCCTCTTATTTGCTTTCCTTCTACCTGCCTGCCAGATAGTCTGTTCAGACAGCCTGTTGAACAAAAAAATCATGCCCAAGCCGGGCGCGGTGGCGCACGCCTGTAATCCCAGCACTTTGGGAGGCTGAGACAGGAGGATCGCAAGTTCAAAGCCAGCCTCAGCAATGGCAAGGCACTTCGCAACTCAGTGAGACCCTGTCTCCAAATAAAATACAAAACAGGGCTGGGGATGTGGCCCAGTGGTCGAGTGCCCCTGAGTTCAATCCCCGGTACCAAAAAAAAAAAAAAAAATCATGCCCACAGGCCTAAACCCATAGCCTATTTTTAACATTGAATTTGGTGAATGAATGCTTGAGAAGTTTACCTGCATTTTACCTGACTCACAACGTTCCTCCTAATACACCTCCACAGTGCTAGTGTTTAGCTTGGGAGCCCTCTAGAGCCCTGGCCAACTTTAAAAGTGGGATCAACAGTACCAAATGGAAGAAACCATTTGTTGCTTAACTTTGGTTGTCTTATCTCAGTAAGAACTGACATGATTTTAAAAACAGCAGCAAAGTGTTAAAAAAAATAAGTTGGACTTTATCTTCAGCACTTCTTACTACTTGGAAGAGATTGGCTAACTTATTTGCTGTACTTGGTAAAAGCCGTTCTGATTCTGATTGTGCCTGAGGAATTCTAGATTTGTGAGGTAAGGTGTCTTTTTCATTGCTTGGAGCAGGAATTTGTGAGCCCTCAATCCTATTTCAATCAACCCCTGTTCCAAAATCCAGTCTTCTGCCTCCTATGGCTTTAACAGAAATTTCCTCATACAGCAGAAATTATAGTACTCTTTTTTTAACATTATAAAACAGTCGGGGATCCCAGAGTCCAGGAAGGCTGGGGCAGGAGGATCTTGAGTTCAAGGCCATCTTGGGCTACTTAGTGAGACCTGTCTTAAAGAAAAGGTTGGGAATGTAGCTCATTGGTAGAACATTTGACCTAGTATGCATGAGACCTTAGGTTCAGTCCCTAATACCACAAAACAAACAAACCAACAATAAGGGGCAAAGGAAAAAAGAGAAAAAGAAAGTAAAAAGTATAAAAGTGTACAGGCAGCTGTATCATTTAGTAGTAGTTAATTCAAGCCAGGCGCGGTGGCGCACGCCTGTAATCCCAGCACTTTGGGAGGCTGAGGCAGGAGGATCGCGAGTTCAAAGTCAGCCTCAGCAATGGTGAGGTACTTAGCAACTCAGTGAGACCCTGTCTCTAATAAAAATACAAAAAAGGGCTGGGGATGTGACCCAGTAGTTGAGTGCCCTGAGTTCACTCCCTAGTACCCAAAAAAAAAAAAAAAAAATGAAAGTAGTAGTTAATTCAAACCTGAATTAACTAAACATAGGCTTCTGTGTACACAAACCTAGCAAGCATTAGCATTAAGGCTCTTTTTGCCTTTGTAGGAGGAAGGGAGTGTTTCTTTAAACCAATATGACATGTAATTGACTTTCCAGGGGCCCTACAATGCCTGTATCCCAAGTGATGCATAATTTTTAAAAAAAGCATAATTTGTTGTCATAATTATGAGTTTGCTCATTGAGAACTTTGTATCTAAGAACATACCCTCCAGCCGGGCGCGGTGGCGCACGCCTGTAATCCCAGCACTTTGGGAGGCTGAGGCAGGAGGATTGTGAGTTCAAAGCCAGCCTCAGCAATGGCGAGGCACTTAGCAACTCAGTGAGACCCTGTCTCTAAATAAATTACAAAAAAGGGCTGGGGATGTGGCCAGTGGTCGAGTGCCCCTGAGTTCAATCCCTGGTACCAAAAAAAAAAAAAAAAAAAAAAAAGAACATACCCTCCAAAATCATACTGTCCTTAGTTAACTTGGAACTAGTAAGTTCCTGAGGGTATCAAGTATTTGTTACTAAATTTCCATATCAGGTCATAAGCTTCTGGTGAATTTTCTGTAATAGCTGAAATTCAATTATATACGCCTATAGGAATTTCTTTTTCCATTAATTCCTCTGAATCTCATTCACATAGAACTATAAAATGTTATTAACTTCCAAGTAGTTCCATCCTTTTCTTCTGGGCTACAAATGCTTTCTGTCTGTTTAATTATGGATAGCTATCCTCACCCCTCACCCCCCATTCCTCATACCATTTCACAGATTTATAAAAGATTTTAGGAATACTGTGCAAGAACTTAAATAATGGAGGGAAGAAAGGGAGGTGCCTTTTGTTTAAAAAGGATGGGGGTGCTGGGGTTGTGGCTCAGCGGTAGATATTTATTTTAAATATTTATTTATTTGTTTTAGTTGTACACAATGCCTTTATTTTTACGTGGTGCTGAGGATCGAACCCAGGCCGCGCACGTGCTAGCTAGGCGAGCCACAATCCCAGTCCCTCAGGTATTCTTTATTATCTTCTGAAAACAAGGTCTTGGAAGTTCTCAGATCCCACAAAATCAACCACAGGGAAATAGAAGAAATAGATCTCCTGTGTTTTAAGAAAGCCAAGGAGAAAATTTGTAAATTTCATAATCTAGAAAAAAGAGATAAAATTCTTTTTTTTTTTTTTTTAATTTTTTTTTTTTGTAGTTGTGGATGGACAGAATACCTTTATTTTATTTTATTTTTTATTTTTTTATTTTTTTTAATGTGGTGCTATTGATCGAACCCAGTGCCTCACGCATGCTAGGCAAGCGCTCTGCCACTGAGCTACAGCCCCAGCCCCCGATAAAATTCTTAATAACAAAAAGTTCTTCCTCCAAATATGCTACTTCGGGAAAGGCAGTTTAGCAGCTGAATTTTTTTAGGACAGTGAATGTATAAGGAATGTTTATTTAGGATGTTAACATTTTCTGTGGGGTGATAGTCTGTTAAGATTTTTTTAAAGGAAATTTTTAGGTCAATAAGCATTTAATAAGTATCTACTTGGTGCCCACTATGACACTCTAATTCAGAAATATTTACAGAACATTTCTTTGTGGACTAGCAGCCAAGGGATGGAGTCCCTACCTTTGAGACTGCAGGGTGGAGGTATGGGGGCAAGCAAATTAGTTATCCTTGTGGAGAGTAATAAGAGCATTGCTGAAAATCTTTCATGCTAATCACTGAATGATTTGGTTTCAGAGAAAGAGGAGACTAGTCGGAATCAAAAAGAGCTTCAGAAAGGGCTTCTAATGAAATAATAGTGTACATGTGTTTTAATGCACCTCATCACTTTGGGGTGTTGTCCAAGCCAGACGGGAGCTAACATTTATTACATTGGTCCATGAAACAGGTATTGTTAACCACGCTGTACAGATTAAGAAACATATACAGAAACTGTCTACTATCACAGTTTGAAAGAAGATGATACCAGTTCCTAGCTTAAGTCCTAACCAGTTGAATCCAGAGTTCTCACTCTTATATTCTGAGCAGACAAGAACCATACGTGAATGGGAATACTTTTTGCTTATTTGTTTTTCCCACTACTGGGGATTACATCCCCAGCCCTTTTTATCTTGAGACAGGGTCTTGATAAATTGCCTAGTCTGACCTTGAATTTGGTATTCTCCAGCCTTAGCCTCAGGGGTAAACTGGGATAACAGGCATGCACCACTGAACCTGGCTGAAAGGGAACTTCTAAAGTAATAAATAAACATGACCAGACCTGGGGATGTAGCCTGAACAAGGCTGTGGGTTCTATCCCTGGCACCAAAAAAGAAAAAATTCCTTAACTTAAATATGCAGTTAGCATGTAAGTTTAGGATTTTAAGCAGCAGGAAGAAATTTCACCCCAGGCTAAAAACTCTGGTGTTAATAAAAATGCTCAGTGATAAAGCACTTGCCTAGCATACACAAGGCCCTGGCTTCATTCCACAGCACTGCAAAAACAGACAAAATCTGAGCTTTTTGATTAAGTTCACAGAACCTTATCCTGGTATTAAACCTCTGCTGCCCTTAAGATACAAAAGGAGCCGGGCGTGGTGGCGCATGCCTGTAATCCCAGCACTTGGGAGGCTGAGGCAGGAGGATCTCGAGTTCAAAGCCAGCCTCAGCAATGGCGAGGCACTTAGCAACTCAGTGAAACCCTGTCTCTAATAAAATACAAAAAAGGTCTGGGGATGTGGCCCAGGGGTCGAGTGCCCCTGAGTTCAATCCCCGGTACCAAAACAAAAAAAAAAAAAAAAAAAAAGATACAAAAGGAGTACCTTTTGCAATCAACAAATAAGCATTTTGAGTATCTGCTGAGTGCTTTGTAGATCTCTAGGGTCTGTTTCCCACTTAACATTTTCTGGTGAGATGCCCACGATTAATATTTTTTCTTTTGTTTTTGATCACTTTCTGGGCAGCTGATATTCCTTTCCCCTGTCCCAAGTAGCAGCTCTCTCACTTCCAGTATCTAGTCTACTCCAAAAAGTAGCTTTCAATCTTTAGGTATTCTAGACCCATTGCCCCAGTTATCCTTTTACTTACTGGCTCCAGGGAACCCTGGGGCAGAGTGACCTTATTAAAGACTCTGTGAAACAAAGTTGTCTGTCATCTCTTCAGAGACACCCACCCTCCCTTTTGCTGGTATTTTGAAAAGGAACTCTCCCTGCTTATCTACTGTTCTCTACCATTCCTGGGAAACAGACTGGGTGAGCAGCCAGTTACTATAGTGATTGGATAGTGACAATTCTCATCCCATCTCCCCACCTTGAGCATATGACTGGATGATCCGGTTTCAGTCTTCCATACTTGCTTCCTGGGTTGAGGGTAGTGGGCCCATAAAAATATTGCTCATGTCCCTCCATTTGTAGAAGGAATGGAGGCTTTTATTATGTTTAATCATTTTTCAACTATGCCGTTATCTGTCTTTAATCATTTTTTTTTCTCCCAACTGCTAGTTTCCCTTTCTTCTGTTCTCTGGAGTCTGCCAGTCAAGCAGCTGTAACTTTATGTCCTTTCCACCCAGCCCCCTCCCTTGCCCCCTGGGAAGACTAGGGAAAGCACACCTCCCCCTATCCCCCAGGCCCCTTGGGTCTAGGCCTCAGTAGCTGTTGTAATCTGAGAAAAGAAGGAAAAAGGCTAGGCCTCTTGAGCCAGCAGTCGTCTCCCTGTGGCCTGCCAAAGGATAAGAACCTTGCTCACTCAGCTCCCTCCCTCTTTTCTTTCCCCTCCCCTGCTGCAGCAGGGCCCTCCCCCATCCGCACACACGGGCTGCTGGGTAAGTGGCAAGATGGCTCCCCTGCATGTCTCCGGCTGATCGCTGCCGCTCCGCCAATACAATAGAGCCAGCCACTACCAGCAGCCTGGCCCTCTTCCTCCTCCTCCTCCAGAGAGACCAATCCAGCCGAACTCGGGGTTTGCCGTGAGGACTTAACGCTTATCTCTTAAAAGCCAGATCTATTTTAGCCTCCCCACACCACCACCACCACCTCCCCTTCCATTTACCATTTTTTGGATCCCCAGTTGCTGCATCTCGATTTTCTCTCTCTCTGGATCGGGTGGCTGGGGAGGAGGTGGTGGGATCTTGGAACAAGGAAGGTGGTTTTTTTGTTTTTTTTTTTTTTTTTTTTTTTTTAGGATTTTTTGTTTGGTTTTTGTTATTTCTTCCATTCCAGAAAGGGATAAACAGCACTTCCAGGGGGAGAAAAAAAATCATGTTATCAGAAAGCAAAGAAGGGTGAGAGCTTCACATTTCCATGTATCCCTTTTCCCCACCTCTCTAGTTCACCTCATCTTTCTTCTCTTCCTCATGGCTTTCGTTCCATCTTTCATTTTGGTTTATTTTCAATCATTCTGCTTTCCCCCTTTGTCCTTCCTGCCCGATTTGTAATTGGCCCCACTTGCCCTCACTGTGTGGGAAATAGGCCTTTTAAAAAATATATATATACATACATACATATATATATATATATATATATATGCCTTTTTTTTCTAGATTTAAGTAGTTGAGTTGTGTGTTTCTGTGGGGGCCTGTTAGCTGGGAGCACAGGCCCGAATTCCCTTCCCCCTAACCTGTGTATCCCTCTCTGACTCCCCTAGGGAAGCTATACTGACCTCTGAGTGTCAAGCAGCCTGGTGGGAATGCTGAATTTTCTGGTGGTGGTTATCGGCCTGGGGACGCTTGGGCTCCTAATCATATCAATTTGATTTTTTTTTTTTGGGGGGGGGGCCTGATATTTGGGTACTAGAAGGAGTGAAATTAAAGGTAGAAGTTAGAGATGAAGACAAAAAACAAAGATGGAAAGATAGTTTATCTGAACTGAAGCTCTGGGATTCTTTGCCTGAAGTGGGTGCTGACTTGTGTGATTAAAAGTGGGGGAGTGGGTTCAGTGTTTGGTGGGGGAGGTATGTCCTTACTGGAAGGCCTGCTCTCTTTATCTCTTAGAAGTTGGAATGGGGGAATGGGAGAAACTGGGTGAAAGTCAAATGAATGTAAGAAAGGTTCCTACACCTCTGAGCTTTCGTACTCTTCAGCAGTTTTAGTTTTTCCTTTTAAATGAGAGAAGATCCTTGTTGAAGCTCAAACTCTAACCAGCCCTACTTTCTCCTTGCAATCCCCACCCCCACCATTTTCACCGTTCTGGTGTCTCTAGATCCAGTGGATCAGCAGGCCTTTACTTATTAAGCAGTTGATTAAACACAAGGGTAGGATCATTTGCCACAGCCATGGCCATTCTTTCTCGTGTTTTTAAGGAATCAGGTCCCCTTAATTTCTCATAGTTGGCAGATGTGGAGGCCACTGGATTGGGGGCAAATCACAGTCACTTTAGAGGGACTGTTTTCAGCTAGGAGGGTCTTTCTTTCATGTAAGAGTACTCTGGTGAGTTATTATCTAAGAATAGCTGGAGTTCTAGCTCCATGGCAGTAGCCCATGTGGGCAGTGGGTAGTGCAGTAGCTGTACCATGCTTTTCCCACAAGGAAAACAGTTTCCCATTTTTCCTACGGTGGCAAGGTTTCCAGTCTTATCTGAAAAGTGGCCATCCCAGTCTTACCCAAGTGATGAGGCATGTGGGTTTTGTGACCCAAAATCTGACATCTTGCTCTCTCTTCCCCTTGGTTCTTTCCTGCTCTTCCCTCCAAACCTCCCCCCATCCTGTCAGTGAGGAGAAGGAGGAAGTGACAATGGACACAAGTGAAAACAGACCTGAAAATGAGGTTCCAGAGCCTCCAATGCCTATTGCAGACCAAATCAGTAACGATGACCGCCCAGAGGGCAGTGCTGAAGATGAGGAGAAGAAAGAGGTAAATATCCAAGCCACCTGTTGGGGTGGGTGGGCTGAAGTGAACCTAGGGGAAAGAGTAGACCATTCTGGTGAACCCTCTTACAAAATGGGATAATTTAAAGAGGGGATGAGGCAGGTCCTTGGATCAAGATAGGGCCAAGGGAGAATTCGCTGGTTTAGCAAGGGAGACCCCTTGTGATGGGAACAGGGTTTATTCATCCTTTCTCTGTGGGGGAAGTAGTGTAGTTCAGACTCCTGGAAGTTTTGTAGCTAACTGGAAAGTCTGTTAATGAACCTTTTTCTAAGACCCAGGCTCAGCTTTTCCTGCTATTTTCCCAAGCTCCTCCAAGTAACTCCTTGAGCTTTCCCTCCTTTTTAAAAGCCTGATGGAGGTCAACGCCATCTAGTGGGCTTTGGTGGTTCTCACCAAATGAGCCATGCTGAGGAATTTTTGTTTCTCATCTGCCCCCCAGTGGTCTCATTGATGTGTAGCTCCTTAGAATCTAGCACTTGGACTGATCCAGAAGGCCCCTTCTCCATATCTATAACCCCTTGGCCTCCCTTTTTGGCATATATACTATTTGGTGTCCTGCACCCAATTCAGGGGGCTCCCCCCATCAGAGCCAGCGAAATCTTCTTGGCTCTTACAGTAATATAATTAGCTGGGTTTGGGAGTGGGATAACGGGGTGGGAGGGACTGTTGTGTGTGTAGCCTTTCTCTGGTGTGTGTTGCGGGGGCGGGGGCCGGTGAAAGTGATTTGATGTGCAGAATATTATTTATTACAAGGTCCTTCTTCCCCGTAAAACTTTGTCCAAGTACCTCATGTACGGTAATCCGCCCGTAAAATATAACCCTGCCCAACTGGCCAATCGCTGATGCCGCCTCTTCCTCTGGACCCACCCGCTGCTACTGAGCTGCCCAATCAGAGCCAAGTCTGCTATCCAGGTGTCTTGGCCAGAGGGGGGCATGTATGTGGGCTCCTGTGATGGGCCCCCTTTTGCCTCCCTGTCTTGCTTACATCAGGGGGCCAAGAAGAGCACTGTTTCTGGAGAGACTTGTATTGAGAAAAAGAATTTGGAAAGGGGTGGACTTGCATCATCTCCCTACTTGGGACACCCCAAGAAGAGCTTGTGCCAGTGCTGGGGCGCCTGCCCACATGCCCTTGCCCTATCAAGGATTGTGGGTTGCGTTGTTTGCTACAGACTGTTGGGATCCCCATCTAGGGCACCAAGACAACCTAAAGAGTCAATGTTTGTGATCACAGTGCCATGCTGTAAAACACTGAGTGGGGCCCTCGGCTTAAGCTGTGACGACTAGGAACCCTGCAGAGAAGTCTAGGGTTTGTGCCCCAGGGATTTAATGCTGATGACAGCCCAGCCCATGTATCACCACTTGCTCATCAGATGGACTTTCCTTTGGTCCCTGTTGTCCATGGTGAAGGGCAGCATGTTGATTGCTCCAACTTCTCCTCCATCCCTGGAGGCAGGGGCTCATTCATCCACCTGACTGGAACCACTGTCTCAGCTGGAGTCCCTGAGGAGATGCTGCCCACAACTCAGAAGAAAAGTATTCTGACCTTGCTGCTGAATGTGTGCCAGGTCCTGGGGATATTCACCTACTACCCCAGGCTACCTTCATCAGAGGCTCCATGATCCCACTCGATGAGAGGACCCCCTCCCCAGTTACAGGCAGAGGAGAAAGGGACTCTGGAGTCATCACCTGGATTCCAAGTATTGGGTGGTGGTATTGCTGCCGCTTGCCACTGGTGGACATAGGGTCCTGCTTGCTCTCATGATAAAAGGCAAGGACCATTCCTGCTACTCACGGGCCATCTCATCAGGGACTGCAAGATGATGCCCCTACTGGGCCAGGACTGATGTCTCTGCCCCTTTCCCCCCTCTACCCCTCGCTGAGCCTGGCCACCGCCAGTGAACTGTCTTGACATCATGGAAACTGGGCAGCGTCCCCCCACACGTTTCCCTCCCGCCCCCCCTGCGCCCCTGGGAGGACTCTGGCAGTGACGTGCTGACTACCACGCCGTGCGCCCACCTTTTTTGCCAACCCAACCCCCCACCAATTGCACAGCGCCTAGCAGGGAGGGCTCATTCTGATTGGACCGGCGGTTGACTAGATACAGTACACAGTGAGGTGCGATTGGCTGAACTGAAGATCCCAGGTGTGAGATGGTACCTGGAACATTTGTCATATTCCTAGTTTATTTTCTTCTTTATTTTCTTCTTCTTTTCCTTTTTTATTTTTAAATTTTTTTTAATCTTTTATTTTTTTTTTTTTTATCTTTATTTTTCTGGTTTCTTTGTTGGATTTATTTATTTATTTGGTTCATGTTTTTCCTGTTTTAATTAAGACCTTTTTTTTTCTCACTAACTTACCCATCGAGAGCGGCCCGGCTAAGGGTCAGGCTGGCCCTTAACAGAGACCAAGGAGACTTGGTTAGACGACACAAACGGGGCCGGGGGTGGATAGGGAAAAGGGATTTCATTAAGTGGGTTCTGCCCTTCCCTTTAGAAGGGTGGTAGGGTGGTCTTAGTTTTTCCAGAAATAAGCACCTAAATCTAAAAGTGCTCTATTGCCCTTCCCCACCCCCTTAGTTCTGTCCATAGTATTTCTTCTACTTAGTGTTTTGGGGGAGAAACATGCCCAAAACTGTCTTCTGGTCCGTGGCAGAGCCCCTAAGGCTTGAGCCCTGATTGGAGAGAAAACAGTAAGGCTCTGCTAGACTATAGACAGTGGTTGGAAAGAATGAGAATGTATCTGGGGACAGCCTGTCCTTCACACAAACTTCCCTTTAACTAGAGACACCTTTAAATTCTTTGTGCTGGCACTTAGTTCAGGAGCCTCAACTCGAGTACTAGAGTCTGATGTGGCCCCTTTCCAGTGTGGTGGGGGCCTAGACAATCCTGACAACCTGTCATCAAACATTCCAATGCCTGACATCATTAGTGGATGTCAGGCTGGGGATTGAGAAAATGAGGACTGCCCTGCTGAAGTTGCCATCCCAAAGTTTATTTTCCTTGTTTCCTTGGGCTAGCAAGGAAGTTCCTGGGAGGAGTGGATGACTCAGTTCTGTTGTTGGGCTTGGTGTCCTCAACTTGTAGAGACAGTGGAAGAGTGCATGCCCAACATCTGTAAAGGCATAGGAGGCTGCTGATTCCTCTCCCAGCTTATTTCTGGTAAAGCTAATACATAGGTTTGGTATGGAATAGATGTCTTCTCCCTGCTGATGTTTGGTTTTATTTTTTTTCTCTAACTTGCATTGATTCTGCTTCGTTTTTGCCGTTTGCCGCTTCTGTTTTGGTCTCTGTCCCTGTCTCTGTGTCTCTATCTTTCTCTGTCTCTTTCTGTGTGTCTTTGGAGCCTATGCTAAGACTGCCCCATTTAACCTCCTTCCCCCTCTCTGTGGGGTGTCTCTCTTTCTCTTTCTCCCCCTTCTCTTCTCTATACAGAGCTTGCTGCCCAAATCATTCAAGAGGAAGATCTCCGTTGTCTGTAAGTCTAGCCCTGAATCCCTGATAAAGGCCAGGAATACCATCAAATCAGTGTTCATAGAGAAATGGAGTCCCTTTCTTCTCTTCCCCCTTCACCCAGCAAATCTGCACCTTCCTGACATATTTTGGTTCCATTTTGAAATTTAAAATTTTAGACAGTCCTTGCTTGTCACGTTTCTCCAGTTACATTTTAATGAGATACACTGTATCTCAGATCATTTACCACCTAGCTTAAGAGGCCTCAAGGCTGCATCAGCAGTTAGGAATCTCTGAAGTTTATGTTTATCTGCTGCCATAATAAAGGATAAAAAAGAAAAACCAAAACATTTTGAGGTAATCCAGAGACCTGTGAAAAGCTGCATCAAATGCAACTCTTTTTTTATGTTTTTGAAATGAGGTCTGCCATGTTTCCCAGTGTGGCCTCAAATTCACAGTCCTCCTGCCTCAGCCTTTCAAGTAGCTGGAATTATAAGCACCTGCCCTTATGCCCAGTTCTTAGAGACATTTTATTCTTTCAGATATCTGACCTCTTAGAACTAGGAGTGAGCAGTGACTGCTATATAATGTTTAACATTTTATACTTTGTTCTTAACAGTTTCCTAATGTGGAACTCTAAAGTATAATAAGTTGAGCATGATGGAGCACGCCTGTAATAACAGCTACTCAGGAGGCTAAGGCAGAAGGATGGAGAGTTTGAGGCCAGTATGGATAATTTAGCAAAACCCTATCTTTAAAAAGGGCAGAGAATGTAGCCCTGTAGTAGAGTACTCCTGTAAACCCCCTCCTCAAAAAAAGGTATAATAGCTGTTTATAATTTAAATATCAAACTGTAGTGTGAAAATTACAGTATGAGATCACACTGTAATTTTAAATTCTGCTTAGATTTTTAACATGACGTGGTCACTTGGTCCCCCACCGCCACCACCACCGTATTAGGGATTGAATCCAGGGGAACTTTACCACTACCACCAAGCTACATTCCCAACCTGTTTTGTCTTTTATTTTGAGACAGGGTCTTCTTGGTTGCCAAGGCTAGTCTTGATCATGCAATCCTCTTGCCTCAGCCTCCTGAGTCACTGGGATTACAAATATGCACCACCATGCCCAACATCTCTTTGTTTCTTATGCATTCCCATATCTAGTCTTTCTTCCCTGCCACGTCAGATATTTCTGCTTACCACTTAAAAGCTCAAACTGCATCAAAGCAGGAAGCCAAGGAAGGAGGATTAGAGTTCAAGGCAGCCTCAACAATTTAGCAAGATCCTGTCTCAAAAGTAAAATAAAAAACAGCTGGCAGTGAGCTCAGTGGTAGAGTTCCCTGGGTTCAATCCCCATTACCAAACAAAAAGAAACTCAATCATTTGATTAAAAATAAATAAAGCTTAAACTGCTAAGGCAGGAGGATCACAAGTTTGTGGCCAGCCTAGGCAACTTAGGTTCTGTCCTACAATAAAAAGAACTGGTGATGTTGGTCAGTGGTAGAACACCTGTGGGTTCAATCCCTAATGCCACAATAACAACTGCTCAACAAACTAGTTATCTCTCCCTTTTTGCTTTTATAGATTATAGTTTCTATCTGTCATAAAGAGACTCTAGCCCTTTTATTGGTCACTCTGAAGCCATGGTTTCCCATCCCCTAAATATGATTTCTTAAGTTAAACCTTTTACTCAAATTCCAGTCGAAGGCAACCTGTGGGTATTATGGTGTGAACCAGCAGAGGGCCTGAGACCATCTAACTGTTGGGTCCTATTTCTTGGGGACAGCAGCTACCAAGGGGGTGCCAGCTGGAAACAGTGACACAGAGGGGGGACAGCCTGGTCGGAAGCGTCGTTGGGGAGCCAGCACGGCCACCACACAGAAGAAGCCCTCCATCAGTATCACCACTGAATCACTCAAGGTGAGGTGGGAGGAGCCAGGGAAGGGAGGACAAGACATGTTAAGGTGGGAGTAGACATGGGCCCAGTGTAACGGGGAGGGGGGTATCTGTGTCCCAGAGCCTCATCCCCGACATCAAACCCCTGGCGGGGCAGGAGGCTGTTGTGGATCTTCATGCTGATGACTCCCGCATCTCTGAGGATGAGACAGAGCGTAATGGTGACGATGGGACCCATGACAAGGGGCTGAAAATATGCCGGACAGTCACTCAGGTAAGGCATCTATGCTCTAGCATCAGGGGAAGGGTAGCAGGCACAGAACAGGCAGATGAGGAGCTAAGGCAAAGTCCTAGGAAAGAACTCTCTAAAATATTGGGTTAATTGGTCAACGTATCAAATCCAGCCAGCTCCCTTTTGTGAGTAGTTTTTATTGAACGCAGCCACACCAGTTCATTTACTCTTGGCTATGACTGCATATGTGTGGTATCACCAGAGTTAAGAAGTTGCAAGATACCATGTGGCTTGCAAAGCCTAAAGGTTTTACTGTCTTGCCTTAACCATAAAAAATTGCCAACACCTATATTGGTTTTTATTTTTATTTACTTGTTTATTTTTTCAGTACCAGGGATTGAACCCATAGGTGCGTAACCACTGAGTCACATCCCCAGCCTCTTTTTGTTTTATTTAGACACCAGGTCTTGCTAAGTTGCTGAGGCTGGCTTTGAGCTCATAATCCTCCTTCCTTAGCCTCCCAAGCCACTGGGATTATAGGCATGTGCCACCGTGCCTGACCTGTGTTAGTTTTTCTTAAGACAAAGTTGATATAATAACAACCTCAGGATGTGGTGAGGGTTAACTGAATATTAAGTCTCCCCTTAGCTGGGCTTAGTGGCTCAGACCTGTAATCCTATCTACTGAGAAGGCTGAGTTAGGAGGATATCAAGTTCGAGGCCAGCCTTGTCAACTTACCAAGACCCTCAGGAAAAATTAAAAGGGGTGGGGATGTAGTTCAGTGGTAGAGGACCCCTGGGTTCAATGCCCAGTGCTACAAAAAAAGAAAATAAAAATCTCCCCTTAGCAGAAGGAACCTGCTAGGTTGGCTCGACTACTGTATCTCACCAGAGAACCAGAGGCTGAAAAGAAGGTGCTAGTGTGGTTTTGATAGACCCACCCTTCGTTATCTGGTACCTTTATTTATAGGTAGTAAACCTGCAGAAGGCCAGGAGAATGGGCAGAGAGAAGAAGAGGAAGAAGAAAAGGAGCCTGAAGCAGAACCCCCTGTACCTCCCCAAGTGTCAGTAGAGGTGGCCTTGCCACCACCTGTGGAGCATGAAGTAAAGAAAGGTGAATGGACTACAATGCAGCTCCCTGATTCCCAAAGCACTTCATTTGGATCTCTGTAGGCATTCGATGTTTTCTGCCTTTTATTTCAGTTTTTTTCCACATTTGTCATCTCTTTCTAGATATGAAAGCTACTTGAGCTAGGCATGGATCTGTTTAATATTTGAATCTTCACATTGAGATTAGCCTAGCATTGTTCCTTGCACATTATGGATGGTCAGCACATGTAGATAGAAGAGTGGCTGCTTGATAAAAGAACCATAGAGTCATATTTAGAGGTAAGCCAACATTGCTCGCTTCTGAAAGCTGTTCTTGTGCTCTCTTTGATAGTGACTTTAGGAGATACTTTAACTCGACGTTCCATTAGCCAGCAGAAGTCTGGAGTTTCCATTACAATTGATGACCCAGTTCGAACTGCCCAGGTGCCCTCCCCACCTCGGGGCAAGATCAGTAACATCGTTCATATCTCCAATTTGGTAAGTCATTAGGATTGAACCTCTGAGCTACATCCCCAGTCTTATCTCTCTCTCTCTCTCTCTCTCTTTTTTTTTTTTTTTTTTTTTTTTTTTTTTTTTTTTTTTTTTTTTTTTGAGACAGGGTCTTGCCAAGTTGCTAATGCTGGCCTTGAACTTGCAATCCTCCTCCCTCAGCCTCCCAAGTTGTTGGGATTATAGGTGTACACCACCATACCTGAACCACATTCCAGACTTTTTTAGTTGTTAAAAAGAGTTTGAGCTTTGGACTCATGCATCTGAGGTTGAACACCAAGATTTGCCAGTTACTCACTCATTTCTTGACTTTGAATAAGTACTTGACAATTTTCTTCATCTGAAAAATGGGGAGAAAAAACTGTTACCCTGCAGGGTTGTGTTGAGACTTTATAAAGGGCTTAACAAATAATGTCTGTTGGTGATACCTTGCTTTTCACATTCCTACTACAAGGTTCCTAATCTCTCTGCCCTTGCCCAAACCTGGAAGCTACATGCCTATAGCAGTAGCTTGGGAAATCTTAAGACTAGATGTATGGAAGTTCTTGTCCTCTCCAAGACCCTGAAAGTTCATTTGTTTGGAGTAGTGGGGATTGAACTCAGGATCTCATGCATTTTTGGCAAGTGCTGTACCATTGAGCTATATTTCCAGCCCTGAAAGTCCATTTGCTTTGGCAGGTTCGTCCCTTCACTTTAGGCCAACTGAAGGAATTATTGGGACGTACAGGAACCTTGGTGGAAGAGGCCTTCTGGATTGACAAGATCAAATCTCATTGCTTTGTAACGGTGAGGGGAATAAACTGCTTCTGTAGGTTGTAGTATATATTTCCTTTTGTAACCCATGTGGACAGGCTTAAGGGCATTGCGGCAAATGAGAAGTACTGAAGTTATACCATGACTCTCTGCCTTCTCCCTCTATAGTATTCAACAGTTGAGGAAGCCGTTGCCACCCGCACAGCTCTGCATGGGGTCAAATGGCCCCAGTCCAATCCCAAATTCCTTTGTGCTGACTATGCTGAGCAAGATGAGGTAAGAAACTTAAGGAGAAGAAGAAGAAGAAGAAGGGGTGACGGGAAACCATTTTCTGCTACATTCCAGCTGACATACTGACCAAATCTGTAATCACTGAGATTTTGTTCATCCCTCTTCTCCCAGCCTACTTTGTTCCCTTAGTTGAACTAGAGCTCCTCAAAGTACCTGTACCCTTGGGGCTGTTTAGTGGGAGTGACAGTGTCTCCAAACTGACTGTACTTGTTCTTCCTCTGCCCACAGCTGGACTACCACCGGGGCCTCTTGGTGGACCGCCCCTCTGAAACTAAGACTGAGGAACAGGGGGTACCCCGGCCTCTTCACCCTCCACCCCCACCCCCAGTCCAGCCACCACAGCACCCACGGGCAGAGCAGCGGGAGCAGGAGCGGGCAGTGAGGGAGCAGTGGGCAGAGCGGGAACGGGAAATGGAGCGACGAGAACGAACTCGATCAGAGCGGGAGTGGGATCGGGATAAAGTTCGAGAAGGTCCCCGTTCCCGATCACGATCCCGTGATCGCCGCCGCAAGGAACGTGCAAAGTCTAAAGAGAAGAAAAGTGAGAAGAAAGGTATTTGGCTCTGGGGGGGTATGTGTATCCTAGTTGGTGGGACAGAGACCCAAAGGGGAGATGGGTCAGGATCATAGGCATTAAATGTGATTCATATCCTTACACCTCAGAGAAAGCCCAGGAGGAGCCACCTGCCAAGCTGCTAGATGATCTTTTCCGTAAGACTAAGGCAGCTCCCTGCATCTATTGGCTTCCACTGACTGACAGCCAGGTGAGTACTCTCCTTCATGCTCATAGCAGCAAGACTTGAGGTCAGTGGGAGAGGAGACTCACATGGCTGAAAGTGAATAGGCCCAGATATTGGCTTAGGATAATAAGGGAAGACTGTGACTTGGGAGGCTGAGGCAGGAGGATTGTTCAAAGCCAGCCTCAGTAACTTAGCAAGCAAGACTCTTTCACAAAAAAAAAAAAAAAAAAAAAAGGACTAGGGATGTGGCTCAGTAGTAAAGCACCCCTGGGCTCATTCCCCAGTACCAAAAAAAAAAAAAAGGAACAGTTGGATGAGTGTGCTATAGAATAACCAAACCTGAAAGCTAGAGATGTAGCACAGTGTTAGAGTGCTTGCTTAGAATGTTCCATCTCCAGCACTGCCAAATAAATAAACACACCAAACCTGAAGATGATCATAGAAGGGAACTGGGGTTTGTGGGCATCTGAGAAGCTGGTTGATGGCAACCAAGCTTCTTGGAACTTGATTTTAGTTAGCTGAGAAATCCATGTTTGGTTTGTTTGCAGGACTGGGCTCGAACCCAGAGTCACTGTACTACTGAGCTACATTCCCAACCCTTTTTGAGACAGGGCCTCACCAAGTTGCCAGGACCGGCCTTGAACTGTAGCTGGATTACAGGCCTAGCTAAGAAATCTGTGTTTTATAAAGTCGTCCACTTTTTTACTAATATTATTATTTCTAGAGTTTTTGTGGTTGTTTGTTTTTTAATAGTGATGGGCTTTTTGAGAATTTTAGGCTTAATACTCAACTAAAGAGAAAAGAGATTTGTTTACATCTAGGGTGATGGAATCTAGGGAAATAACAGGCTGGGCATGGATGGCACCAGTGTCTATCAGCATATAAAAGTTGAAAAGGAGGCTCCTAAGAAAGACAGGTTCAATTATGGAGTCCCTTGCCCCCTTCCTGCTTAGCAAAGCTAACAGTGACCTTGAGCTAAGTAAGAGTGAGGGATCCAAGCAAGATGGACAAAGTGGGACCAAGGCAAGTAGGGCTGCAATTCTTCCTCTCTACCCTTCTGGCTACAGATTGTTCAGAAGGAGGCAGAGCGGGCTGAACGCGCCAAGGAACGGGAGAAGCGGCGAAAGGAACAAGAAGAAGAAGAACAGAAGGAGCGAGAGAAGGAAGCTGAGCGGGAACGGAACCGACAGCTGGAAAGGGAGAAACGTCGAGAGCATAGCCGAGAGAGGGACAGGGAGAGAGAGAGGGACAGGGAGCGGGACAGGGGGGACAGAGATCGGGATAGAGAAAGGGACCGAGAACGAGGCAGGGAGAGGGATCGCAGAGACGCCAAGCGCCACAGCAGAAGCCGAAGTCGGAGCACACCTGTTCGTGACAGGGGTGGGCGACGCTAGCTGGGAAAACACTAGGAGAGCTGCAGGTACCCACCACTCTGCCCCAGGGGGTTGAGGGCCACAGAGGGATAGGTACAATCACCACCATCCTGTAACCAAGGGTTTTTCACACCTTTTGCCCAGTGCTGAATGAAGTATGACTGCCACCTGTCCCCACGTAACCAAATGGAGCAGTGGCCATCTTTCCCCCCATACACTTCTCCTTAACCTATCGGTTGGGACTTAGCTCTCCCTTCCCTCTCATTTTCCATTAAGTCTATGAGAGGGAAGAGCTAGGTTATGGGGAGGTGGTTGGCCAGAGGTGGGGAACAACCAAGTGCCCCAAACCTCTTTGATTTTTCCCTCTGTCCTACTCACCACCTTCCTTGGGTACTCACAGCCTCCTCTTGGGAACAGCGGGGGCCAGGACTGGGTCACCTATGAGCTGAATCAGCATCTCCTCCTGAGTCCCCGGGCCCCTGCAGTTCCCAGTCTCTTCTGTCCTGCAGCCTTTGCCTCTTGCCCACTGGTTCCACTTTATATCCACCTTTTCCTTTGGTTCAATTTTTATTTTTATTTTTTTTATTATTAAATGATGTGGTCTATGGAAAAAAATAAAAATCTGACTTAGTTTTAACAAGTATATGTGTGGCTTTTGTTGAAAAGGGTTTGGGTGAGAAGCCAAATTGAAGAGAATGGCTGTTTGCATGGAGCAGTCACGACTGAGATTCCATGCACTCAGGCCCACTACTATTTTCATGAAGCAGAAACTTCCCACAGCTTGCTGTGGCTCTAACCAGTCCAAAGCTGTGGGTCTTGCCCACTTTGGGGAGGGAGGGAGAAACCCCCAGGGAAATGAAGCACCCTATTTCTGTTGCAGCACCCCAGCAGGGCTAGTAAGGCCAGCTTCCCGCTTCCTGGTCCTGTGCATTAGGCATTTGGTCACCAACTCACCGTCTTCGAGGTACTTCCCACAACTACCACCAGGGGGCGGTAGTCTCACACTCTGTAGGTCCTTGCAAATGAGCTTCCCCAAAAGGTTCCACTGCCCACCTCCGCCCTCCCACCGATGTCGTTCCTGCATCCCTGACCCCTTCCCTGGGCCCGACTCGCGGGCTTCCTGGACCTTCCTGCCAACCTTCAGCGCACCCCGGCCGATGCGCTACGGTGTACTGAACTGCAAACATCCCAAGATGCTGTCGCCTTGCAGCCACACACCAGTCCCAAAAGCCGGTCCGGGAGCGGGGAGCCTGATCTCCGCAGTGGGCTCCTAATTCCCCGCCTCACCGCGCCCTCGCTTTTTGCCCCGCTGCGGGCGACGTGCCGCTGGGCGCTCGCTGTTTCACCCTCCTTGCTGGCTCTTCGGAAATGGACTGGCGCTGTGGCCTGGATGTCCTCCTGTCCGAGTGCCCTGCCGGACGCTGCGGGCCGGGCCCGGGAGGGGCGCCGCATCTGTATGCGCCCGGGAGCGCCGAGGGGGCGGGCGCGAGGCGCCGCCCCCGCCCCCGCCGCGCGGGCCCGGCTGGCCGGGGAGGGTCGGAGGCTGGGCTCTCCTCTCCCGCGCGGCGCGGAGCCGCCTCGCTCCTCCGCAGGCGGAGCCTCCTTCCCCCGCCCCCTCCGTCTCGCTCCCTTGTTCTCGCCGGGGCCGCTCAGACCTGCAGCGGAGCCGCGGCGCCCGCTCGGATCTGCTTGGGGCTGCGCCCCCGGGAGCCGGTGACGGGAGCGGGCGGGGGCGCTCCCCGCTGTCCTGGGCCCCTCGGTAGTGCCAGGTAAGGGCGCCTGCCCGGGAGCCTGGGGTCGGAAATCCTTGGAGGAGCAGCAGGGGGCCAGCTGCCTGCGGGTGTCTTCAGAGCAGTGCGCTCCGAGGCTACGAGCCCACTGCCGGCTCCCTTCTCCCGCGCTCTGCCTCTTCCCTTGCTTCCCTCACACCTCTCTCTTTTTCTGTTTCTCTTCACCCTCCTTCTCTGTTTGCCGTCTCTTCCCGTTCCCTCTCCCCAATCTTCTCTCCCTCTTGTCCTGTCTTTTCCCATCTCTTTGCCTTTTCCTACCTCTACCTTTCTCCCCTTTCGTGTCTTTCTCTTTTCCCTTTCCCGCTTTCCTTTCCCTCCCCTGTTGACTCCCTTTCCTCTCTTCCCTTCCCGCTATCCTGTTTCCCACTCCTCTATCCCCTTCCTTCTCTCTTCCTCGTCCCGCCTCCCTCTCTGGTCCCCAGCTTCCCTCTGGCTTGTCTTCCCTCGGGAGCAAACGGACTGTCAGGTGTGTGTCTGCTCTGGGGGAGGAGGGGCGGAAACGACAGCTACCTGAGGAGGCCCCCCAGGAGGAGAGAGAGGAAAGAGAACAGTGGGAAGGGTCCTCTCTAGCTCCTTTCCCGCAGCTTCTCCCTACCTCTTCTGTTCCTGGTTGCTCCCTCTCCCAGAATGAAGTTCCCGAGGCCTGATCTAACACCAGCGTCCACCCCCCACCGCCCGCCCCCCCCCGCCATGCACACATGCTGAAGGCCCCTCTGCACCCCAACCGGCTCCCAAGCCTGGTACCTATGACTACCTATGACTTCTCTCTGCTTTTCAGATATCCATCCCCCCCACCTTCCTTCCTCTCTGCCGTTCTGTGTTTCTCTCATCTTGTCTCTGTCTCTGCTGGACAATCCCTGAGTCTTGGGTCCAGCCCTCAATAACACTGTCTCTGGCCCCTGTTTCCTCTGTCCCCTGTCTCTTTGCCTGGCCTGAAACCTTGTCCCCTGTCTTCTAGTTCTGGCCCCCACTCTACCTCCTGAGACCAATCCCCCTTCAAATGACTGCAGCTGGCATTGTGGGTTGGGGATGGGATCTGGAAAGGTGGGGGCTCCCCATAGGGGAAGGACTTTTTTGGGCTCTCAACCTTAGACTGCATTCTTTGTCATCTGTCTGCCTGACCCTATAGACACTTTAAGGCCACACCTCTGTATCTAACCCTTTAATTCTAAACCCTTTCTCAGGTATTCCCCACTCCTCCAGTCCCCTGGCTACATCCCTGAGGTGGGAGGAAGGGGGCAGGATTTGGGATTCCAAGCCTTCCCAACATCTCCTCTTCTGTTTTCCTCTCCAGCTTTTCTACTCAGAGTTGACTGGTCAGAGATTTATCAGTTTTGAAGGCTGGAGGTGAATACAGGCAGAGCCTGGGTGGAGGGAAGGAACAGACTGCTCTCTGCCTTAGCCTGGGTTCTGGGCATTGGGGTGTCTTGGTTCTATGGAGATCTGGTCTTTAGCATTTTGGGGAGGAACACGGTTTAGGGTTTCCTTGACCCTGAGCAGCTACCTGTCCTACAGGTGTGGATCCATGGGGTAGCCCCACCGCATCTGCCCCTCCACCCCAGCCAGCTCATGGGCCACCTGGCCTAGCCCAGCCTCAGCACCCCAGGCCAGTGAACAGAGCCCTGGCTGCAGTCCAAAAATGTGGGGCCTGGTGAGGCTCCTACTGGCCTGGCTGGGTGGCTGGGGCTGCATGGGGCGTCTGGCAGCCCCAGTCCCGGCCTGGGCAGGGTCCCGGGGGCGCCCAGGGCCTGCACTACTGCGGACCCGAAGGAGCTGGGTCTGGAACCAGTTCTTTGTCATTGAGGAATATGCCGGTCCAGAGCCCGTCCTTATTGGCAAGGTAAGGTTTAGCCCTTCCCATGTCTACTCTGACTAGTCTGTCAGGCCCTTAGGCCCCACCCTGCAACTTTATCACTTCTGCAATGACCTTGGTCCTTCAGGATTCCCAGCCCTCCACCCAATCCTAGACTTTTACCCTCTTTTCCTGCACTGGGAGCCCTCTGCCATTTTTCCCTGACTCCTACAGCTACACTCAGATGTTGACAGGGGTGAGGGCCGCACCAAGTACCTGCTGACCGGAGAGGGAGCAGGCACTGTATTTGTGATTGACGAGGCCACAGGCAATATCCATGTCACCAAAAGCCTGGACCGGGAAGAGAAGGCACAATACGTGCTACTGGCTCAAGCTGTGGACCGAGCCTCCAACCGGCCCCTGGAGCCCCCATCAGAGTTCATCATCAAAGTGCAAGACATCAATGACAATCCACCTGTGTTTCCTCTCGGGCCCTACCATGCTACAGTACCTGAGATGTCCAATGTTGGTGAGCACCCCCGCTCTGAATGCCCCTGTTCCAGTCTCTTGGTGCCCATTCACCTCTCCTTCCTTTGCTGTCTACTCCAGAATTCACCTCCTTTAACTCACCCTCCCTCACATCTGGGTACCCCTCATCTGGCCCTGCTGCTGCTGAGTGAGGTACTGGGATCCCCCACAGGGACATCAGTGATCCAGGTGACTGCTCATGATGCTGATGACCCCAGCTATGGGAACAGTGCCAAGCTGGTATACACAGTGCTGGATGGGCTGCCTTTCTTTTCTGTGGACCCCCAGACTGGTGAGGATGGAGCTCAGGAGCCTGGTGGGGCAGCCACCAGGACAGACACCCCCTGACCTAGCATCTCTCTCTAGGAGTGGTGCGAACAGCCATCCCTAACATGGACCGGGAGACCCAGGAGGAGTTCTTGGTAGTGATCCAGGCCAAGGACATGGGCGGCCACATGGGGGGGCTGTCGGGCAGCACTACAGTGACCGTCACTCTCAGCGATGTCAACGACAACCCCCCCAAGTTCCCTCAGAGTAAGGGGGCAGTATTGTGCTTGAATTGTACTTTGATCACCCCATCCCTGCAGCCTCTAAAGAAACCATCCCTCCTCACCCCACCCCAGCCCACACCAGAAGGAAGTGCTGGGGTAAGGAAGAGGGCTGATTCTAAGAATGTGTCTCCCTCCATCCTCCCCAGGCCTGTACCAGTTTTCCGTGGTGGAGACAGCTGGACCTGGCACTTTGGTGGGCCGGCTGCAGGCCCAGGATCCAGATCTGGGGGATAATGCTCTCATGGCATACAGCATCCTGGACGGGGAAGGGTCAGAGGCCTTTAGCATCAGCACAGATGCCCAGGGGCGAGATGGGCTCCTCACTGTCCGCAAGGTTAGCCTCCTGCCTATTAACAAATGCAGACTCTGCTGGGGGTGTAGCTTAGTGATAGGGCACTTACCACAGCCTGCGCGAGGCCATGGGTTCAATCCCCAGCACCACCTGCAGACTCAAGTACACCTGCTCCTCCTGCCCCACCCACTGGGCACATTTCTAACTTGTCTCCAAGAACATACTCAGGACCCTTATGTTGGAGCTTAGAGATCATGGCCATCTCATCTTTTGGGTGAGGCCCTAGGGTCTAGAAAGGGAAAATGACTGACTCACAGTTGTTTGATAAGTCTTCAGGGGAGCTAGGGAAAGCCCTAGAGTCACATTACTATGTAATGTGCTGACCATTAGGCCACAGCCCTCCTAGCGCCACCTCTCTCAGCATTGGGTACATATAGGGAAGGGACTCCACCTTCTTCCAGCTCAGGCTGGACCTGCCCTGGTTTCCACGTGCCTCACTTAACTCTCTATCTCACCATAGCCCCTAGACTTTGAGACCCGTCGCTCTTACTCCTTCCGTGTAGAGGCCACCAACACACTCATTGACCCAGCCTACCTGCGGCGAGGGCCCTTCAAGGATGTGGCTTCAGTGAGAGTGACTGTGCAAGATGCTCCAGAGCCACCTGCCTTCACTCAGGCTGCCTACCACCTGGCAGTGATGGAAAACAAGGCTCCAGGGACCCTGGTGGGCCAGGTCTCAGCAGCTGACCTAGATTCCCCAGCCAGTCCAATCAGGTGAGCTGGGATGTGGGCTGGGGAGGGACAGGGCCTCTGGAGAGGAGCACAGAGGTAGACTCTTCCCACCTGAGGATGTGTCCCCTTTACCTTGCCATGGGTCACACTTCCCAGCAAGACTGTCCCACCTGTGGCCTGGCTTGCTGATCTGCAGACCTGAGTCCCAGGGGAGGGCTGAAGGGCCTGGTTAACCACTGCCCATCCCCTGGGCAGGTTATAGTGGCACCTCCCAGTAGTGGTGCAGGCAAATGTGATTTTTTTTTTTTTTTTTTTTGGTGGTACTAGGGACAGAACCTAAGGGTGGTCTACAACTGAGCCACATTCCTAGTCCTTTTAATTTTTTTTTTTTTTTAATTTTAAGACAGTGTTTCACTAAGTTGCTGAGGCTGGCCTGGAACTTGCAATCCTCCTGCCTCAGCCTCCCAAGTAGTTGGGATCACAGGCATGCACTACCACACCCTGCTAAGTATAATCTCATTTAATAAGTGGATTTCTATTGATCCCTCCCTAAGTGCTTCACATTTTGCCCACTGGATAACATTTAATTTTCACATCAGCCCTATTTAGTAGGTGTTACCATCACCAGTTGTTATAGGGGCCAGCTGTAAGTGGTTAAGCAATTTGCCAACAGTAAGTGGTAGGGCTGAGATTCCAATCTGCCTTGAGAACAAGCCATTCTTTCCACCTTCATGGCCAGCATCCCTGTCACTGGGAGGGAGGTGTTGGTGTTATTCCCATCTTGCAGTTAAGTATAGAGAGGTCAGACAGTCTAGCTGAGATATAGCTTAGCTGCTGGGGATATAGCTCAGTTGGTAGAGTGCAAGGTGCTGGGTTCAATCTACAGCACCAAAAAAAAAAAAAAAGGAAACAATCTGTCCACGGCCACACATTTGGTCCAAAGCAGAGCAGGGCTGAAACACAAGTCCCTGTGTCCCCACAATGGAGCCCAGAAGTCTGAAAGACAGGTAGTATAATCCACTTTCATCTCTTTCTGTATCTCTTTCTCCACTTTCACGAAATACAGTCCCCCTGAAACTTAAGACAGGTGTATAATGGTGGTGACCTCCCAGGAATATTTGCCTTTTAAGGAGACTCCAACCTGAATTATGGTTCTGGGTGCATGGGGCAGGCTCTGCTCAAGGAGCTTGGGCCCTCTGCCCAGATGAACCATGAGGTCCAACAAGTTGCACAGGAGGGAGGGAATCAAGGGAGGATGGCAGCCACCGGCATAGCCCCATCTTCCTCAGGTACTCCATCCTCCCCCACTCGGATCCAGAGCATTGCTTCTCCATTGAGCCCGAAGACGGTACGATTCGAACAGCAGTACTCCTGGACCGTGAGACTCGTGTCTGGTACAACCTCACTGTGCTGGCCACTGAGCTTGGTGAGGAGTCCTGGGCCCCTAAGGAGGCAGCATCCTGCTGGCAGAGGGACTGTCCCTGAGCATGTGGGTGGGGAAGGGCAATGACTGCCATCACACCCTCACCAGTGTGTACAGTTCCTGGGTCCTTAGCCTGGATCCTCACCACCAAGCAGGCCTCCTGTCTCCTAGGCTGGGCTGGGCTGGACTGGGCGGGGCAGGGCGGGGCTGGGCACAGTCAGTCTCCCTGAGCATTCTTCTGACCCTAAATGTTCCCCTTCACTTGACTTGCATAAATTCAGAGCATAGAGCCAGTGGGTCTTGCTTCAGTGAGCCCTCACATCTCCTGTCCTGTGTATCTGTCTATCCTGTCCACTCTGCTTCAGGCTGGAGCTGGGGGCCAGAAAAGGGCTGAGCACCTCCTTCAGGAGCTAAGGAGGAGTGTACTAGCAGCCCCTCCCAGAGCAGGCCTGGTGGAAGCCTTCAAGGTAGGGGAGGAGTGCCAGTACCATGTGCTCCTCCCTCAGGCACCCAGTATGGTTCAGCTGCCTGGGCCTGGGGAGACAGGGAACCTTCCCTCCCTTCTGTGAACAGTTCCTTACCCCTTTCTTGTGCCTCTGCTGTCTGCATATTCTATATCAAGGTTGGGACTGTATATGAAGATGTTTGTGTATGTCAGTGAAGAGTTATAAGTATGTATACATGTGGGTAGCACTCAGGTATGTGTATAATTCCATATATGTGAAAAATATATGTATACACCCACACACAATTTGTGAGAGTGTATGTATATAACTGGAAACATGCTAATGATTGAGTATTAGAATTTTATTGCTGTGGTTTGTGCATATGTGTGATTGGATGTGTATAGTTGTATATGCAAGTAGCTGTTTGTATATACTGTATTGTGTACATGTGTGTTTGTGGAAAGATGATAATAATAATGATTTGTTACTTATTGTATGTTAGGTATTATTTTAAGTACCAAAAATGGATTAATTTATTTAATCATCACCACAACATTATGAGGGAGATATGATTTTTTTCCTTATATTTACATGAGGAAACTCAGGCAGAGAAGTACCTTCCCAAGGTCATACAAAGATTAAGTGGTGGAGCCATCTGACCCAGTCAGTCTGTAGTCTTAGCTGTTATCTCTTCCACCATACTGGCTTTCATGTGTGTTTAACTGTATGTGTCTGAGTTTATGTTTCTGTATAGGTAACTATGCTATCAGGCAGTGCTGTGTCTGTGGTTGTAAGGATGGCCTTGTGTGTGTGTGTACACATACATAGTATGACTGTGCCTGCCTTCCTGTTTATGTAGCTGTGTATGTATATGTCCTCCTCACTGTCTTCTCACCTTCCTGCCATTCCTGCTCCTACCCCTACCCGGTACTGGCTAGCAGACCTGAGCCCATCCTACAGAGGAATAGTGGACTATTTCCCATCCTGTCTCCAGGCTCTATCCCAGGCAGTCCACTAAGCCTCCCCTGCCAAGGCTATGACCTCAGCTCCTTTTGCCAGGGCCAGCCAGCTCTCCCTCTGCCTAGGGAAAAGACTAAAGGAATTGGGAGGCTCAGCCTAGGAGAGGGGACAGTGCACACTGCATTCTCTCTTGGATAGCGTTAGCAATGGGAAACAAGGTAGAGTAATGGTGGGGAGCCACCTGATGAAGGTGATAGGTGAATAAGGGGCCTGAGTCTGGCCATAGTGGCCAGGCCATCCTGGCTCTGCACTTTGTAGACTATGAAGCTCCTTCCTCCCCAAGGTCAAATCTAAGTGATACTCATTGCTTCACTATAGCCTCCCAGACCTCTGACTGTGTGTGTGTGTGTGTGTGTCCATCCCACTGGTGCTATGCATGGTCACTATACGTGAAAATGCTTTCTCTGGGCCCTGGGTGTGTGGGCGGGGTGGCATTGCATGTATTGTGTATATCAAACATCTGCTTTGTGTGTGTTATGTTTGTTTTTAACACTCATTTTGAATATATGGTATGAATGTGTGTGTATATTTCATGACCCTTGTCTGCATACAACCTGTCTGCACCCTCTTCTTACTTTTCATATGCTGTATGTGTCCTGCATGTGCGTCATTGTATACATATATCGTGGGTACTGTATTCTTACCACATGTATCTTGTGTATTGCACCTATCTTGGGTTCTGTGTGAATATTCTATGTACTTGGCGATGTTGTTCCACTGGCTTCACAACATGGTTTGCTGCTATTTGTTTATTACATGCTTATTTCATGTATTAAATGTACATGCTATGTGCTACGTGTGGCATCCATGACCATGCACCATGTATGTTTATGTATAAACTTTGTTGTGTGTGTATATGTGGTGTGTATGTGTTGGTGTTCTGGCTTCAGATAGCTCCGCACAGGCCTCCCGTGTACAAGTGGCCATCCAGACCCTGGATGAGAATGACAATGCTCCCCAGCTTGCTGAGCCCTATGACACCTTTGTTTGTGATTCTGCAGCCCCTGGCCAGGTGAGCAGCTGAGGCAGGTGGGTTGGACCCTCAAGGCCTCTCTCTAGCAGCATTCCATTCAAGGCCCTTTTTCTTCCTCCCAGTTGATTCAGGTTATCCGGGCCCTGGACAGAGATGAAGTCGGCAACAGTAGCCGAGTCTCCCTTCAAGGTCCTCTGGGCCCTGATGCCAACTTTACTGTCCAGGACAACAGAGGTGGGTGGCCTCCTGCAGCCATAACCATGCCCATGCCTGCCTCTCCCTCCTCTCCTCCTCTACCACCCCAGCCCAGCCTGCCTGACCCTTGCCCCTGTCAGGCCTTCCATCCAGCAGAAGGTAGGTTTATATTCAGTTGCTCTTTGCAAACCTTCCCATGGGAAGCTGGCTGTAAGGGCTGGACTAATCCTACCAGGAAGATGTCCCACAAGGTGCCCCAACACCTTCCCTTTCCCACAGATGGCTCCGCCAGCCTGCTGCTGCCCTCCCGCCCTGCTCCACCCCGCCAGGCCCCCTACCTGCTTCCCATAGAACTGCGGGATTGGGGGCAGCCAGCACTGAGCAGCACTGCCACGGTGACTGTCAGTGTGTGCCGCTGCCGGCCTGATGGCTCCGTGGCGTCCTGCCGGCCTGAGGCTCAGCTCTCACCCACTGGGCTCAGCACTGGCGCCCTGCTTGCCATCGTCACCTGTGTGGGCACCCTGCTTGGTGAGTCAGGCCACAGTGGGCCATAGATCCTGGCCTGAAGGGGAATGGAGAGGAAACAGCTCCTTGGACATAGGGCTTTAATTGACCCCTAATGCCAGGATTTTCCCACTACCTAATGCGTCCAAGAGAAAAGCTCTGACCTCATGTCCCTGATCTGCCAATCCATAATGACAGTAACAAACTATAAGCTCTTACTCTGTGCCAAGTGTGGTGCTAGGCACATCACTAGTGATACTTAATTTTATCTTGTCAACAACCCTAAGAGGTGAATAGATTTTCTGGAGTTTTTGTTTGCTCATTTATTTCTTGGTGCTGGGGATTAAACCCAGGAGTAGTATTCCATTGAGTTACATCTCCAGTCCTTTTTATTTTTTATTTTTGAGACAGGGTCTCACTAAGTTGCTGAGGCTGGCTTCTAACTTAAAATCCTTCTGCCTCAGCCTCCAGAGTAGCTGGGATTGCAGACATACACAGCAGATTTTCTGTTTTCCACATAAGTAAACCAAGGGTCAAAGAGATTCAGAAAAGTTAAGTGACTTCCCATGCTCGCACTGCAAGTAAGAAGTGAAGTCAGGATTCAAGGCAAAGATCATCAGATGTCAAACCTAGGACTTGCAATCCCTAGGCCACAGTGCCTTCTCTTCCACCTGACCTATCTGTGTTTAGCATGGAAACGCGGCTCTGTTCCTGGCTGTTGGCTCAGAGGCCTGTGTACACTGTCCTGCAGCCCTAGTGGTGCTCTTCGTGGCCCTGCGGCGGCAGAAGCAAGAAGCACTAATGGTACTGGAAGAAGAGGACGTCCGTGAAAACATCATCACCTATGATGACGAGGGTGGTGGAGAAGAGGACACGGAAGCCTTTGACATCACGGCCCTGCAGAACCCTGACGGGGCTGCCCCACCAGCCCCCGGCCCACCCGTGCGTCGCGACGTGCTGCCTCGGACCCGGGCGCCACGCCAGCCCCGGCCACCGGGTCCAGCTGACGTGGCCCAGCTGCTTGCGCTGAGGCTGCGTGAGGCGGACGAGGACCCCAGTGTGCCCCCTTACGACTCAGTGCAGGTGTATGGCTATGAGGGCCGGGGCTCCTCCTGTGGCTCCCTCAGCTCCCTGGGCTCTGGCAGTGAGGCCGGCGGTGCCCCTGGCCCCGCGGAGCCGGTGGACGACTGGGGTCCGCTATTCCGCACCCTGGCTGAGCTGTACGGGGCCAAAGAGCCCCCAGCCCCCTGAGCGCCGGCCCTGGCCCTGCCCGCCGCGGTGGGGCAACCAGTACAGGTCCTCTGAGTGAGCCCCACAGGGTCCCGGCAGGCCGCAGCAGCCAGAGGCCTCAGGCTTCCTCCCATCCCTGTGTCCCACCTTCCTTCCCTGGGGCTCCTTTGCCCTTACCTCCCACTTGGTCTGTCTCTCTCCAGGGATCTCTGTCTGTCAGTGCCACTTTCCCTCTGTCCTGGTCTGGGTTTTATGGCTCTGACCCTGAACCTCTGTTCTCTCACTGTGATTCCGCTTTCTCTGTGACTGTTTTGTCTCTGTGATTCTGAAGCTCTCACATACTATCTCTCTTGCCCACAAATATGCTCTGTGTCTGTCTCCCACCCACACTTCCCCTCCTCTCTGAGTCCCTGTGACTGGCTTTTTTGGTTTTGGTTTTGGTTTTCTGTCGTCCATCCCAAAAGCAAGAGAAACTTCCAGCCACTGCTGCCCACCCTCCTGCAGGGGATGCTCTGCCCCAGGTCAGTGTCCCTAGACAGCTTGGCCAGGGGGTGGATAGAAGCCCTTCCCTAATTTCTGCCTCTCACTGCTGCTCCTGTCCTAACAGACCTGCCCGCATGGTTCCATCCATCACTCATGGCCTCATCCTGGCTCCACTGGCCTCCAGCAGAAGGAGGAAGCCAGCCTGCCTCCCAGGGCGAGAGCTCCAGCCCCCACGTGGCCGCCTCCCTGGAGCTCTGCCCAGCTGTCAGCCTGCCCTGGGCATCCCAGCTCTGGGCATTGTCTTGTGTGCTTTCCAGGCCCCAGGAGAGGGGGAGAAAAGGAGGAGGCAGCTGGGGAAGGGGAAAGAGGGAGGAAGGGGAGGGGCCTCCATCTCTAATTTCATAATAAACAAACACTTTATTTTGTAAAGCCAGAGTCCTGCTTCTGTTTCTGCACTCAGGTTTCTGGACAGAGCTCCCTTTGTGCTAAAGGATGGAAGGAGAGGCCTAAACCTATACCTTTCCAGCTCATTCCTTCTCCTTGGGGATTTCACTTCAAGACCCTCTAGATAGAAGAGAGTTTGGGTCACTGCATTTGGAGAGCAAGGAGATAATGGGATGCACCCCCACTCCTACTACCAACACTCCCTGTTCCCTCTTGTTATCAGACTATCCAAAGAAATGAAGATGTGAGGACTGGCAAGAGGGGATGGTGGAGCTGGGCATAGTGGTGCATGCCTGCAATCTCAATGACTCAGGAGGCTGATGTGAGAGGATCACAAGTTCAAGGCCAACTTCAACAGCTTAGTGAGGCCCTAAGAAACTTAATAAGACCCTACCTCAAAAAATAAAAAAAAGACGCCGGGTGCAGTGGCACACACCTGTATTCCCAGTGGCTTGGGAAGCTGAGACAGGAGAATCTCCAGTTCAAAGCCAGCCTCAGCAATGGTGAGACGCTAAGCAACTCAGTGAGACCCTGTCTCTAAATAAAATACAAAATAGGGCTGGGATGTCGCTCCGTGGCAAAGCATCCCCGAGTTCAATCCCCAGTACCAAAAGAAGAAAAGAAGTAAGAGAGGGGAAGGTGGGCAGGGTGAGTACTGAGGAGAAAGGAGGAAAGATAAAATACTAAGAAGAGCTGGGTACAGTGGTGCACACCTGTAAACCCAGCTATTCAGGAGGCTGAAGCAGGAGGATCACAAGTTCAAGGCCAGCCTGGGCAACTTAGTGAGAACCTGTCTCAAAATAAAAATGCTAAGGGCTAGGGTTGTGGCTCAGCGGTAGAGCACTCGCCTAGCACGTGCGCGGCCCGCGTTTGATCCTCAGCACCACATAAGAATAAACACATTGTGTACAACTAAAGCAAATAAATAAATATTTTAAAAATAATCCTGGGATATAGCTCAATGGTAGAGTACTTCTGGGTTCAGTTCCCTCCCTCACCCCCATCCCAGCCCCACCCAAAAAAAAAAAAAAAAAACAGACTAAGAAGGGAAGAGGAAGTTCCAGGATAAGAAAAAATAGGGGTAGATAAGCAGCTATAGGGCAAGTCAGCCTTTCCTGGAGCCTGTCTGTAGTGCCAACTGGAGAAAGGTGGGTCCCGGTAAGACAGTCAAGTCACACTGAATTATGGCCCTGTCTCTCCCATTTTAACTCTCCCCTGGCCCACAGGCTAAGTCTTCATGGAGCACAAAGGAGGGAGAGGAAGCAGGGAGGTGTGCTGCTGAGCAGAATCAAGTCACCTGGGATTCCAGCTAAGAGGAAATGGCTGGCATCTCCAGTGATCACTTCCTGAGGCAAAGAAGGGGTCTGCCCAGGGAACCAGCACAATCCACGCAGGTCTCCTAGAGGAGTCCTGGAGTAGGTGAGTCAGAACGGTCCTGTTACACTTCCTTCTAAATGTAGGGAAAGCTGCTTCCATGGGAACACCTTCCACACCTGCTGGGTTAGGGCAAACCAGATAGAAGGACAAAGACCTTCCCTCCAGTTCTGGTTGTCATTCACTCTGCTGAAGCTGGAAACTTAGACACCTGGCAGCTCAAGGGCCTACGTAAGAGTGGGCTACCTCCCTTCCAAGGCTTCAGGGGACTGTGAGGAGGCAGCTTCCCAAGCAGGACGTCAGAGGGGACAGGTCTTTCTGTTCAGGGCAAGAAGGGTAAGATTTCTGCCCCTTTGCTCTAACTTTGATATCTGCACTAAACATTTAAGGGGCAGGGGATATAGCTCAGTTGGTAGAGTGCTTGCTGTGCATGTACAAGGCCCTGGGTTCAATCCCCAGCACCACCAAAAAAAAAAAAAAAAAAAAAAAAAAAAAAAAAAAAAATAGAAATTACTGGAGCAAAGTAGGAAATGACTCATGGCCACTCTAAAGTAGAGAGGGGGATATTAGAATGGAATGTTGGCTTTGCCTGTCCAGCCCTCCCCCATGCCCTCTGGAGTTCCTCCCCCAACTCAAAATTCCCTTAGAGGAATTTTCCTTCTAAATTTTTACCTTGGTATTGGGGATCAGATATTGGGACTCAGACCTAGGGGTACTTTACCACTGAGCCACATCCCCAGAACTCTTTCTCTTTTTTCTTTTTTCCTATTTTAGCCAGATCTCACTAAGTTGATGAGTCTGGCCTCCAACTTGTGATCCTCCTACCTTGGTGGCCTCCTGAGTCCCTGGGATTACAGGCATGGGTCATGCTTGGCTTCCTCTAAGTTTTGACAGGTCACAGGGAAACAGACTTGTCAGAAAGACCCATGGGCTTAAGTCTGGCCTTAAATACCTCATTTTTTGGAAGGACAGAACCCGTCAAAGCAAGTGAGGATGGACAAGACGGTGGAAGAAGAAGGGAGGAAGAGATGGGAGAAGGATATGCAAGAAGAGGGGACTCCCCTCCAGTTCTACTTTCCTGGGTTCAGTCTGCCTTGTCAAGTTTGAGAAAGAGAGGGGCACAGAAGATCTCAGGGGAGCCAGTGTGGTGGCACATTCCTGTAGTCCAGCTCCTTGGGAAGCTGAGGCAAGAGAATCATAAATTTAAGGTCAGCCTGGGCAACTCAGAGAGATCCTGTCCCAAAATGAAATAGAAAGGGTGGAGATATAGCTTAGTGGTAGAGCACCTCTGGGTTCAATCCCTAGCACTGCAAACAAAAATAAATAAATAAAAATAAAACCCAGGGGTACAGGTTGTGTGCAGTCCGCAGTAGCATTCCCACACCCAGTACTTCCTCCCAAGGCTGGGGAGTAGTAAAGGGGTGAAGAAGGTTGTTGTGGAAGCCACTGGCCAGATTCCTTGACCCTGGCTTGCAGGCACATCCCCCTATACTGGGCAACTTTCTGTGGTCCCCTTCCCCACCACAGGTCCTCCCTGCCTGTCCCCAGTGTTTTCCTTTTAGGGTCTCCTTGATCTTTCCTTCCTCTCTACCAGACATCTGCTCAGGCCCAATGTCTGGAGGTTTCCTCCTGTCTGGCCAGCTCCTGCTTGGAGGAATTCTTAGCCTGGAGTACCATTGTGTTCAGGAGGGAGAGAAAGCAGCTAGAAAGCTTTATGAGTGGGATAAGAGGAAAGTTTCAGTAACCTTCCTTCAGGCCCCATCCCCTAGGCCAACCCTGCTTTCCCTCCTGGCCTGCGAGAGGGCAGTGGTCCTCCTGGAGCTGTCATCCTAGTCAGGGCCCACTGGGGAGAAGAGAGGAGTCATGAGAGACAGGATACGTCAGTCCCCCTGGCATAGCCACCTCCTTCATTCTCCAGAGAGAGCATCAGAAAGGAGATTCTGGAAAGAAGGAAAGGGAAGAATGGGGGAGAAAGTATAGCAGAGGCAATGACAGGCCCAGGAGGGTGGAGAGCAGGGATGGGCTCAGAGGGATGGCTCCAGGCCTTGGCAGTGAAGGCCAGATAAGATGGGGTGGGGGCAGCTTACCTGAGCTCACCCCTCTAGGCTCTAGGGTTCCTTGGATTCATTCATCCCCAGCCACAGGCAGGGGATTGGCCCAGCACCTCTCTCCTTCCATTTCACTTCCCAGAAGCCTGCAGGGAAGAGAGCAAAGGCCAGCAGAGGGCCTGGGAAGGGAGGCTGTGCAGAAAGGTGGCAGTGGTGACACACCTGTAATCCTGTGCAGCTGGGGAAGCTGAGACAGGAGGATTGTGAGTTCAAAGCTAGCTTCAGCATCTTAGTAAGGCCCTAAGCAACTCAGCAAGACCCTGTCTCTCATAAAATATTAAAAAGGGCTGGGGGAGGGGGCTGGGATTGTGGCTCAGTGGTAGAGTGCTCGCCTAGCACGTGCGCGGCCCGGGTTCGATCCTCAGCACCACGTAAATAAACACATTGTGTACAACTAAAGCAAATAAATAAATATCTTTAAAAAAAAAAAAAAGGGCTTGGGGAGCCGGGCGCGGTGGTGCAGCCTGTAATCCCAGCACTTGGGAGGTTCAGGCAGGAGGATCTCGAGTTCAAAGCCATCCTCAGCAACTCAGTGAGACCCTGTCTCTAATAAAATACGAAAAAGGGCTGAGGATATGGCTCAGTGGTCGAGTGCCCCTGAGTTCAATCCCCCATACCAAAAAAAAAAAAAAAAAGGGGGGGGGGCGGCTAGGGAAGGGGCTAGGGTTGTGGCTCAGAGGTAGAGCACTCGTCTAGCATGTGCATGGCCCCGGTTCGACCCTCAGCACCACATAAAAATAAAGGCATTGTGTACAACTAAAATAAATAAATAAATAAATAAAAAGGGCTGGAGGAATGTGGCTCAGTGGTTAATCTGCCCCTGGGTTCAATCCCCAGTACCAAAAAAAAAAAAAAAACACAGACTCTTGAGGGGGCTGGATCTAAGCCCCCTTGCTGCCACCTATTGTGTAACCCAGGCAAGTCACATAACCCTGTGAACCTGATTCCCGCCTCTGTTAAGCGAGGAACATTTCACCTCAAAGGCTACCATGAGAACTGCACTTAGTAAAAGAGAAATCACTATAGTTATTATAGTCAAGGCCCAGGGGAAGGGCTGCTGAGACAGCCCATCACCACCAAGGGGCATCCATCACAGCACCAGCCCCACAAGCTGCTCCCCTGCTGGATATCCTACCTCACCAAGGTGAAAAAGCAACCAACAGAAAGACAAACACTCTAGAACTGAGATAAAGGATAAAGCAAGAGAGAAGAGAGACTGGGGATGGGATGGGATGGGGAAACAGAAAAAAGGATGGCAAGAAAAGAGTAAGGTCTAGCACCTAGCATGGCATCTGGTGTACAGTAGGCACGCAGGAAGTGTTTGCCAAGAGTTAGCTTGGAGCCAAGAAAGAAGCAGGACCAGCCCACTGGGTGTCAATAGGAACATGTTAGACACCATCAATAACTCCAGGAGGAAGAAAGGGTGGAGACTTGGAACAAATGAAGCAGGCAACCTAAAAGGGTTGGAGCCAGTGCAGGGAGGCTGCTCCCAGCAGGGCTTCCCCTTGTTGCCTCCCCCACCACCCACCCTGAGCATGGGTTCCCCAAGTCCTGCCACTTTTCACAGTGTCTCAGTTTTGGCTGGCATCCTGGAGTCTTCTGGTGACAGCTCCCCTGGCCCTGAAGAGAGTTTTCCACATTCCCCAGCTCTGTGGGGAATGTCAGACTCAGGATGGGCCTGGCTGGCCTTCTCTTCTGGCTCTGGCTCTGGCTCTGGCTCTGGAAGCTTCTGCAGCTCCATGTACAGCACACAGGTATCATTGCGTGACACATATTCCCATCCACTTTCCCGCACATGGAAAAGGTCAACTGAGCCCCCTGAGTAGGCATCACGGTGGGTGGCATGGGCCACAGCGCAGCGAGCCAGGGCATAGGCTTCCTGGATGGTCATGTCGTAATGGTAGCTGCGGTCTAGCACACCATAGGCATAGGGAGATCCAGAGCCCACAGAGAATATGTCCCCCTGCAGGCGGGTACCATCGCTGTAGACATAGAAGAGGGCAGGGCCAGAGCGGTCCCAACCACACAGGGCAGTGGCCACACATAGATCCAGCCCCCGGTAGCGGGACATCATGACTGACAAGAGCTTGGCTGCACTAGCCACACTGGGCAGCTGACCCTCCCTCAGCTCCCGAAGCCGCAGCTCCCGCTGTAGCACTCGGTACCATGTGGCGCAGTCGGCGGAGGTACCAGAGGTGGTACCCAGGAGGTGCTGGTGCACAGGGATGACCTTGCATGAGGATGGACAGGCCACATAGCTGCCACAGGAGGAACGTGTGTCGGCTGCAGCGATGACTCCATGACGGAAGCGGAAGGCCAAGGTGGTGGTGCCATGGGCTAGCCTGGGGCCATGCATTTGCAGGAAGGTTTGCAAGTCGCAGCCCCGGGGTACAGCCCAGTCACCAACCTGAGGTAGGTGAGTAGATGGTCCCTGGGTTTCAGGGGCCTGCCACTTACACACATCCTGTAGAGCCATCCTCGAGGCTGAGTGAAGGTTGGAAAGAGCAAGACAGAGATTTGTGTTCTGGGGTCAAGTAAGGAAAAAGGGACGCTACAGGGAAGCTGGGCTGCAGCCAGAATTGGTAAGCAAAGCATGTGAGCTGACGCTTCATTTCTTCCCAACCCCAAATCAGGCTTTGGGATTGGCTGGTGGAACAGCCTCCTCTTCTTCAGAGGGGAGATAGTATGAGGCTGTGGAGTTTCCAGCAGTGGGAGGATGCTGTCCATCAGTCAGACCTTCACCTTCTGCTGCTTGTGATGCATCTGAGAGTCACCCACAGAGTCTCCTGTCTGTCATCCTATAATTATCTAGAGGAGAGGAGCTAGGGCTGCAAAGGAAAGTGGACACAAGAGGAAGGAGCAGAGCTGGGTCCCTCTTGTTTTTTCTTGAGTAGGACACTGGGCATGCAAAGACATATAAAGGCCTGTCACTAGCCTGAGAGAACTCCTAGTCTAGGATGAGTAAAGACAATTCAGTGTTCTGATAGACTCCGAATAAAATGTTGTAGAGCCACTGAGGCAGGGAACTGACTTCAGAGGTATGAGACCAGGGAACTCTGAGGCTCAGCTCATACTTTGAACTTATGGGCAAGATGGGAAAAAATAAAATGAACTGAGACAAGTAGAAGAGAAAAAGGCTCAAATACCTTCCAGAAAGCAGATTATAGAGGAATGAGGGTGAAGGGAAACTAGAACCTGGAGGTCTCTTTCTCCTCCATTTTGGGGCTGAAGATATCATTATATCTGTACACAAGAATGGCATTCTTGGGGCTGGGGTTGTGGCCAGTAGTAGAGCGCTCCCCTAGCACGTGCGCGGCTCAGATTGGATCCTCAGCACCACGTAAGAATAAAGGCATTGTGTACAACTAAAACAAACAAATATTTTAAAAAATAAATAAGATAAAATAAAAAGGGATGGGGATGTGGCTCCATGGTTAACACCCCTAGGTTCAATCCCTGGTGCCAAATAAATACATAAATAATTTTTAAAAATAGCATTCCTGGGCTGAGGTCATGTCTCAATGGTAGAACAGTTGCCTAGCATGTGAGAGGCACAGGATTTGATTCTTAGAACCACATGTAAATAAAGATCCAAAGACAACTTTAAAAAAAAAAAAAAAAGGCATTCCAGACAGTTCTCTGGCAGTATAGCTGAAAGGATATAGTGACCCTCTCTCTCCCAGTACTTCTTCTGCCTACTAGTTTATAGTTGTAAGAGGGTTGGTTTATAACTGACCTGGACTCTAGAACATTTAGTCTTAGCCCAACCAGGTGAAGTTTAGGAATATATCCTCCTTCTAAAGACTGAGTCTTGGGCTTTTTTTTTTTTTTTTTTTTTTTTTTTTTTTTGGTACCAGGGATTGAACTCAGGGGCACTTGACCTCTGGGCCACATCCCCAGCCCTTTTTTGTACTTTATTAGAGACAGGGTCTCACTGAGTTGCTAAGTACCTCGCCATTGCTGAGGCTGGCTTTGAACTCGTGATCCTCCTGCCTCAGCCTCCCAAGTGCTGGGATTACAGGCGTGCGTCACCGCGCCCAGCTTCTTGGGCTTTTTATAAGATAGATAGACACAAGCTGGGCGTGGTGGTGCACGCCTGTAATCCCAGCACTTGGGAGGCTGAGGCAGGAGGATCACGAGTTCAAAGCCAGCCTCAGCAATGGTGAGGCACTTAGCAACTCAGTGAGACCCTGTCTCTAATAAAATACAAAAAAAGGGCTGGGGATGTGACCCAGGGTCAAGTGCCCCTGAGTTTAATCCCTGGTACCAAAAAAAAAAAAGACAGATAGTCACCTCCCTAGACAGGAACATTATCTCATATGGGCCAAGAGTAGAGGCTGTGGGTTTGTTTGAGAAGCAGTGGGAACCAGACCTCCTTTACGAAGCCATCTTGGACCCCCAACCTCACACCAATCAATACTGACCTCCTTCCCTACCTCTGAACCATAGCACTTACCATTTGTATTTCTCCTTTGTGAGGTTCTCATAAGTAGTGACCTTGGAGAAAAGAAGTAACCTAAGGTAGGTCAGGAACAGATTACAAAGGCTTTCATTACCATGATGAAGAGTTTGAACTTTATAGGACTTTTTTGTCACAAGTACTGGGGATTGAACCTAGGGCTTCAAACATCACGCTAAGCAAGGGCTCTATCACTGAGCTACATCCCCATTGCTTTTATTAACATTTCATTTGAGACAGGGTCTCTTTAATATACCCAGGGGGGCCTTGAATTTTCCATCTTCCTTCCTCAGTGTCCCAAGTAGCTGGGATTACAGGCATGTACTACAATATCTGACTTTATAGGATTTATTTATTTATTTACTTGGTACTGGGCATTTAACCTACAGGTGCTTTACTACTGAGCTACATCCCCAGACTTTTTATTGTTTATTTGAGATAGAGTCTCAAGAAGTTGCTTAGGGCCTCACTAAATTGCTGAGGCTGTCTTTTAACTTGCAATCCTCCTAACTCAACCTCCTGGGTCTAGAGGACATTTCTAAGCAGGTAAGTAATAAGATCAAGGTGATGTGTTGCCCACTGAATTAGAGAGTGACAGTTTAGGCCCAGAAAATCAGTTCAGAAGAATTTTTCAGTAATTCAAGCATGAGGAAATAAGAAGCCACAGTGATATCAGATTTTTTTTTGTTTTTGTCTTTTTGTGGCACTGGGGATTGAACCCAGGGCCTTGTGCATTCGAGGCAAGCACTCTACCAAATGAACTATATCTCCAACCCCCAATATCAGACAGAGGTAATGAAAAAGAATGTGAGAAACATTGCAGAGGGAGGATCAACAGGACCTGACAATTCACAGGATGTGGAGGAAAGGAATGGGAGTTGTTGAAGATTAGCTAGGCTTCAAGCCTATGACTGGAAGAACATTACTGTCATTCTTCTCAAGTTCAACTTGTTGCCGCCTGAAGCGCTTGGAGCAACGGAGCCATGGGAAAAACTTCAGAAGCAAACTGGAGACAAACAGCTTTTTATTCTGATAACTTTTCTCTCTGGTTCTAACAACGACTAACACACGCCAAACACACCACTAAAATGGCGCTGACCCGATCAGCAATTTCGGCCAAGTCACTCGAGATCCCGCAACAAGTCCCGTGAGACTACGGGAGGCGACAATGCCCAAATCTCCACGGCTCATAGTCAACCGCAATTCAAGTCAATCCCCAAACAGGGCTCCTGCATTAACTGGCAAATATATATTGAGCACAGAGATCAATAGTGAACAAATTCCAGTCTTTAAAACCTCACAATCCAGGGGCTGGGGTTGTGGCTCAGCAGCAGAGCACTCGCCTCACACGTGCGTGGCCCAGGTTTGATCCTCAGCACCACGTAAACATAAATGCATTGCATTGTGTACAACTAAAGTAAATAAATAAATATTAAAAAAAACGGATTGTGTACAACTAAAGCAAATAGATAAATATTAAAAAAAATTTTTTTTAACTTAAAAAAAAAAAAAAAAACTCACAATCCATAGGAGATAAATGTACTCTTCTTTAGCAGTGCTAGGAATTGAACACAGGGGCGCTCTACCACTGAGCTACATCTTTAGTCCTTTCATAAATTTTTATCTTGAGACAAGGTCTTACTAAGTTGCCCAGGCTGGCTTTGAACTTGTGATCCTCCTGCCTCAGCCTCCTGAGCAGTTGGAATCATAGGCATGTGCCACTGGGTGTGACTAAATGCATACTTCTAGCCAGGTAAAATGCAAAAGTGTCTCAAGAGAGATACAGAAGGTATTAGTGGAGAGTGAAAGAACCACTGAAAGAAATCAGAAGGAGGACTATTGTATTGCAGAGGTGACTGCAAAATAATAAGTGCTCAATAAACAGAAATACTTTGCATTTTCCACACCATCCATGTGTGAGACAGATAAAGATCTCCTGCTTAATTACATTCTGATGGTTAAGCTCCGAGAGGGTTGTCAAATTTCAGCATTAGTAATACAGCACATACAGAGTCTGTTTAGGGAAGGAGAAGCTGAGTTGGGATCAGAGGAAAGTGAAATTTAGATGTTGATAGATGTTGCTGCTAGAATCCAAAAAGAAGCCCAGACACTGACTTCATGGAACCATAAAGCAGAAAGAAACTTTTCATACATATGCCCACTTCCTGACTTATTATATTTCCCAAGAGTTGAAAAATCAAGGTGGGTAGAGGGAGGAAACAGGATGAAATACATTCCTGTTAAAGAGCCTCCTCTTGGTACGTTGAAGTGAGAGAATCTCTTGGCACATCTTTATGGAGTCTCAATTCTCCTCCAGGCCCTGAGATGGTAAATTACTATTGACTCATTTATTCAGGTGCTAAAACGATAATCTAGTTTATGAATTAACTGAGCCCTTCTGCTTTCCTGTTTTTATATCTGTCTTTTAGGCAATCCATTACTTAAAATTTCCTTGCCCAGGTGGAAGTAAAGAGAGTAATGAATCTGAAAAATTGGTTATTGTTAAATAACGGTTGTGATGTAGCGAGTAACACTATCAAAGATTAAAAAAAAAAGTGTATAGCATTTTTTTATTCTGTTGTGCTTTTTACCACAAACTATTGTGGTTTAACTAATACAACAGGAAAATGCCCTCAGAATAAATAATTATTTTACCCAGTATTAGGGGGTGCCCTTGAACAAAATGGCAATCTCAGTCTCATTAACAGGGTGCTGAAGCAATAAGACTAATGCCTTGCAGTCCTGACTCTGGGCTGGGCGGGGGGACGACTTACTGCTGAGAGACCAGAGCGATTTTCAACCAGTCACGCCCTTCTTAAAGATGGCCGTCCTTGCTTCTCTCACGTAACTTGGACGTTTTCAGCCACTTCCCAGGAAGTTGAAGTTAATCTGATCTAATAACGCTTTCATGACCAAAGTCAAGATGGCAGCCCCATCCTGTTAAAAGTACAAAGCCGTGTCTCGCCTCTCGGTGAAAATGGTCTCTTACGTCTGGCTCTAGTTTTTGGAGGCGTGGCTGCCAGGAGTCAAAATGGCTCCTCTCTGGGAATAGATTTAATTGGAAGAGAAGCTGTGACGACCGTTCCTTGGTAGGCGTTCTCAGTTAAGTTTTTCTTCCTTTTTTTTTTTTTTTTTTTTTTTTTTTGCCCTCATTAGACATGGCGCTGGCCAGCGTGTTGGAGAGGCCGCTACCGGTGAATCGGCGCGGGTTTTTCGGACTTGGGGGTCGTGCAGATCTTCTGGACCTGGGGCCAGGGAGTTCCAGTGATGGGCTGAGCCTAGCTGCACCCGGCTGGGGTGTCCCAGAAGAGCCACGAATTGAAATGCTTCATGGAACCACCACTCTGGCCTTCAAGGTGCGGATCGAGGCGCCTTGCCGGGCTGAGTCCCGAGCGCCCGCGCCCTTCCAAGCCTCCCAGCCAGACAAGAACCGGCCACTAAGCCCAGGCGGAGGCTCGGGCTTCTCTCGTCCCTACTCCAGAAGTTTTTCTGTCTCGTCCGGGGAAACCTCGCTCCTGACTGTGGCCGGAGAAGGGGGCGCTGGGGCCAAGGCAGATTGCGTTGATTTCTAAGCGACCTCAGGTTGCTTCTATCTAGGAGCTCCCAGCTGGGAAAGGGGAGGCCACTGAAACTGAATGGTGGCAGAGGAAGGCTAGGCTAGGGTAACCGAATCTTTGTGGCATGAGAGGGAAATTTCGTGAAGTCGAAGGAGTACTTACTGTACCAGGATCCAGACAACTGAAGTCCCTGGTCCAACTAAATAACTAGCTCTAGATTCTGGGCAGATCATTATCTCATTGAACCCGTTTCCTCGTCTATAAAATGAGCGTGTTATTGGTTTACCCATGTCAAGGGGTTTCTGTGAAGAGTAGTGTATCGTAAAGTATAAAAGGCCAGAGAGAGATGTGCTGGATTTGCACTAGTGCAAAAAGAAACACCAGGGAGATTTTTTTTTTTTTTTTTTTTTTTTTAAATGTGGTCTGATGTGGCTGTTCTGTGCTTTCCACTATCTTAACAGTTTCGACATGGAGTCATTGTTGCTGCTGACTCCCGGGCCACAGCGGGTGCCTACATTGCCTCCCAGACGGTGAAGAAGGTGATAGAGATCAACCCCTACCTTCTGGGAACCATGGCTGGGGGTGCAGCGGATTGCAGCTTCTGGGAACGTCTGTTGGCTCGGCAGTGTCGAATCTATGAGCTTCGAAATAAGGAACGTATCTCCGTAGCCGCTGCCTCCAAGCTGCTTGCCAACATGGTGTATCAGTACAAAGGCATGGGGCTGTCCATGGGCACCATGATCTGTGGCTGGGATAAGAGAGGCCCTGGTGAGTTGCTGTGATCACGTGATCCTTACGCTGGCTCTACGGAGAGGGGGAGTTAAATGGGTAGATAAATGGAAGGGATTTGAGGCAGTGCTGAGAATGTGTTGATTATGTTCTTAGTCTTTCTTTTTGTCCAAGGCAGGCAATATAGTGTTGGAAAGGGCTTGCAGTTAGACCTGCTGTGTCATTGACAGTAGACAGGATGCTTATTTTCTCTGCCTATTTCTTCATCTGTCACATTGGTTAAAGTGAGGTAATAAGTATAAAGCAACTGGCACAATATCTGGCACATCTTTTTCCTTCTGTCTTTTTTTTTTAATATTTATTTTTTAGTTTTAGGTGAACACAATATCTTTATTTTTATGTGGTGCTGAGGATTGAAACCAGTGCCTCATGCATGCTAGGTGAGCACTCTACCACTGAGCCACAACCCCAGCCCTTCCTTCTGTCTTATACATTGATGAACTTAAAAATAATTTTATTTGAAAATTAAATTGGAGCCGGGCGCGGTGGCGCACGCCTGTAATCCCAGCACTTTGGGAGGCTGAGGCAGGAGGATCACGAGTTCAAAGCCAGCCTCAGCAATGGCGAGGCACTTAGCAACTCAGTGAGACCCTGCCTCTAAATAAAATACAAAAAAGGGCTGGGGATGTGACCCAGTGGTCGAGTGCCCCTGAGTTCAATCCCCGGTACCACAAAAAAAAAAAAAAAAAAAAAAAGTGAAAATTAAATTGGGTGATAGACATAAAAATTGTAGTCAAGGGCTGGGGTTGTGGCTCAGTTGTAGAATGCTTGCCTAGCATGTGTGAGGAGCTGGGTTCAATCCTCAGCACCACATAAGAAAATAAATAAATAAAATAAAGTTATTGTGTCCATCTACAACTAAAAAATATATAAAAAAAGAAACTCGGGGCTGGGATTGTAGCTTAGAGGTAGAGCGCTCGCCTAGCATGTGCGCGCCCGGCTGGAGCCTCAGCACCACTTAAAAATAAACGCATTGTGTACAACTAAAGCAAATAAATAAACATTAAAAAAAAAAAAAAGAAACTCGAGGCGCTGGACTATAGCTCAGTGGTAGAGCACTTGCCTCCTACATGTGAGGCACCAGGTTCGAGCCTCAGCACCACATAATAAAGAAATAAAGATATTGTGTCCATTTACAACTAAAAATAAATATTAAAAAAGGAAAGAAAGAAAAAGAAACTCTAGTCGACATTATCTAACAAAAAAATATTGTAAGCCACACATATAGTTTAGATTTTTCTCATGGACGTATTATATTTAAAAAGTAAGAAAGAAAAAAGTGAATTCAGCTTTAACAATTCATTTGATCCAAAACACTTAAAATAAGCCGGGCACGGTGGTACACGCCTGTAACCCCAGTGGCTCAGGACACTGAAGCAGGAGGATTGTAAGTTCAAAATCAGCCTCAGCAAAAGTGAGGTACTAAGCAACTCAGTGAGACTCTTGTCTCTAAATAAAATACAAAATAGGGCTGGGTTCAATCCCCAATACCAAAAAAAAAAAAAGAAAAAACAAAACAAAAATACATAAAACATTATTTCAATATGTGGCAGTAGTACCATTTCAAGTACTCAGTGTCCACATGTGGTTAGCAGCTACAGTGTTGGATGGGGAAGCCATCAAAGGTTAGCCATTTTCTTCCTTTTTTCCTTTAGAGTCTTTGGCTTGGAAGGAACCAGTCAAGCCTATTTCCTTTCTTTCTTTGCTGGATCTTATAATCTCCCCCCAGTCAATGGAGGTCCTGTTATGTTGTCACTGAAAAGAAATTCCTTAACCTGTTTTCCTTTCCAATATGTAAGAACCTTGCCAGGAAGTTCAACCTTGTGTTTGATGTCATTTACCCTTCAGCCCATTTGGGGTTTTTTGTTTTATTTTGCAGTGCTGGGGATCAAACTCAGAGTCCAGTGCATGCTAGGCAGATACTCTACCACTGACCTATATTCCTAGTCCAGCCAATATTGAATTGTTCCTTAGTAAAGCTGCAATATAGCTTGGTCACTTTCTGTGTAATTAACCCTAGTGTAAGCTTGAAAATATTCTTTCCTCCTCTAATTTTACTTCATGCCTAGTAATCCTGTAGAACAACCATAGGATACCTACTAGTATTTAACTTGCTTTGGAGCAAGGATGAAAAAGGGTATAAAGAATATCAGTTTTAGCCGGGTGTGGTGGCTCACGCCTGTAATCCCAGAACTTTGGGAGGCTGAGGCAGGAGGATCTCGAGTTCAAAGCCAGCCTCAGCAATGGTGAGGCACTTAGCAACTCAGTGAGACCCTGTCTCTAAATAAAATACAAAAAAAAAAAAGGCTGGGGATGTGACCCAGTGGTCGAGTTCAATCCCCAGTACCACAAAAAAAAAAAAAAAAAAAAAAAGAATATCAGTTTATGCCAGCACGGTGTTGTAATCCCAGCAGCTCAGGAGGCAGAGGCAGGAGGATTGCAAGTTCAAAGCCAGCCTCAGCAACTTAGCAAGGCGCTAAGCAACTCAGACCCTGTTTCTGATAAAATACAAAATAGGGCTAGGGATCTAGAGATGTGGCTCAGTGGTCGAGTGCCCCTGAGTTAAATCCCTGGCACCCCAAAAAAAAAAAAAAAGAATATCAGTTTATTACCAAAGGAGAATGAATGAGGAGATTAAAAAGAGTGTATGTGAGGGGATGGGGTTATGGCTAAGTGGTAGAGTGCTTGCCTCACGTATGTGAGGCCCTGGGTTCGAACCTTAGCACTACATAAAATGAATAAATAAAATAAAGGTATTGTTTAAAAAAATAAAAATAAAAAAGTGGATGTAAAAAAGAACACCATTTGTTACTTTGGGAAACAAGATACCTTTCTCTTTGAAATGTGTGAAAGAACAGTTCCATATATCTTGTGTGTTCCAGGGAACCATTTTGAAAAATATTGCTTTAATCCCCTAGGTATTAGGTTTGTTCCAGGTGGTGGAAACAATGTAAGACAGTGCAGAGCCTGGCTAGCATGGAAATGCAGGAAACTAAAGCTTAACCAAAACTGTACTGCTTAAAGAAGGCTTTCTGACAACCTATCCCATTCCGTGTGAGGCAGCCCTTTCCTTGCCTCAAGAGACTGACAGTTATCTAAACTGAAACTGGGTGAGATGAATACCTTCCTTTTTTTCTGGTACTTGGAATTGAACTGAGGTCCTTCGCATATGTTAGGCAAGGACTCTACCACTTAGCTACATCCCCAGGCCAAGATGAATGACTTTCTGAATGATCTCTATTCATCAGTCTTTAGCCAAATGCTGGGAAGTTTGACAGAAAATATTACTTGTGATGGAAGGAGTTGGAGAAGACTTCATGAATAGGTATCAGTTGCCCTGGACATGAAAATGAGAAAAAGGAAACATAACAAATGAAGGGACAGAGAAAAGAAGCATGAGGTTTGGGGGGAGTACCTGGAAGTCCAGTTTAAAGTATATGAAAGGGAATAGTGACCCATAAAGCTGGAAAGGTAAATTAGAATCAATGATGAACCAATGAGGCAAGATGATGGAACTGGGATTGTGGATGGGCTAGAGAAAGGCTTGGGGTAGATACCAAAATCATCTGAACCGTGTTTTTAGCCTGGCTTGCATCAAAATCACCTGAAGAATTTAAAACAAAAGCTTCATGGTTGTTCCCCTCCCCGCACCAATGTTAAAAGATACCTGGGGTAGGTCCTAGGCATCCTTTTAAAAATCTTCATCGGATGATTCTGATGCATGGGAGGAGTTGAGAACCCCTGAGATGGTTAAAAGATTAGTGATGACATTGCCAGAATTTGAGAAGACAGTAGGAAGTGTGGTTTGTGGGGTACAAGAGAGAGGATTGGGTAGGTAATAATCAATGAATGTGTTTTAGGACAAGAAGTTTGAATCTGAACTTGGTAACAAAGACATTCAGCTGGGACTGGGGTTGTAGCTCAGTGGTTGAGCGCTTGCCTCACATGTGTTCAATCCTCAGCACCACATGTAAAAATAAATAAATTAAGCAAAGATATTGTGTCCATCTAGCCGGGCGCAGTGGCGCAGGCCTGTAATCCCAGCACTTGGGAGGCTGAGGCAGGAGGATCACAAGTTCAAAGCCAGCCTCAATAATCGTGAGGCACTTAGCAACTCAGTGAGACCCTGTCTCTAATAAAAAATACAAAAAAGGGCTGGGGATGTGGCTCAGTCTCAAGTGCCCCTGAGTTCAATACCTGGTACAAAAAAAAAAAAAAAAAAAAAAGATATTGTGTCCATCTACTACTAAAAAAAAAAAAAAAGACATCCAGTTGGAAGGTTCAGGGAGCAATTGAGATTGATATTTTTTAAAAAATTGTTTTTCCCAATGCCAGAGATTGAACCCAGGCTTTAGCCCATACTAACTGCTGAGCTAAAACCCCAGCCCTGGCACAAATTTTGTAAAACTCTTGTCTGAATTTTCATCTGCACAAGAAATCAGCTAGCTCTCTCTCTTCTCCGTCATCTTCTCACCAGCTCTCCCCTTCCCCGGTCCCCTTTCCCTTTCCCCCTTCCCCCCCTTTCTCCCCTTCCCTTAATAAACCCCCCTTTTTCTACAAGGCAAAAACAAAAAAACAAACAAACAAACAAAAAAAAGAAATCAGCTAATAGTGCCTGTAATCCCAGCACTTGGGAGGCTAAGGCACGAGTTCAAAGGCAGCCTCAGCAATGGCGAGGCACTTAGCAACTCAGTGAGACCCTGTCTCTAAATAGAATACAAAAAAGGGTTGGGGATGTGGCCCAGTGGTCCAGTGCCCCTGAGTTTATATGGTGCTGAGGGTTGAACCAGTGGCTCACATGTGCTAGGCAAGCGCTCTACCACTGAACTAAAATTCCAGCACCACATCCCTGTTTTTTAAGCAATAGGCGTCTAGTTTACTTTGTTGATATAATATAGCAGCCATAGACTTACATAAATAAATTTGTGTAGCTGTGTTCCAATAAAACTTTCTATACAAATATAGGCAGTTGGGACTGGGGATGTAGCTCAGTGGCATAGCACTTCCCTAGCATGTGCAAGGCTCTGGGTCCAAACCCCAGCCCTGCAAAACAAAACAAACAAAAAAGAACCACAGGCACTTGGCCTAACCAATCCCTGTTCTATACCATCGATAGAAATAAAACAAGCCATCCTATTTTTGTGATGCCAGGGATGAAACCCAGGGCCTTAAACATGCCAGGCAAGTGCTCTATCACTGAGCTACACCTCTAACCCCATACATATAATTTTAGATTATAATTAAATTTGTACTTATATAATATAGATATAAATTATAATTAAGTGTGAAACATAGCCACATTTTTTAAATAAAAAAGAATTTTAATAATATATTTTATTTAACCCAGTGTATCCAAAATATTATGTTAGTGTGTGGTATTAGCTTCATTTCAACTGCTCAACAGTCACATGTAGCTAGTAGCTACCATATTGGACAGTCTAGGTCTTTGCCACATGACTAAGAATTATAGACTAGTCAGGGGCAGTGGCGCACACCCGTATTGCTAGATACTCAGGAGATGGAGGCAGAAGGATCACAAGTTAAAGGCCAGCCTGGGAAACCTAGCAAGATCCTGTCTCAAAATTTAAAAGGGTTGGGTGTGTAGCTTGCCTAGCAATTGCAAGGCCTTGGCTTTTCTCCCCAGTACTGCAAATATTTTTTTTTTAATATTTTTATTTATTTGCTTTAGTTGTACACAATGCGTTTTATTCAATGTATTTTATTTGTACGTGGTGCTGAGGATCGAACCCGGGTCGCCCACGTGCTAGGCAAGCACTCTACCACTGAGCCACAATCCCAGCCCTACTGCAAATATTTTTAAAAAGGATCTTTAAGGCCGGGCGCGGTGGCTCACGCCTGTAATCCCAGCACTTTGGGAGGCTGAGGCAGGAGGATCGCGAGTTCAAAGCCAGCCTCAGCAATGACGAGGCACTTAGCAACTCAGTGAGACCCTGTCTCTAAATAAAATACAAAAAAGGGCTGGGGATGTGACCCAGTGGACGAGTGCCCCTGAGTTCAATCCCCGGTACCACAAAAAAAAAAAAAAAAAAAAAAAGGATCTTTAAGGTTTATTCTCTTGCAGTGTCATGTATGTCCTATTGCCCAATAATGTAACCTCTTTAAGGGCTGTGATTATGTTTTAAACATTCTCTCCCACAGGACCCTGAAGGTCCTGTGCTTAAAACTTAAATCATACTTGCTTTTTGGAGGTGCCAAGAGGAGAAGCAGGGTAGTTACTATCATGTGTGGTGAGATGGGTGGTATGTTGTAGAATCTTGAAGTGTTAATATTAAATTTGGGAGCTGAGGCTATGGCTCAGTGATAGAGTGCTCATCTCACATGTGTGGAGCCCTGGATTCTATCCTCAGCACCACATAAATAAAATGAAGGTACTGTGTCTACCTACAACTAAAACAATATATTAAATTTGAAGCCAGCTGCTTTGGCACATGCCTCTAATCCCAGCATCTCAGAAGGCTGAGGCAGGGGGATCACAAGTTCAAGGCCAGTCTCAGCAACTTAGTGGGACCCTCTCTCAAAATGAAAAATAAAAAGGACTGGGGAGGTAGTTCAGTGGCAGAGCTCCCCTGGGTTCAATCCTCAGTACCAAAAAAAAAAAAAAAAAATTTTTTATTATAAAAAAATGGGGGCAAGGATATAGCTCAGTGGTAGTGCATTTGTCTAGCATATGCAATGCCCCAAGATTATTGACTGCAAAAAGTGTGTGTATGTATAGCAGGGTTGCAGATGTAGCTTACTGGTTAAGAATCCCTGGGTTCAACCCCCAGTACTGAAAAAAAAAAGAGAAAAAGAAAAAAATTTTACAGAAGTCTTGTTTTTTTATTATTTACATTGATTTCCTTAGGGTTTTTTTTTTTTAATATTTTTATTTATTTGCTTTAGTTGTACACAATGCGTTTTATTCAATGCATTTTATTTGTACGTGGTGCTGAGGATCGAACCCGGGTCGCCCACGTGCTTGGCGAGCGCTGTACCGCTGAGCCACAATCCCAGCCCTCCTTAGAGTTTTAAGAGGGATAGAGAACTACTACCATGGAAGATGAATTCATTGCTGAGGCTGGTCTCAAACTTGGTGATTCTCTTGCTTCAGCCTCCTGAGTCTCTGGAATTATAGGCGTGCATCATTATGCCTGGCTTAGAAGATGAATTAGATGTCAAAGGGATGACCTTTTTTTTTTTTTTCCCCTGCTAATTTCATCTTCTTTTCCAGGGCTCTACTACGTGGACAGTGAAGGGAACCGGATCTCTGGGGCCACCTTCTCTGTAGGTTCTGGCTCAGTGTATGCTTATGGGGTCATGGATCGAGGCTACTCCTATGATCTGGACGTGGAGCAGGCTTATGATCTGGCCCGTCGAGCCATCTACCAAGCCACCTATAGAGATGCCTACTCAGGAGGTTCTGTTAACCTCTACCATGTTCGGGAGGATGGTTGGATCCACGTCTCCAGTGACAATGTAGCTGATCTACATGACAAGTATAGTGGATCTACCCACTGAAGGAGGGTGGATGTGGCTGCTTACATTTCTTGGAGTGACTGTCATTGTTAATGATATAGCACCCCATCTTATAGTGGAGGAGTCCTCAGTTGTATCAGTACTTTTTTTTTGAAGCTCTGGAACATTGACCTCTACGTGTTACCAGATGTTCATGAGCTGCAGCAGAGGTGACTACTTGTTTTACTTTTTTGGATGTTAACATTACACTACTCGCTACTCAACCTCAGGCTGTGTTGTGTCTTTTGTGTCTTTTGTCCATGCTGTCCCTCCTCCAAGCACTTTACAGTAAAATAAGCAAGGACAGTGGGAGGGAAGGGACTGTAATTACAGGAAACAGTGGTGTGAAGACATTGTCTAGTGAATACATTAATGTCCCCACTCATGAAGCTAATAACAAAGGAGAAGGAGAGAAAGGCAGGGAGGAGGGAGAGACTTCCCAATTCGGTTTGCAAAGAGATGAAAAGTTGATGAGGTGGAAAGATGCACAGGGCTGTACCAGGCAGGGCTGCAGAGGAAAAAGCTCTCCCCTGTGGTGGGGGAGGGGAACTTGATAGTATATGCAGCGCAGAGGGTGAGGAGGGTAAATTTGGAATCTTAAAACCACTGGTGGGGCTGGGGTTGTGGCTCAGCGGTAGAGCACTTGCCTAGCACGTGCATGGCCTGGGTTCGAGCCTCAGTACCACGTAAAAACGCATTGTGTACAACTAAAAGCAAATAAATAAATATTAAAAAAAAAAAAAAAAAACACTGGGAAGGGAGGACTTAGACCCTGAGGAAGAAGACAAAGAGAAATAAATGGTACCTCTCTTCATCTGGGCGAGGGGTGGGGAGACAAAGAAACAGATGTGAAAGCAATAGTGACCACAGGCTTGGTGATCGTCCTCCCTTGGTGTGTTTGTGTGTCTGCATGCGCACGGGCACACAGCAGAGGGAGAAAGGGTGGGCTTATAGCCTCCTGGGCAGGAAGCACAAAATTGGCATTGGTACGTGTGGGTGGGAAGGGGCCCTGCTGAACACAGAGACCACTGATTTATCACACCCAGCACTGAGGGGGTTCCCAGACTATGGTGGCAGCAGATGGCAGGGCCTTCTGTTAAGGACAAGATATAGGGAAGATAGAGGAGGTTGGCAGGAGAAACCTTTAAAGAAAGAGGACACAAGCAAAACCACCTTTTATATAGTTAGCCAGAAGGAAGAAAATGGTGAGGGGGCAACATAGTGCCATGTTTTGAAACTGAGAGGGTGGGAGGGGTCATTCATAGAAATAGAGGGGATAAAGTCTCCTCCCCTGTATTGTGGCCACCTTCCCTCCTCAGCCTTGTGCATTTTTTTTTTTTTTTTTTTTTTTTTTTTTTGTGGTACCGGGGATTGAACTCAGGGGCACTCGACCACTGGGTCACATCCCCAGACCTTTTTTGTATTTTATTTAGAGACAGGGTCTCACTGAGTTGCTAAGTGCCTTGCCATTGCTGAGGCTGACTTTGAACTCGCGATCCTCCTGCCTCAGCCTCCCAAAGTGCTAGGATTACAGGCGTGCGCCACTGCGCCCGGCTCTTGTGCATTTTTGTATTGATTGATGAGGGCTGTCAGCCAGAAACTGATCGAGGCTTGTTAATTGCATTTGTCAAATGCAGGGAAATTGGGAATTAGTAAGATCGCAGAAGGGAATTTGGAAAACAAATGACTCTTGTGCCTTAGGAGATTCATTTTGCTGAAAAGTGTCTCAGGAGCCTCTGGAGTCAGGGAGCTACTAGTGTGGACCCAGATATACTCTACAATTGAAACAGGAGTTAGGTCACATCTCCCTCCTGCATATACCACCAGCAAATAGGTATATGAGAAGCATAGGTACAGTCACCCTCCTCTCATTTACAACAGTGGTATGCAAATCTTTTAAAAAACGTTTTTTTTTTTTTTTAAATGAACTCATACTTGGGAGGCTGAAACAGGAGGATTGCAAATTTGAGGCCAGCCTGGGCAACTTAGTAACCTGTCTCAAAATTAAAAGGACTGGACTGTAGCTTGCTTATTGGTAGAGCGCTCGCCTAGCATGTGCAAGGCCCTGGGTTTCACCCTCAGTATTGAAAAAATTGAAATATTAACTAATGGGACAAAACAATCGCAAGTTTGAATCAAAATGGGCAAGAGACACCCAGTCTCAAAATTAAATATAAATATAGGAGGGGACGTGGGAACATAGCTCAGTGATAGAGCACCCCTGGATTCAATCCTCAGTACCATAAGAAAGAAAGAAAGAAATCCCAACAACAGAAAGAAATCAAAGTCAGAGGTTGAAGTAGAGCTATGGTCCAGTGCCTCAACCACTGAGCTTCCCCCACCATCCACTCTGTACAACACCCCTTTATCTCCTCCCCCTCCCATACATATAACTCCTTGGTACTTCTTGGAACCCTCGAGAACACAATTTGAAAAGTACTGCCCTGGGGAATGTTCTTAAGAACGGAGTTGAAGGTTGGAATTCCCTTTCGTGACCCCAGAGAACACAAGACTCCCTAGACTCAGTCTATGAACAGAAAGTTCAGTTTGGAGAAAAGATGATTTTGAGACAGCACAACCCCTTCCCCTGTGTCTGTCTCACACCTTGCTTTGGCAGTGATCTGTTTAATGTATACGTCTACTCTGCACCCAGGAGTCATGTTCAGGAGAGAAAATGTATAACCTACAGTCTTGTATTCTGTGCTGGCATATCCTATTCCTCTGCCTTCCTGGATCTGGGGCAAAAGACTAATGAAAGAGATGAATAGGTTTTCTGGAAAGAAAATAGAGATGAGGGAAGGTAAAACTGCCAGTCTCTAGGCCTGTGGTATCCACCCTGTGCATGTGTGATTTCTTGCAGTCGGGTACCAGTGAGGAGTTGGCTTTGCAGCAATGTTATATGTCTCTGCTTGTATGAGGATGATGAATGCTGCATAGCATTGGAGAGATGCCATTGAGTGGAGTGTACCAGTTCAGGGACTCCCTTCAGATTCATTTCCCAGTACAGTCATCTTGACAAAGGATGATGGAAAAGAAATTGCCTTAAATAGCTGGAAGATTAATTTCTCTTGGCAGTTCCCAAGCGTCCAAGGGACAGGGCTCTTTAAATGATGTCTGACAATTTTTCCTCCCTCCACAGATAGCTCAGTAACACCAAAATCTGGCTCCTTAGGGTAGGTGATGGGACTAATCAGATTAAAATCGGTGAACACGCTGCAGGCCCCATATGTTCTCCTGCTAGCAGGGAACACTGAGGTTGAAGGCAGGTAGATATGCCTTTCAGCATTTCTATACCGGCAAGGGAAGGCTGTGGGGAGAAGCGGTGAACTATGGGGTGAGCAGAATGTTCATGAAGAAGGTAAAAAAGGTAGGTAAGGACATGGAGGATGAAGGAAGAGGGACAGTTAAAGCAAATCAAAGGCTAGAGCATAATAGTTACTGAGTGTTCCCTCTTTAGGCAAAACCAGAAGGTCAATGTCTCTTGATATCCTCCTCAGCTAGCAAATGAGAAAACTGTCAAAGCCATTTGGGGAGTGGAAGGTCACATCCTTTGAGGGGAAATAAAACAACTGATTTATTCTGGTCCATGAATTCTATGTGGTCTGTTAGAGGAAGGAATCAAGAGGTGGAATGAAAACAGTAAGGTAGAGGGAAAATATGTGGAGGGAAATTCTGAGGGAAGCATTTCCCTTGTGTCAGGAGTGAAGAGGATGCTGGGGCTACTGGAGGATCTGCTTGACCATATCTAATTTGCTGAATACATTTAGATTTTTAAATTTTCTTTATCTTGCTTGTTTTGTCAGAAGAGTCCCTCCTGCCAGGGCTATCATGGAAGATTAGGTACTTTGAAACTGATCAGCAGCAGTGACCTCAAGATACAATTGCTTTATGATTAAAAAAAAATTATATATATATATATATATATATATATATATATATATATATATATACATTCATAGAAATATACATCTCTGCTGCTTTGTGTTAGTTTCTTTCTTATTTTTGTAAATTCTAGTTTCCTCAGGAAGCCAGAATCATATTGGGAAAGCTTTAATTATAGCAGGCAAGAGGAGAGCAAACAGCAATCAGAACTGCCCTGATCAGTAGCTGCTGCCACCTCCCCTGACCCAGGGTGCCCCTCCTCTTCCTCGATCAGCCAACTGTCCTCATCCCTCTGTGCTCTGCAGGCCTGTCCTCGGAGCCCAGTTCTGGCTTCCAGGGGATATGCCCCACCAAAGCATTTTAATAAAAGCTATTCCGGAAATGTCCCCTTTGCAGTTGTTAGCGGGTCAGGCAGAAGAAATTCTACCCACATCAGCTTCTTGGGTTTATTTAACTCACTTCTCCCAGAAGCTTCTTCCTCTGAGTTAGGTGCAAGACTAACTTGGCACTTAACCCTTCATAGTCCAGATTAAGTTGTCACCAGCCACAAATAGCTGACCTGATTTATTTGAAAGGAAATAAGATATCAATAGGTTCAACCTCTTCTCATGCCCCCTACTCACCTCCTCTCTTCAGTCTGCTCCTCCCTTTGCCTGATATCAAATTTTCACTCTGTTCTCTAGCTTTATAAAAATACCTTTTTGGGCCGGGCGTGGTGGCGCACGCCTGTAATCCCAGCACTTGGGAGGCTGAGGCAGGAGGATTACGAGTTCAAGGCCAGCCTCAGCAATGGCGAGGCACTTAGCAACTCAGTGAGACCCTATCTCTAATAAAATACAAAAAAGGACTGGGGATGTGGCCCAGTGGTCCAGTGCCCCTGAGTTCAATCCCTGGTGAAAAAAAAAAAAAAAAACCTTTTTGGGGCTGGGGGTGTAGCTCAGAGAGCACATGCTTATGTGTGAAGCCCTGGGTCCAAAAAAAATAGAATAAAAAGAAACTTTTCTTTCCTTTGCAGAACTTAAATAAAAACCAATCAATCAATAAACCAAGTGCTGCTTATGGGCTTTAACATAACAAGAAAAGGTTACGATTAGCTGCAGGGTACTCAGATAGCTGTTATAACAGAAGAAAACACAGATGGAATGGGAGAAAGGGAGCTAGAAAGAACAACAGACAAATGAGACAGAAACAGAAAAGCAGCTCCCAGACAGCAAGCATGAGATTGAGCAAAGTGCAGAGTAGACATGGACATGGCAGAGAAAGATGGATGGAGACAGTGACAGGCAGAACTGGACTATGGGGTGGGGAGCCAGGGAGTGGGAAAGGAGACTGAGAAGGACAGCGATAGAGTGGGCAGAGATGTAGGAGAAGGAAGTGACTGGAAGCTAATGCACAGTGAAACATGTCCCCCTGGAGACAGATAATTTATCCAGCCATACATAATGAACACGTGCCTCTCTATGCATTGCCCCTGTACTGTCACAGTCACTTACATTCCACAAGGATCTCTCCATGTCTGTACCACTTATGCAAGGTTGGAAAGAAGGTTTGAGCTCTCTCATGGCTCCCTTCTCAACCCAGCCAGGTCAAAGACAGAAAAATAGAAAGCAGCCGGGCGTGGTAGCACACGCCTGTAATCCCAGCACTTTGGGAGGCTGAGGCAGGAGGATCGCGAGTTCAAAGCCAGCCTTAACAATGGCGAGACACTTAGCAACTCAGTGAGACCCTGTCTCTAATAAAATACAAAAAAGGGCTGGGGATGTGACCCAGTGGTTGAGTGCCCCTTAGTTCAATCCCCGGTACCACAAAAAAAAAAAAAAAAAAAAAAAAAAAAAAGAAAGAAAGAAAAAGAAAAGAAAAATAGAAAGCTCTCTCATAAGAGCAACAGGGTAAATGAGGTAGGATCAAATATTTGGTACCTTTGAACATTTTATTTTTAGGTTCACTAAGGGGTTTCTCTCCTTATTTCTATACAGGCCCACAGGTCAGGGCCAAGGTGGTTCAAGATGGAAGGGGGAGCCATAATCACAGGAAGACTAAGTAATAGCATGGGCTTTAGGTAAGAGGGGAAATAAGGGAGTCCAAGCAGAAGTATGTGTAGTCCATAAGGGACCAAGGCAGAGGGGATGCTTTCACAAACATGGCAGCTCTTTTTTTTTGGGGGGGGGGGAGGAGAAAGCGAGAGGAGGGGAAAGGGAGAGTGTGTGTGTGTTACTGGAGATTGAACCCAGGAGCACTCTACCACTGAGCTATATCCCCAAACCATTTTATTTTTTGAGACATGCCTGTAATTCCAGCAGTTTAGAGACTGAGGCAGGAGGATCGTGAGTTCAAAGCCAGCCTTGACAACTTAGTGAGGAACTAAACAAGCCCGTCTCTGAATAAAATATAAAAAAGGGCTGGGGATGTGGCTTGGTGGTTACTGCCTCTGGGTTCAATCACCCTGGTACCAAAAGAAAAGAAACACTTCCCAGCTATTTATACAATTTATTTTGTGCTTAATAATCAGTCAAATTAAGAACATTTTTCCTTGAAAATTGAATCTGCCCTTGTTCCTGCTACAACACAAACTTCTTCACTATTCCTTGAATACTGTTCCTACCTATCTTCCTTTTCTTTTTTTTCCTCCTTTGACTGTTTTTCTACCTCTCTGTAACCTCTCTCATCTCCGAATCCCAGTACTCTCACATTGCCTTCTCTGGCACCTCTGAGGACACATTCTCAGCTGGTTCTAGAATTTCCTTGCACTCCTCTTCTAAAATGCTCTCAGGCGTGTTAATGAATGACAGTCAGAAACAGCTTTCTGGCCTCACTCTAGGGCAAGTTACGTTTCACTGTTCAGAGGCCCCTTTGGAATCTCAAGAATAAAAACAGCTTATAATAAAGATCTGCTGGATTCAAAGCCAAATAAGCAAGCAGCTTTTTCTCAACCAACAAGTCATCTGTAAGGTTTAACATTTAAAATCTCAAATTCTAGCCGGGCGCGGTGGCGCACGCCTGTAATCCCAGCACTTTGGGAGGCTGAGGCAGGAGGATTTCGAGTTCAAAGCCAGCCTCAGCAATGGCGAGGCACTTAGCAACTCAGTGAGACCCTGTTTCTAAATAAAACACAAAAAAGGGCTGGGATGTGGCCCAGTGGTCGAGTGCCCCTGAGTTCAATCCCCGGTACCACAAAAAAAAAAAAAAAAAAAAAAGACTTTTCCCTTTTCCAACTTAACTCAGACCCTTATAGAAACAGACTCATAATTACAAATGTATCCCAGATCTAAAAGAACAAATAAAAATATAAAAATATATCCCAGATCCGGGCACAGTGGAACACACCTGTAATCCCAGCACTTGGGAGGCTGAGGCAGGAGGATCACAAGTTCAAAGCCAGCCTCAGCAATGGTAAGGCACTTAGCAACTCAGTGAGACTCTGTCTCTAATAAAATACAAAAAAGGGCTGGGGATGTGGCCCAGTGGTCGAGTGCCCCTGAGTTCAATTCCTGGTACCAAAAAAAAAAAAAAAAAAAAAAAGAAAGAAAATATCCAGGTGTAGGTCGGGGATGTGGCTCAGTGGCAGAGTGCTTCCCTAGCATGTGTGAGGCACTGGGTTCAATTCTCAGTACTGCATATAAATAAATAAAACAAAGGTTCATCGACAACTAAAAAAAAGAAAATATCCAGGTGTGGTGACAGACACACACCTGTAATCCCAGCTACTCAGGAGGCTGAGGCAGGAGGATTACAAATTCAAGGCTAGCTAGGTAATTTAGCAAAACCCTGTCTGAAAATAAAATATAAAGGGCTGGGGATGTAGTTCAGTGGTAGAGCACTTGCCTATAGCATGCACAAGATCCTAGGTTTGATCCCCAGCCCTGCTACATAAATAAAAATTTAAAACGTTTAAATGGAAAACGTAAACAAAGAAATACAGGGCTGGGGACATACCTCAGTGCGGAGTGCCTGCTTGCTTAGCATGCATGAGAACCTGGGTATAATTCCCAGCTCCGTGAAACAAAAACACAGAAAGTCTATAACCCTTAAGAATATAAAAACTGGCCGGGCGCTGTGGCGCACGCCTGTAATCCCAGCACTTTGGGAGGCTGAGGCAGGAGGATCACAAGTTCAAAGCCAGCCTCAGCAATGGCGAGGCACTTAGTAACTCAGTGAGACCCTGTCTCTAATAAAATACAAAAAAGGGCTGGGGATGTGGCCCAGTGGTCAAGTGCCCCTGAGTTCAATCCCCAGTACCCCCCCCCCCCAAAAAAAAAAAGAATATAAAAACTGCCTGGTATGTGTGAAGACCTGGGTTCAATACCCAGCACCAATAAATAAATAAATAAATAAATGCTAGTTAATGCCTCATTTTTTAAAAAAAATATTTATTTATTTTCTTTTTTAGTTGTACACAATGCATTTTTATGTGGTGCTGAGACTTGAACCCGGGGCGCTCACGTGTTAGGCGAGCGCCCTACCGCTGAGCCACATCCCAGCCCTAATGCCTCATTTTTAGATAAAAGAAAAAGCTATACGGCCTAACTGATGGTCAGTGCCAAAATGTGTGTGGCGAGGTGCTAAATAAACTGGCTTGGAATAAACTCTGAGTTCAGTTTCTTGTAAAGTGGTAATGCCAATAACCTCCCTGTTTAATACTGATATAATCAAATTACCTAATATCTAAGCCATATTTAATTTCCCTGAATTATGCTAGTATTGACCATTATAACTTGTTTGACCCATTTCACACTTTGCATTTACTTTCCATGTTTCTTCATCATACTTTAATTTACAACAGTCCCCCCTTACAGGCACGGTGGCATACACCTGTAGTCCCAGTGACTCAGGAGGCTGAGAGAGTAGGTTTGCAAGTTTGAGGTCAGCCTGAACAATTTAGTGAGAACTTCTCTAAAAATAAAAAGGGCCATTGTAAACCGGGCGCGGTGGCGCACGCCTGTAATCCCAGCACTTTGGGAGGCTGAGGCAGGAGGATCGCGAGTTCAAAGCCAGCCTCAGCAATGGTGAGGCACTTAGCAACTCAGTGAGACCCTGTCTCTAATAAGATACAATAAAGGGCTGGGGATGTGGCCCAGTGGTCGAGTGCCCCTGAGTTCAATCCCTGGTACCACAAAAAAAAAAGGGCCATTGTAATCCCAGCACTTGGGAGACTGAGGCAGGAAGGATCGTGAGTTCAAAGCCAGCCTCAGGAATAGGGAGGCACTTACCAACTCAGTGAGACCCTGTCTCTAAAAAAAAAAAAAAAAAAAAAAAAAAAAAAAAAAAAAAAAAAAACACAAAAAAAGGGCAGGGAATGTGGCCCAGTGGTCAAGTGCCCCTGAGTTCAATCCCCGGTGCCAAAAAATAAACAAATAAATAAATAAATAGGGCCAAATGTAGCTCAGTGTTAGAGTTCTCCTGGGTTTAATCCCCAGTACCAATAAATATGTAAAGTAAAATCCTAGGTGTAGCCTGACCTGGTGTGCACCCTGTAATCCCAGTGACTAGGCAGTCTGAGGCAGGAAGATTTCGAATTCAAGGTCAGCATGGGCAATTTAGTGAGGCTGTCTCAACAGAAAAAATAAAAAGGATGGACAATGTAGCTGAAAAATATAGCACCTCTAATTTCAAAAATCCCCAGATAATCATCATCATCATCTAGGTATAAGTAACTGGTCTTTTCCAGGAAGAAAAGGATGCCATTTTAGCTTCTTGAGAATATAGTCTTTGCCAAATAGAGAAAAACTGGGGGCTCAGGCTGTGAAAATACAACACCCAAAGACATTTCTTTCACCTGAAGTTTGTCACACATGGGAATGTACATGGAAAGGTGAGGGTGTTAGGCACGACCCAGAGACATTCCACCTGGAATCCAGGAGTTGGGGCCTGATGTTTAATCCCAGGATAGAACGCTGCTGCTAACAAGTTAGTTTACCAAGTTTGGCAAAGTGTCAGAAAGAGCTCTTTCACTGGATTGTTATGCTGTGCCTGGGCCTTGTTTCACTGGGAAAAAGAGATGGGAAAGGGTGAAAGGCCGGTGAGAAAGTGAAAGGAAGCGGGCGGAGGCGGGGAGGGCGGGAGGAGCTGCCAGGCTGTGGGATCCGGATGCACCGGTCGCGGGTCGCGCGGCCCGCATAGGCCCCGGGGGCCCGTGCCTCGGGCGCGGCGCGTGTGCTCGCGGGCGGGGCGCCCTTCAGCCGCCGGCGGCCAATCCGGGCGGGCGTCCGGGGAGGGGCGGGGCTTGCCGGCTTGGGCTCCGCGAGTCCTCCTTTTTGCACACACACGAATACAAAGAGCCATACGACCTTCGGGTATCCTTTTTCCATTTTTTTTCTCCTAAATCTTGTGTGTGTTTTTCAAAATTTTTAAAAATAGAAATCTGTGGCAGTGTTGGGGTGAGGAAACTGTTGCTAAGGGGAATTTGCTCTTTTCCCCCATTTCTTTTGCTCTCTCTCTTCCTCTTTCTTTTTCCTGGTCAAGGTTTTAAATATACCAAGAAGTTGAGAACAGGATGGCCGTGTGCAACTGTTTCTAGCCAAATTTATTGAGCTTTTTTTTTCTTCTTTTTGCTATCACATTTTAAGAACTGGTAAATTTTTGTGGTTAAGGGATTTTAAAATTTAGCCGCTTGGGAAGTACAGGTTTCTTTTTTAAAGCAGGCTGTAGGGATAATGTAAATTTCTGCCACGGGCAACATCCAAGGAAGCAGAGACTTGAGGATCCCTCACAAAAGCCTTTTAGCATGCGTTTTACACACCTTCCCCAGAACCAAAACCAGGTGCTTAGATGTGACAATTGTCTGAGCCCGATAGGTTAAAAATATTGGGATATTATAATTGGGACACTCATTTCCCTGGAGAGAGGGGAAATCCCTTCTTATCGTGTGTCTTGCACACACAATTTCATGAGGACATTTCTGTGTGTGTGTGTGTGTGTGTGTTAAAGCAAATAATTTTGTAAAAAATTATCTTGGGGTTTATTATTTGTGTATATGTACAATATGTGTATATGTGCCATATCAGATTTTCAAAGTGATTACCTGATTTTATGTGTTCCAAGTAAACCCTAGGATGTGATTTTTTTTTTTTTTTCCTGTTGCATTCCCAAATGTGATCAAAACAGGATTTCATGTGCAAACTAGAGCTTAAAAGAAACCCTATGCTTAGCATACTTAGGCACTTTCACTCTCTGTACATTTACTGTATTTTTCTGCTCCTGTTTTAAAGGATCAGATTAGTGAAAAATAATTACCAGGGAGTATATAGTTCATGTGGCAAATGAGGGGAGGCAATTTATTGAATCTGTGGTTCAAAGCTGCCTTTGGTGACTGTTTTGCCTAAGTGGTTTTGCTTTTTATTGTCTCACGTTCTTAAATGTACAGCTGTGTATATTTTAGCCTTTATGTGTGGTTTGGTTGGTGTGTTCAGAAGGGAAGTTCTCTCTTGGCTTTTTGAAAAAATGGTCCTTTATTGGTTGGGATTTGTTTGAAAAGCTCCACAGCTGGCAAAGTATCAGAAAAAAAAATCCAGACAGGTCCAATTCTGTGGCCAAAAGGAAGCAAAAGCAAGTAACAGAAGAAACAAGAAATGCATTTTGGTTATAATGTTGCATTTTTTGAATTAAAAGCTCTCTCTCCCTAAGAGACTCAGAAAAATGAAGGAGTTAGAAGATAACAGGCTCAGAGCAGAGCATCCTTGCTATAGGAGTGTACATATGGTCACTTCATTCTTAGAGGACCAGTCTCCCTTATTAGGAAGAAGTCCTACAGAAAATACCCACAACAAATTTATATTTGTATATTGGATTGAAAGCATAGGAAGTATATGAGTGGTCAGGGAGAAACTGGAATGTCACAAGTGTAGTAGCAACCTGGAGATAAAAGGATCCACTACAGGGTTCAAATTTCATTACAACAAAACCTCTGTAGTGTCCTACTCAATTTCAAACGACATTTCTTAAGTGACAACTGCAATAAACTTATTTGCCAAGGTCTTGAATTTATTATAACGAAAGTGAAAAAGTGACTCTGATGGGCTCTCCTTTTTTCTTTCTTCTTTTTAAACCTGTACCAAGTATATTTTAATTTACAAAAACTGCAAGTCAGATCAGTGCTTAATAAATATTGGTTCTAATGTGGATCATTCCACAAGCCTAGACCTGGATTTTTTTTTTTTTTTAAGTCTAGTCTGACTCTAGTGACCTTTGTGATCATATCAGTGATAGGATTTTTAATGGGGTTTTACTCTAAGTCTCCCACATCATTGCAGAGCATGTACACGATTTAGCTTCCCAGAAAAGGGAGAGTGGTACACAGCCTGCTGGACTTCCTAGGTATTCAATTTCTACATCTTGGAACCTATGCTTATTCATATTCAGTGTCCTCACTTTGAGTTTCTAAGGGGAGAATTCTTGCCGCGAATATTTCGTTGGCTTGGCTTTCTCACCAAGGCAAAGTAAACCTAAACTCAGTTGATTTTGCTTGGGAATCCTAGGGTCCCCTAGAGATGAAAACTTCTTTTAACGAATAAAACTGCCACTTTGCAAGCGTTATCTAGGAATATCTGTAACCAAGGCCTTCAGTAACTAAAACCAGCCACCACCAAGGATATAAAACCGATTTGTGGCCACTGTATTTATAATCATGTACACAGCTTTGTGAGCAGCGGAGGACAGAAACAAGTAAACAAAAAAAAAAAAAAAAAAAAAAAGGAGGTAAAGATGGCGTCTGACGGCCTTGAAAACGCTTCGCAGTCGTGTTCCTCCCTGAGGAGGCCCCCTCCCCTCCCCGGCTCGTGGAGTGACTGGGAATTGCCGCCAATGGCGTTCTTGGCCCTACATCCCCTTCTTCCCTCCGCCAATCGCTGGGAACAAGGGACAAGCGGGGCGGTTCTTTGCAGCGTGCGCGCGCTGACCGGGTACACGGGCGGGCGCAGTTGACTCCTCGGCATTCCGCGCATGCCGCGGCCTTGCTGAGTCAGGGGATGCGGTAATGGGGGAAACACACGTTGGGTCACCCGTAGGTCCGCTTATATGGCACTCCGCCTCTCTTCTTACGGCGAGCGCGGCCCCTAACCCAAGTCCTCACAGCTTTGGTGGCCACGTAGTCTGCCCCTGTTGACCCAGCGAAGTCGCCGACCTCCCTACGGGCACTGGTCTCTCCGCTGTGGGTCCGTGAATGACCCTTTACCCCGCATTCCCGGGGCACAGTGGCAGGTCCCCTGCCACGAGAAGGGTCGGATCTCTGCTCCGATGGTCGCTGTGCTCACCCTTGCTGTAGCTGAACTACACTGTCTCGTCGGGGTGGTTCTCCTGTCCCCTGTGCCCACTTTTGTCGTCTTTGACTAATATTTAATCAACTAACGTTTACTGAGGGCTCGCTGGGCACACGATAGAATTTCTAGGAGCTAGGTACCTATTTCTCAGTTTCTTCAGAAATGAAGTGAGTCTTTTACATCAGGCACATTTATATGAAAACCTAAATTTTTAATCTTACCACCAAACATAAAAGAGGACTTTGCTAAGCTGGGTTTAAACCTCTTTTCATGCTCTATTAGTAAACTTGTAATTTTTGGATTATTTGGAATTCTTTTGTTTTAAGATCCCATTCTGCCCTCTGGGCCTACAACTCTTTTTTTACACTTAATAATGAGGTCTTAGATTTTCTTCGCACCTCATTTAGACAGGTCACTCTTTTAAAACGTAGGAAAATTATATCCTAGAGTATCTGCTTACCTGCTCTTGTGCGATGAAGAGCTCATTTCTGATAGAAATAAGTTTTGAGAGAATCTTCTAACTGGTGAGCCATTTTGCACCTTGAAGTGGAGGAGCAGGGCTGACCAGCAGAGCAGGAGCTTTAAGTGGCCATTTTCCTTTTTTATTTCTCAAAATGAAGATTATGATATAAATTGCCGTACTTTCAGTAATCACATTTAAGAAAGTCCATTTCTTGCCTGACCCTGAGTGAGTCAAAGGCCCATAATAAAAGCATATATCATCTGAGGGATACCATATCACACACATCTATTAAATAGTGAGAAAACTTGTTTTTCATAGTTTGGAGGTAAACTCAGTCATGCAGAAAATTCAAACTCAGAATGGGGAGAAAGCAAGCAAGGGAACTGTCAAGATTTTGATATATTTAGTCCTAACAAAAATACATGTGACTAGAGAGGAAAGGGATAGTTAAGATTATGGACAGTTTCACCCTAAACTATCTCTAAAGGAGATGAGTTTTCTTTTTATCTAAATATTTATGAAGTATGTTGAGAAATACATTTTCTAGGCTCATTTTACATGTATGAATTAGACCAATACTGAAATTGACCCCAAATACATACATTTTATGCAAACCTTGGTTTGACATCTGGCATTTTGTATTGGCAACTCATAAGATTGAAGATCTTTTTCTTACTATCCAATTCTAAAAGTTGATAGCATTTTACAAAAGGCATGTGTACTGCTGTATGGTGGTCTTAAGTTTATTTTCTTCCTCTTTTTTATTTTATTTTATTTTTTTTTAGTACCCAGAGGTTCTTTTTTTTTTTTTTTTTTTAATATATTTATTTATTCACTTTAGTTGTACATAATGCGTTTTATCTTTACATGGTGCTGAGGATCGAACCTGGGCCCTGCACGTGCTAGGCGAGCGCTTTACAGCTGAGCCACAACCCCAGCCCCAGAAAAGGTTCTTAACCACTGAGGAATATCCCTAGCTCATTTTATTTTTTATTTTGAGATATGGTCTTATAGTTTAGCAAATTTTGCTGAGGATCTCACTAAATTATTCAGGCTGGCTTCAATTTTGTGGTTCTTCTTCCTCAGCCTCCCATTTATTTATTGGTTCTGAGGATTGAACCCAGGGCCTTGTGCATGCCAAGGCAAGTACTCTACCAACTGAGCTGTATCCCCAGCCCTCAGCCTCCCAAATTGCTGGGATTTTAGGGTGTACCATCATGCCTGGCTGTCTTTACTTTCTTGTTGGTTTTTTTTGTACCAGGGATTGAACTCAGGGGCACTCGACCACTGTGCCACATCCCCAGCCCTTTTTTGTATTTTATTAGAGACAGGGTCTCACTGAGTTGCTAAGTGCCTCACCATTACTGAGGCTGGCTTTGAACTTGTGATCCTCCTGCCTCAGCCTCCCAAGTGCTGGGATTACAGGTGTGCGTGTCTTTACTTTCTTGAACAAAAATGTGACTTTTGGCTTTATTTTGTTTTTTTAAAAATTTTTTGTCATACTGGGAATTGAACCAGGGGCACTCTACCACTGAGTTATCCTCAGCCATTTATTGATTGATTAATATATATAAGCATACATTCATACTTGCTGGGGATTGAACCCAGGGGTACATTACCACTGAGCTACATCCCCCAGCCCTTTTTATTTATTTGTACTTTGAGACAGGGTGTCACTAAGTTGCTGAAGTTCTCTATAAATTACCGAAGCTGGCCTCAAATTTGCAATCATCTTGCTTCAGACTGCCAAATTGCTGGGATTATAGATGTGTGCCACCACACCCATGGAACCCTTGGTTTTGAAATAAATTATTGGATGAGGGGAATATCTCAGTGGTAGATCACTTCCCGAGGCCTTGGGCTGCCATATGTGTGAGGTTGAAGCAGGAGGATCCCATTTTTTGTTTTTATTTTTTGTTTTGGTACCAGGGGTGGAACCTAGGGGTGCTTAACCACTAAGCCATATCCCCAGCCCTTCTAATATTTTAGAGACAGGGTCTGACTAAATTGCTTAGGACCTCGCTAAATTGCTAAGGCTGGCTTTGAACTTGAGATCCTCCTGCCTCAGCCTCCTAAACTGCTGGGATTACAGGCATGCTGTAGGCTCAGGTGAACTGTGCCTGGAACAGGAGGATCCCTTGAGCCCAGGAATTTGAGACCAGTTTGGGCAGCATAGCAAGACCTCATCTCTAAATGAAATGAGTTATCTAGTGATCTTAAGTGGCAAAATTTGATATTATTATTTAATAATGATATAGACATTGCCCAAATAATTTATCAGTGTTAACCATTGCTTTGCCAGACATTCCATGGATTGCTTCATGCATTAGTAAATTAAATAGTTCTATGTTTTGAGGACTAGGGGGTAGAACTCAGTGTTAGAGCCCTTACCCAGCATGCTTGAGGCCCTGGGTTGTATCCCTAGCACAAGTGTGTGTGTGTGTGTGGGGGGGGGGGAGTGTTTAAATATTTCTAGAGTAAAATAAAGATATCAGAATAAGGTATAGGTGTATAAATAATGTTGGCAGGGTTAAAGGGCTATTATAGGAAAAAAGTAATTATATTAGGTGTAGGATGTTAGAAATGAAGAATTTAACAAATTTTAACCAATAGTGCAGTAGAGCTGGGCATAGTGGCACATGCCTATAGTCCCAGTGCCTCCTGCTTGTAATCCCAGTGGTTCATAAGGCTGAGGCCAGGAGGATCACAAATTCAAGGCCAGCCTCAGCAATTTAGTGAGGCCCTAAGCAACTTAGTGAGACCCTGTCTCAAAATAAAATATAAAAAGAGCTGGGAATGTAGCTCAGTGGCAAAGCATCCTAGGATTCAATACTCAGTACCAAACAAATGCAGTAGTGTCTGTGTTAAAGTTCCATTATTAACTTGAATTATTCTTCCTAAGAAGAAGAAGGGTACTCCTATAGTACACAACTTATTTTTCTTTCCATTGAAGTAGATCTTTGTCCTCCCCTTGCATTCATCTTTTTCTTTTCTGAAGTCTCAGGGAAGATCTTGCTCTCCTTTCTGACATTGGAAGGGTCCTTATTGGAAGAAAACTTTCCTAATGTCTTCATTCTTTACTTTTCTACTTTCTAAATACACTGAAGCGTTCTGTATCTTGAAAATACTTTAGCAGGCCAGGCATGGTGGCACACACCTGTAATCCCAGCAATTTGGGAGACAGAGACAGGAGGATTGCAAGTTCAAAGCCAGCCTCATCAATTTAGTGAATTTCTAAGCAATTTAGACCCTGTCTCAAAATAAAAAAGATTGGGCATGTGTCTCAGTGGTAAAGCATCCCAGAGTTAAATTCCCAGTAAAATTAATTTTTTTTTTTTTTTTTTTTTTTTTGGTGGTGGTGCTGGGGATTGAACCCAGGGCCTTGTGCATGAGAGGCAAGTACTCTACCAAGCACTGTACAACTGAGATATATCCCCAGCCCCTCAATTTTTTTTTTTTTAAAGAAAGAAAGAAAAAGCCGGGCGAGGTGGCGCGCCTGTAATCCCAGCACTTGGGAGGCTGAAGCAGGAGGATCGTGAGTTCAAAGCCAGCCTCAGCAATGGTGAGGCACTTAGCAACTCAGTGAGACCCTGTCTCTAAATAAAATACAAAAAAGGGCTGGGGATGTGGCCCAGTGGTCGAGTGCCCCTGAGTTCAATCCCCGGTACCAAAAAAAAAAAAAGAAAGAAAGAAAAAAGAAAGAAAAAGAAAATACATTAACAGGCATGGTGGTACAGTGGCACATGTCTGCAATCCCAGTGATTTTGGGGGCTGAGGCAGGAGGATTGCAAGTAGGATGCCAGCCTGGGCAATTTAGTGAGACCCTGTTTCAAAATAAAAAGAGCTGAGGCATAGCTCAGTGGTAGAGCTCCACTGGATTCAATATCTAGCACTGAAAATAATAAATAAATAAATTAAATACTTTAACTCCCAAAGCCTCTTGTGGCTGCTTTCCTATTACCTTCTTTCCTTTCATAGTTAAACTTGAAAATCTGATTTGATGTCTTACTTCCATTTTGTCTCCATCCAGATCTTTTTTCTACTGCATAGTATTACTTTCACTACAAAATAATAATAATAGTAATAATAATAATAATATCTATCACCAGCGACCATTGCAGACAAATAGAATAAATATATTTAATTTTCATCTTTGTTAACCACTCTGTTGCACTTGTCACAGTTGATTAGATACTCTTTTTTTTTTGGGGGGGGGGTTCCTGGAGATTGAACTCAGGGGCACTTGACCACTGGGCCACATCCCCAACCCTTTTTTGTATTTTATTAGAGACAGGGTCTCACCGAGTTGCTAAGTGTCTCGCCATTGCTGAGGTTGGCTTTGAACTCGTGATCCTCCTGCCTCAGCCTCCCAAGTGCTGGGATTACAGGCTTGTGCCACCGCGCCCGGCTAGATACACTTTTTTTTTTTTTTTTTTTTTTGGTACCGGGGATTGAACTCAGGGGCACTCAACCACTGGGCCACATCCCCAGCCCTTTTTTGTATTTTATTAGAGACAGGGTCTCACTGAGTTACTAAGTGCCTGGCCATTGCTGAGGCTGGCTTTGAACTCGCGATCCTCCTGCCTCAGCCTCCCAAAGTGCTGGGATTACAGGCGTGCGCCACCGCGCCCGGCATTAGATACACTTTTTGATATTTTCTCTACTTTGGTTGCCGTGGCACACTGTTTTTCTCTCACCTTGCTGGCCATTTCTTTCAAGTTTCTCAGTTAATGAAGCCTCTTCCTTAGATTGGGCTTGAAGTGCTGTCCTTGGCCTTTACATTTCACACTTAACACTAAGTTTGGAGAGCTTATTCAGTCAGTCAGTTTCAAAAATAATCCTGCCAAAGACCCCAAATCTGCATTCTACCTCTTACCTTACTCTCATTTTTGTTTTTTTTAGTCCTAGTCCACTGTTTTCAAGATGCTACACTTAAAAAGATGTTGTCATTCTACAGGGATGATTTAAGAATTGAATTCTTTATTTCTGATGGTTTAGTGGAGAAAAATAAAAGTTCTGAGTAGCACCATCTGCAGCCAAAAAAAAAAAAAAAGTTGCTATCAATTTATTTTTATTTTTATTTTTGCTACCGGGGATTGAACTCAGGGGCACTCGACCACTGGGCCACATCCCCAGCCCTTTTTTGTATTTTATTTAGAGACAGGGTCTCACTGAGTTGCTAAGTGCCTCACCATTGCTGAGGCTGGCTTTGAACTCGTGATCCTCCTGCCTCAGCCTCCAAAGTGATGGAATTACAGGTGTGCACCACCGCACCCGGCTGCTATCAGTTTATAACATGGCTTCCCTGGTGCCGATCATTACAGAATTTTGTGCTGGACTCACTGATGTCATTCCTAACCTTTTGATATTATAAACAAGTGTTGTCAACTGAAAAACAAGATGTTGCCATTATTTGAAATTTGCATGTTAAATACCCATCTCAGACCTTCTTCTCATTTTTGTTTTACAGTCCTAGTTTGTTGTGTTCAGGACATTACACTGAAAGATGTTGCCATCAGTTGAAATATAGCATGTTAAATACTCATCTCTTCTAACATAATGGTGCCTCCTCTCAACTGCCTTATTTTTGTTATTCTGTCCATAGTGCCATCCTATGTGTAACCCTCAGGCTTACAATCTTTTTTTTTTTTTTTTTTTTTTTTGCCTGTGTTTTTTTAATTTTTAATTTCTGGTACAGGGGATTGAACTCACTGATCATTGTTTAGTGCCTCCATAAGTTGCTACGGCTGGCTTTCAACTCAGGATCATCCTGTCTCAGCCTCCCAAGCCTTTGGGATTACAGGCATGTGCCACTGTGCCTTGCAGGATTACAGTCTTGAAGTTCTCTTTGACCAATATCTCTATCCCCCATCTTTATTAAGTTCAGTTCTTCCCCCAGGGTGTCAAACCTTCCATCCACAGTCCTCATTCTCATCAGCTCATGCCTGGGTTTCTTCAGCAGTCCTCAAATCTGTTAACTGTTCCAGGGATTGGCAAAATACAGCCTGCCATTTGTTTTCATATGGCCCACCAGCTGAGAATGACTGTGTGTGTGCATGCGCACATCCACGCACATATGTGTGTTTTACTGGAGTTGAACCCAAAGCCCCACACCTGCTAGGCTAGCACTGAGCTATACCCCCAGTCCTTTTTTATTTTATTTTGAGACAGAGTCATTCTAAATTGCCCAAATTGACCTTGAATTTGCAATCCTCCTGCTTTAGTCTCTGGACTATCTGGGATTATAGGTGTATGCCACTATACCTGGCTCAGTAGGAGGTTTTGCTTCTGTAAGAACTCTTTCTTTCTTTCTTTTTTTAATCTTTATTTTGTTTATTTATTTTTATGTGGTGCTGAGGATCCAACCCAGTGCCTCACATGTGCAAAGCAGGCGCTCTGCCGCTGAGCCACAACGCCACCCCTGTAAAAACTCTTTCTTCAACCAGGTATAGTGGTACACGTCTGTAATCCCAGCAGCTGGGAAAACTGAGGCAGGAGGATTGCAAGTTCAAGGCCCGCCTAATCAATTTAGCAAGAACTTGTTTCAAAGTTAAAATACTACTACTACTAATAATAAAAAGGGCTTGGGATGTGGCTCAGTGGTTGAGCATTCTGGGTTCAATCCCTGGTAACGCCCACCCCCCACACGCCCACACCCCTGCCACTGACCCAAACACACATACAAACTCTTCCTCCTGATTTCACTCTCTTGGTCTACTATTTTGAACCAACTCCTCAGCTTTCGGTCTATTCCATGTTTCTAGGAACTTGTGTGTATTTTGCTTTGTTCTCTAGATATTCCACGTTTAGAACATTCCACATTCTTTAGAGGTGCCCAAGAAAAAGTCCTTGTTCTCCCTTCATTTGAGTATTTAATAGGTGGCAATCCATTTTGGCTAATCACCCTGTGGCATTGGTATTACTTATAGAAAATTTTTAGAAACATCTCTTTCTTTTTTTTCTTTGTACTTGCTCATTTTTTCTAATAGAGAGATATGCAGCTAATGAAATTAGTATTTTGATTTGTTTGTAATCATGTATTCCCACATTTAAGTTATCTGTTTAGTAAACATAATATGAAATGCTCCTTTATTATCTGATGACCCCAATTTCTTTCTGTCTTAGATTTTAAATGGGAGGCTATAACAGGAGGTAGGGAAATTGTCCGCAATAGTGTCCATGGAAACCAAAAGTCATTTGAATATGCATTGTGCTACACTGCACTGTACCAGGTTTTTTTTTTTTGTTTTGTTTTGTTTTTTTTTTTTTAATGTAGATAGATCAATTCAAGAAAACTCCTATTTTTTGCCCTTAATGTAACATTTTTAAAATGGACATAGTATGATAATATACAAAGTAAGAAGCAGAAAAGAAATTGAGAAACAAAGTGAACTGACCATAGGAAAATACTTTTAGCATTTAAAAGCCAGTAGAGTTGTTAGGTACAGTGGTGCATGCCTATAATCTCAGCTACTTCAGGCTGAGGCCGGAGGATCACTAGTTCAAGCACAGCCTAGGCAATTTAACAAGACAATGTCTCAAATCAACTTTTTAAAAAAGGGACAGAAATGTAGCTGAATGGTAAATAACTGGCGTGCAGGAGGCCCTGGCTTCCATCCCCAGTACTGCAAATAAACAAAACTAGCAAATTTATTGTTTATTATAAATTGGTAGCCAGGCGAGGTGGTGCACGCCTGTAATCCCAGCACTTGGGAGGCTGAGGCAGGAGGATCGTGAGTTCAAAGCCAGCCTCAGCAATGGCGAGGCACTTAGCAACTCAGTGAGACCCTGTCTCTAAATAAAATACAAAAAAGGGCTGGGGATGTGGCCCAGTGGTTGAGTGCCCCTGAATTCAATCCCCAGTCCAAAAAAAAAAAAAAATGGGAATCAGGGTGGATGTCCATGGTTGGATCACAAAAAGGCTGTAGATTCATCCTGGGGTTATTTTTGGAACACTGACCATATGTCAGTGACTGTCAGTACCTTGCATATGTTGTATGCAATTTTCACAAAAACACTGAAAGCAGGCAGAGGCGAGAAAAATGCAACTTAGATAAGTGAAATGATTTGCACTAGTTCACGTGACTGGTAACTGGTGTAATCAGAGGAGAAATCCCCCCCCCTTTTTTTTTTAACTTCCAGTTCAGTACTGTTTCAGAAAGATGGCCAAGGAAAGGCCATTTGAGAGAAGAGGGAGGTCTTGAGGCTTACACAACACTTAGCCAGGTATAGTGGCACATACTTTTAATCCCAGCTACTCTGGAGACTAAGTCAGGAAGGAGGATCTCAAATTTGGGGCCAGCTTGGGCAATTTAATGAAGTCTTCTCCTCCCCTCCCCTCCCTCAATTTAGTGGTCCTGGAGATTGAACCCAGGGCCTTGAGCATGCAGACAAGTGCTCTTCCACTGAGCTACATGCCCAGCCGTGCAAGGCCCAAAACACTCCCAAATACCCCCCCCAACACATCAATAGTCTCAAAGTAAAAAAAAAAAAAAAAAAAGACTGGTGATAGCCTGGTGATAGCTGGACGCAGTGGCGCACGCCTGTAATCCCAGCACTTGGGAGACTGTGGCAGGAAGATCACGAGTTCAAAGCCATCCTCAGCAATGGCGAGGCACTTAGCAACTCAGTGAGACCCTGTCTCTAATTTTAAAAATACAAAAAAGGGCTGGGGATGTGGCCCAGTGGTTGAGTGCCCCTGAGTTCAATCCCCGGTACCACAAAAAAAAAAAAAAAAAAAAAAGACTGGTGATGTTGCTCAGTGGTAGAATGTACTATATTCAACTCCCAGTACAGAGAGGGGAAAAAAAAAAAATTAAACCATTTGGGACTGGGTATGTGACTCAGTGGTGGAATGCTTGCCTAACACGAACAAGGCCTGGGTTTGATACCCAGCACTGGGAAATAAAAAGTGCAAAAAATATTAAACCCTTTGTGGGTGCCTATAATCCCAACGGCTGGGGAGGTTGAGGTAGAAGGATCACAAGTTCAAGACCAGCCTCAGCAATTTAGTGAGACCCTGTCTCAATATAAAATAAAAAGGGTTGGGGATATAACTCAGTTGTAGAGTACCCTTGGTTTCAATCCCTAGTACCAAAAATAACAATTATTACTATAATTAATTGAGTTCTTTGCATCATATTGGTTTAAAAACAAAACCAAAAAACAAATCTGCAGGAGCAGTGTAGGCCCTTATTTAGGAAGGAAAAGTATACATAAATGATTCATCCATAAATTGACATAGAATAGCTTAGTGCTTTCCTTTAACCTTTAGTTTTAATTTGGTTTAACCTTTAGTTTCAGGTTTAGCTGTGCCTTCCAGTGGCTCTAATGACAGGAAAGCTGTAAATGGATTTAAGTTCTTGCAAGAAGTGAATATCTGCCATAAAAAAGCTGTTTCTTCAATAAAAAGGGTAAAAAGAGCAAATTAAAGACTTTTTTAATAACCAAATGTAATTAAATACATTGTCAGATTTATGTTTTAGTACCTCAGAGGCACTGATATTGCCTGCTTATGAAATGAGATTGCTGATTTGGAAACAAACAAACCCAAAACCTCAATATATAGAAAATTCTCCTAACCTCCTCCTTTCCTTTTAATTGTGATGTTATGATATAATTTACAAAATAAGATAGAAATGTATCACTTGAAGAAATGTAAACACACTTAAAATTTTGTCACAAAGCTTCAGGCAGAAGGATTCTTTTTTTTCTGTAATCAAGTATCATTTAGAAAATGACAATATTTATTTAAGTTCCTTGGAGTGTTCTCAGTGGTACAAATCAAACTCCCACTGCTCCCCATTTTTTTTCCCTCCTGAAGTAGTTTAGTTGTTTAACTACAGTAATTCAAAAGAGAGGCAGTTTGATTTATCACTGATATTCTCATTTTTCCTTTTATAGGGACTGATCTTGTGAGCAAAAGGGGTAGCACTTAGCTGTTTAGATATTCCTGTTGAGCATCTGCACCTCCCTTGAAGAGTATGAGAAGTGGCAGTGAGGAGAACCCAGAGCCTATTTCCATGGGCTACTGGATGGTGGATTCAAGGCAGCTAATCTTTGCAGGGGCTAGAGGCCCAGGTATGCAATTCTGAGAGCAGGGGAGTTGTGCAGCTCTGGTCACCCCAGCCCAATTCCCTGATCCAGCTTTTCATTTCTTTCCATAACCCCATCCCCCAAATATTAATGATATAATAGTGAAAGGTTGACATGTTAAGGGCTGCCGTGATCAATGTATTCCTTATTTAGGAGTGTTACTCTGAATGCATCTGTATGAAAATTATAAAGAGGGTAGAATAATGATTCTTTATGTCAACAAAAATGGTATCAGTTAAAAAAAAAAAAAAAACCTACAACACTAGATTGAAAGTAGCAATAACTGGATTCTTCTGTCTTCCTCTGACCTTGAAAAAGACATATAACTTCTCTTCATGTCTCTTCTGGATTTGGGGTAATATGTGTTTCTTAGCACTGTTTTGCAGATGAGATAACCTATGTGAAGAGTTCTGAACTCCTTAAAGGACTATGTCAAAGCACTAAAGTGCAATACTCTTATTGTAGTAAAGATAGTGAGGTAGAGCTGGGCCTGGTGGCACACACCTATAATTCTGGTGACTTAGGAGGCTAAGGCAGGAGGATTGCAAGTTCAAGGCCAACCTGGGCAACTTAGGAGACTGTGTCTCAAAATAAAAAAAAATAAAAAGTTCTGGTGATGTAGCTCAGTAGAAGAGTACCACTGGGTTCAATCCCCAGTAGGGGGTGGGGGCATGAGATAGGGAGGAGGAGGGGACAAATCCTCATTTTCTTCCTTAATCTTCTAATCTTTCCAGATGCCAGTGGGTCCTTTGGAGTTCCCTCTGTTACTTAGGTTGCAGTGGTAGGGGGTTCCATGCTTGAGTATAGGAAGAATGATACCATATTCATCAGGAAGGCCCCTGTTGGCTTTCAGTAAGGGGTGAGTGTGACACCAAGTGTGTTGTGCTAGGAGAGCACAGGATCTGCCAGGAGAAGAAGGCATCTGTCTCCCCTCTGCAGGACAAGAAGAGGCAGCCATGGACTGTGTACTCCTTCACGGCTTACCTACTCCTTCACAGAACCCACAGCCTGGAGCCTTGACTGCTCTGACCACCCTCCATGAGAAAGAAAAGTGAATCCAAAGAGGCCAGTGTTTCAACCTCGTAAAGTCCAGTTGACCAGAGCACCTTTGGGAGAAGCCCAGCAGAGTGAGCACAGTTGTTACTGTGCCTATCAGCCATGTCCTTCAGCGCCACCATTCTCTTCTCCCCTCCCAGTGGCAGCGAGGCCCGATGCTGCTGCTGTGCCTGTAAAAGTGAGACTAGCGAAGTCAACGCAGGCTCACAGGGCGGGAATCCTCCTCCCAGCACCCCCATCACAGTGACTGGACATGGCCTGGCTGTCCAGAGCTCTGAGCAGCTCCTGCATATTATCTACCAGCGGGTGGATAAGGCAGTAGGCCTGGCTGAGGCTGCTCTGGGTCTGGCCCGGGCCAACAACGAGTTGTTGAAACGGCTCCAGGAGGAAGTGGGTGAGCTGAGACAAGGGAAAGTGTGCACCCCTGATGAAGATGGGGAGAGCCGGGTCCACAGTCCCCCAACAGAGGAGCCTGGGCCCCTCAAGGAGAGTCCCAGGGAAACCTGCAAGACTCTGTCTGCCGTGGAGGAGGAGTGTGACAGTGTGGGCAGTGGTGTGCAGGTGGCAATCGAGGAGCTGTGGCAGCTGGGGTCTGCTTCAGCAGTGGGACCTGGGCCTTTGGGCTTCCCAGCCTCTCAGAGAGACATGAGGCTCCCCGGATGTGCTCTGGCCGGGGGCGAGGGGACCCCTCTGCTCAATCCCGTGAGTATGGCAGCAGGATAAGATTGCTTCCCTGCCTTTTTTCTGGCCTTTGTCCTCTCTCTTTTCTTCTCTTTCTTTCCATTTTTAAATCTTTCTTTTGCTTATATCTGTGATAAAACAGAATAGCACCAAATTTCTCTGCCTTCAGGGATGGTCAGCACTCCTGTTTTCTTCCTGAACCATCAGCCTCTTTGGCAGGAGGCCATTTTCTGGTGTGTGTGGTGCTAGGGTGCCCTCCCCTCGCTCTCAATAGCTCTGCATGGCACCTTCTCCTCCACAGCTGTCTCTGCCGCTGCAGGGCTCTGCCTTTCCTGGCGAGAATGCCTGCTGCCATGCACAGGCGGCTCATTCATATTTTATCACGGGCCCTCTGCTTGCCAAGAGGAGTTCAGTATAGAGAGACAGGAATGTGGAGAGGAGAGGGACACATGGGGAGAAAAAGGAAGGAGAGGGAGAAGGAGAAAGCAAGAGGGAGAGGATGAGGATAAGGAAAATAGAAGGCAAGTACAAGGAAGGAAAGAGGAGGTAGAAAACGAAGTGTTTGAGGAAGGAATAAACTTTTGTTGTTGTTGTTGTTGTTGTTGTTGTTACTGGGGATTGATCCCAGTAGAGGCTTTACCACTGAGCCACATCCCTAGCACTTTTTTTTTTTTTTTTTTTTTTTAATATTTATTTATTTAATTTAGTTGTACACAATGTAATGCATTTATGTTTACGTGGTGCTGAGGATCGAACCCGGGCCGTGCACGTGCGAGGCGAGCGCTCTGCCACTTAGCCACAACCCCAGCCCATCCCTAGCACTTTTAATTTTAAAATTTCGAGATAGTGTTTCACTAAGTTGCTTGGGTCTCGCTAAGTTACTGAAGCTGACCTTGAACTTGCTATCTGCCTGCCTCAGGCTCCTGTTGCTGAGATTACTGGTGTGCACCATTGGTCCTGGAAAAGAAAGTTGAGTCTATGTGAAAAGGGGAACATTTGTGTAGGGGGAAGACTGCGGTAAAGGACAGGGAAGTAGAGGAAAGGAAATAAAATGCCAAAAGGAAAGGATGATTGAGATTGAATAGTCGGAGGAAGGCATGTAGAGAGAAAGGGAAGCTAAGAAGGAGACAGACGGAGAGCATATTTTGCGAGCAGGAAAAGACATAGAAGTACATTGTGCTATTTCAGTTTCTTTCCTGCTTAGGGGCCATATGAGCAGGAAAATGCTGGATGAATAGAGTAATAACTGCACAATGTCACACATGGAAGTATGAAAAGGAGATGGAGCAACCATAGAGATCATAGAGACAGAAAAATAACAGATGTGTTGCCACTTGAGGGCCGGTGGGAGGTCTGTCAGCTCTCTGCCTTATCCTCTGTCTGCTTTCACTCTCTTCCTTCTCCCTTCTTGACAAGGCTCACACAGGGTGGACAAAAGGGAGGAAACTCCCAGCCCATCTGCTGGATCTGAGGAGTGAGTGTATAAATTCCCCTCTCCCTCTCTAGGCTAACACCACAACTGGCCATTGCTCTCCTGAAGGCACAGCTGTGTGGTGATAGTCACTGTGCCTGGTTAGGACTTTCAGTGGTTTGGGCCTCAGGGAGAAGGAACCAGAAGGCAAGAGGCAGGAGGGTACCAGGCCAGGAGATGCCCTGAATCATGGGTTCATTCAGGCAGGGAAAGCTTCCAAGCCAACAGGATGGAATTAGATTTCACAGCGCAGAAAGCAGCTCACAGGTCTATAAATCTCAGCCGCCTCCCCACTTCTTTCTCGTGTGTGTGTGTGTGTGTGTGTGTGTGTGTGTGTGTGTGTTTCCCTGCCACCACTTCCACTGTTTTGTTTTTTTGGCTGCAGAAATCCCCTCCTCTTCTCCCTCTCTGCCTCCTTCCTTTCCCTGCCCTGCATGTCCTTGAATGAGGGCACTGGCTGTCAGCTGGATGTCAGGGCTGCGACAGACAGATGTGGCCAGGCCAGGATCAAGGTGAGGGCACAGACTTGCCCCTGAAAGGGAACAGAGGGTAGGCGAGAGGTGCTGTCCATGCAGCCTCTCTAGGGGTTCCTTTCCAGAATCTCCTGCTTTGCTCTCTTTTTTCCTCTTATTTTCCCTCTTTATTGTTATTACTGTTTAATTTTCTTGCTTCGTTTCCTGCTTGGATTCCCTTTCTTGTCATTACTGCCTTCCTAATCCCTTTTAGACACAATACTTACAAAGCTACATTTCTTATACGCAAGAGCAAACCATAAATGACTGCTCACAAATAAGCATCAGAAACATGCCTTGGCCTTGTAAGCAGCCCTATGGTAACAACCCAACACAAGAGGCCCTATATATGCAAGAATTATTTGCCCAACACTCCCATAGGAGTCCCAGAGAAACAAGCCATTGACATTAAAGATTCCCCCACTTCTTTCCACTCTCTGTTCACTATTCTCAGCCAAAGAATGATAGTTGACCAGGTTCCCCTATGTCTGGCAGGTTAATAGATTATTCTTTTTTATGTCTTTAGCTGGTGGATGATTATGTGGCCTCTGAGGGCACAGTACAACGTGTGCTGGTCCCAGCTTATGCCAAACAGCTTTCACCAGCCACACAGATGGCTATCCAGAGGGCATCTTCAGAGTCAGTGCCAGAAAATGGAAGCAAGCTGCCACCACCCGCGCCTGAGGACATGCTCAGTGCTGCTGCTGCGTTGGACAGTGCCTTGGAAGAGTCAGTCCCTGGGAGCACTGGGGAACTGAGGCACTCTCTAGGGATCACTGCTTCCCCATGCAGGACCAGAGGGAGCGGGCAGAAGAACTCCAGGCGAAAGCGGGATCTGGTACTCTCTGTAAGTCAGCTCAGTTTCTATCATTTTTTTCTTTAGTCTAGAGAGATAAGTGAAAAGTGAGGGTGGGTTGATTTTAAGCCTCTCATATTGATATAATGGTGTCCTGAATCCTACTAGAGCGGGAGGGACAAGGAGAGAGATTATTTCATAGCCCTAGGGATTAGGCCCCGTCTGCTATTATTCGAGTTTTTAGGTTTTTCTAAATAGAATGGAATCTTCCCTTTAAAGAGAAAGGAATCACATCACATCTCCCAGTGTTCTCATAATCCTGATAGGAATATCTTTAAGGGATTGAGCAGATTCATCACCACAGTATGGCATTTTAGCCAATGTGCAGGGTAAATAGTAAGGCGCCCCATGGATGGAAAAGCCAGGTAGTCCTAAGGTAGTCCCAGACCCCAAAGATGCTGAGGGCCACTATACACCCAGCTCAGTTATACAGGTTTGGAGAATCTAGTTATTCTAAGAGCTCTTGACAGGGAAGGAACTGGATTGAATTATATCTGCTTAAAATCTTTTTAGAATAGCTGGGAGCCCTTAGGAACATCCTGTGCAGCTGGGAGCCCCCAGCTTGGCAGATGATCCAAACCTAGAGATCTTCTAGGGTAGTAATTCTCAGCCTGGGATAATCTTCCCCCCAGGGGACATCTGGAACCTACTGGAGACATTTCTGGTCATTATCACTGGTAGGTGGGTAGAAGGAGGGGAGAATGCTACTGACATCAAGCAGGTAGAGAACAGGTATTCTGCTGAACATTCTACAGTGCACACCCAGCTTCCTAACATCAGCAGTTGTGCCAAAGTTGGAAAACTTTCTTCTAGGGTGACCACAGTCTTTTGGTTCAACTTAAATGTTCTTTAGCCATATAATGTTCTTGTTGAACATTATATGAGTTTCCATTCTCTGCATAATGACTGACATAAAGTCACTGGAATGTCCTGGTTGGGATTGGAAGCCATCACTCACATCAGCCTAAATCTCATCATACTAGATAGCCCATTCTTGTTACGTCTTAGTAAAGGTTGAAGTAATGATCACCATTCAAACCTCTTTTATTTAGATTGCTTCCATCTTCCTTTCCTTTTTTTCCTCAGAGATCCCATTCTTGCTCTTCCTTTCATTTTATTTGTTTTTACATCAGAGATTGTTTGTTCCCCCTGGAATTCACCATTCATAATCAGTGCCAACTTGTTTTTAACTGTAACTTTGAATTTTGATTATTTTCTTTTTTTTTTTGTACCGGGGATTAAACTCAGGGGCACTTGACCACTGGGCCACATCCCCAGCCCTTTTTTGTATCTTATTAGAGACAGGGTCTCACTGAGTTGCTAAGTGCCTCACCATTGCTGAGGCTAGCTTTGAACTCTTGATCCTCCTGCCTCAGCCTCCCAAGTACTGGGATTACAGGCATGCGCCACCACGCCCAGCTGAATTTTTATTATTTTCAAGAACATCTCATGTAAGAATAGGAGCAAGTTTAGTTTCTGTCATGGGTTTGTGGCCAAAGAGGGCTGCTCCTGCTATCAGTAAGATAAATGGAGGCATGTGCCTCAAAATGCATTTCAAGGGATTTCCCAAAACTTCATGTTGTTTAAATCATAAATAAATGTGTGATAATTATAATTTGTTTAAAATCAAGATTTTTCTATCACTTCTATTCCATTTCTGCCTGTTGTCTCCAGAGAGAGTTATAGTATTGAGATCTGGCTTTTTCCTTCCCTTTAGAGAGTTCAGTGGATCTGGGAACCCAATGGCAGGACAATACTTGCTCATCATGCTCTGTATTATAGCTCTTGAAAAGGATCTAGAGGGCCAGTCAGGGAATATTGCTGCCTGTCGCAGAAGAAAGTTTAAAGTGTTCTTGTGTTGGAATGTGGGTTTGGAAAGGGAGGGGTAGGTATAGATCTTGACTATTCCAATCTTTAGCTCTGGGAAGGAATCAAAGAGGCATCTCTCCAATCTGCTAGCCATCTTGTGAACCAAACAGAGCAAACCAGAACCCTTAATTTTGTGGAATGCTGGAGATTCCAGCTACCCTTGAGAAAACATTTTTTTTTAGCTTACTGAGGAGATAGGTGAGCCAGCAGCCTTTACAGTCTTAACACTTATTGTCTTGAGTATTCTCTTTCTACTTTAAGCCTGGCTTGATTTTTATCACCTGATCTCTTCCAAACCACTTGAGTTGGAAGCTATACAAATCCCTTTTTTCCTTGTTTTTTGGGAAACTCTCCCAAATTCTTCCTGAAGCATTCACCTGTTCCTTTGTGTGTCTTTAAGTTTGGACTTTTTTTTTTTGCCCCGTGGTGCTGGGGATTAAAACCAGGACTTTGTACATAAGAGGCAATCACTCTACCAATTGAGCTACATCCCCAGCCCTAAGTTAGGACTTCTAAAGGGTAAATAACAACTTCAACTATGAAGCTAGGGGTTTCATACACACCTTTAACCCCAGCTACTTGGGAGGCTGAGGCAGGAGGATAGCAAATTTGAGGCCAGACTGGGAAACTTAGCAAGACCCTGTCTCAAAATTAAAAGTAAAAAAAGGGCTGGGATATAGCTCAGGGATAGAGTGTCCTTGGGTTCAATCCCTAGCATGGCAAAAAACACAAGGAAACAAACAAAAAACATACACACAGATGTCTCATATGTGTATGTGTGTGTATAGATGTATAAAATAAAATACATATAGTAATATAATAAATAAATATAAATTAATATAGTGATAACATAAAAAATAAAAAGAGGTGGGGATGTAGCTCAGTGGTAAAGCACCCTGGGTTCAATCCTTGGTCCAAAAAAAAAAAAAGTTCAAAGCACCAGTTGTGATGTTGTGAGAGGGTGTGGGGTTGCTAAGAAAGGTAATGCCATCTTGAGTTTTATTCTTAGAAGTACAGAGTTGGGAAATAATGTTCCTCCTGACCAGATCTTAGCCAATAAGTTAGATTCAGTCGTAGGTGCCATTTTGTTTGTGTGTGTGTGTGTGTGTGTGTGTGTGTGTGAGAACTAGGGATTGGACTCAGGGCTTCACACATGCTAGACAAGCACTCTATCGCTGAGCTACACCCCCAGCCTGTCAGGTGCCACTTTGCAAGAGAGACATTGGTAAACCATAGAGCCTCCTATTTCTGATGAGTATGTCTAAAAACTATGGGGAATGCCTAAAGGACTTGGTGGTTGTTAGGTCAGACAAAAGAAGACTTAAGGCCACTGCAGTGGTGCACACACACCTGTAATCCTAGTGGCTTGGGAAACTGAGGCAAGAGTGTCACAAGTTCAAAGTGAACCTCAGTAACTTAATGAGGTCCTAAGCAATTTAGGGAGACCCTGTCTAAAAACAAAACATAAAAAAGGCTGGGGATCTGACTTGGTGGGTAAGCACCCCTGAGTTCAATCTCTTGTACCAAATGAAAAAAAGAAGAAGACTTAAGGAGTCCATGAAACCATTTTTTTTTTTTTTTTTTTGGTACCAGGGATTGAACTTAGGGGCACTCGACCACTGGGCCACATCCCCAGCCCTTTTTTTTTGTATTTTATTAGAGACAGGGTCTCACTGAGTTGCTAAGTGCCTTGCCATTGCTGAGGCTAGCTTTGAACTTGTGATCCTCCTGCCTCAGCCTCCCAAGTGCTGGGATTACAGGTGTGTGCCACCGCGTCCGGCTTGAAACCAATTTTTAAATACCTGAAGTGGTAATATGGGCAAGACTGGGTTAAACTTTTGGTGCATGTAAGGCAAAACTTTTTAACAATTAAAGGTGTTTAAATAATAGAATCAGCTGACTCAAAATGGAGAATGTATCATTAGATGTATATGAGCAAAACTGAAAGACAGATGGGGCTGGGTTTGTAGCTCAGGGGTAGAGTGCTTGCCTAGCACAATGAGGCACTGGGTTCAATCCTCAGCACCACATAAAAATAAATAAATAAAAGTATTGTGTCCATCTACAACTAAAAATACTAAAACAACAAAACTGAAAGACAGAAACTTAATGACATGAAAGGAGATTGGTGACAGTCTCCAAGGTGCTTTCCAATTCACATTTTTGTTATTTTAGATTCGTGTTTATCAGACCATGGTATGTGTGCCCCTGGGACTTGTGGTAATGTGCAAAGGGATATATAAAGCCATGGCCAAAGCTGGCGCATTTTCTTGGGTCATCAATTTTACTAGAAGATTTCAGAAGACATTTTTGTATTCAAATAAATGCAAATATATTTTTGAAGAAGGTTTTAAATATGGAAGAGATGGGCTAAGGGTGCAGCTCAGTGGTGAAGTGTTTGCCTAGTATACACAAGGCCCTGAGTTTGATCCCCAGCACCGAAAGAAAGAGAGAGAGGAAGAGAGAGAAAGAAAGAAAGGAAGAAAAATGTGCAAGAATATGGGACTTCAAGAAATGCTCACTTATAGTAGTTTTGGTATATATTTGCTCTCTTCCTTGTTATTAGGGGTATTTTCATGAAATGTTTGAGACCAGCTGCTCTAGTGATCACATTACTCTGAAGCAGAAGACAGAACATGCCCTGGAGTCTTGACACAAAATAAATGAAAAAGAAAAAAAAGTGGGGGACATTAGAAATGATCACTTGGCACATTTGTAATCCCAGTGACTCAGAAAGCTGAGAAAGGGGGATTCCAAGTATGAGGCCAGCCTCAGCAATTTAGGGAGACCCTGTCACAAAATAAAAAATAACAAAGACTAGGGATGTTGGGAATGTGGCTCAGTATTAAAATGCCCTGGTTTCAAAACACAGTACAGAAAGAAAGAGATATAGATATAGAGATAGAGATAGATAAAGAAGGAAGGAAGAAAGGAAGGAAGGAAGGAAGGGGAGAGACAGACTTGGACAGACTCTCTGGCTAAGAAAGTTCATATTATCTATACTCTGGTTTCTTTTCAGATCATATAACTCTTTCACCTTTTACAAAAATGGTACCTAGGCCTGGGGATGTAGCTCAGTTGCTGAAGTACTTGCTTTGAATGCACAAGGCCCTGGGTTTAATCCCCAGCACCAAAAAAAAAAAAAAAAAACCTAGGTACCTAGGCGTTGGAAAGGATTCAGGCAGAGAACCCTATAGGAATAATGCCTTTTACCTTAGGGACCAGAAGAGGGTTTTCATAATATCCACTCCTGGATTTATTCTGTTTTTTTTTTCCCCCCTTAGAAATTGGTCCACAATGTGCATAACCACATCACCAATGACAAGAGATTCAATGGGTCTGAAAGGTATGGTGCTTGAGGAAAAAAGATCACAAGGTACTTTGCTAAGCAGAGGGAAGTAGAGGGAGTTGCTGCAATCCAACAATGAGGCTGAGGCCTTATCTTACCATTGCCCCTCGTATCCTGTCTTAGGCCGAGGAGGAATTTACCACAAAGTTGATTAGTGCTGGGTGTCTCTGTTTGTCTGGCTCTTTAAAAACCTACTGCTTCATTACATTCTCTTCTCTGTGGCAGCATCAAGTCCTCTTGGAATATTTCAGTAGTGAAGTTCCTTCTGGAAAAGCTTAAGCAGGAGCTGGTCACCAGTCCCCACAATTATACTGATAAAGAACTGAAAGGTGAGGAAAACTTGAGTTTTCTCCCATCCATCCTTTCTTCCCTCTGTCTTACTCCCCAATTCTTGCTCAGAGGACAAGAGGGATAATGGGGAAGATTTAGGTGTTAGGTGTTATTGAAAATAGAGTATTTATAAATACTTTTTTTTTTTTTTTTTTTTTTTTTTTACTATTCTTTTCACCTACAATGTATTCACAGGATTACCTCAAATCAACTCCCCCCACCCCACCTACTCAGTCTGGGGGGAAAAAATGGGAGAAGGAAAGGGTTAAAGACCACCATGCATTATGTTTATGTAGGACCCTAATCTGAGGTCAGAAGCTAGGCCTGGCCTTTAGTCCCTAGATATAACATTCTGGATTTTCTACTTTCCTTGATCTCTTCTGTTATTTGCAGCTTATGCTGAAGTATTATGAAAGCTTCTACTAAAAAAGTACTTGAACTCTGCTACTGGCAGAGTGGCAAGAGGGGTAGGTTTAGTGGATGAGGAGGTAGGAGAGCAACGGGAGTTGTCTTTTTGCAGAAGGAGATGATTTGGGAGGAGTCAGTGTTGGAGATGGAGGTGGGCAAAGGTACTGTACCAAAGAGGACTAAATAGATGCTGGTGGGGATGCCAAAGAAGCCCATCATCTAAATAGTGATTCCAACCTCCCATTGTAGTGTGGGGCAGAAAAAAGGGCTGGGGACCACCTCTGAGGGACCCTACTTCTTGCTTTCCTTCCCTCCCCCAGGAGCCTGTGTGGCTTATTTCCTCACCAAGAGGCGTGAGTACCGCAACTCCCTGAACCCCTTTAAAGGTCTGAAGGAAAAAGAGGAGAAAAAACTTCGAAGTCGCCGATACCGGGTAAATCTCTAGGCCTTCCTTTCAAGATGTCAAACCCTAAATCCTAAGAAGCATCAGGGGAAGAGCCAGCAGACATGGTGTTTGAGAACAGGGTTCAGAGCCAGAAACATAGGCTGATGGAGGAGAAAAGAGGGTGAGCTGATTCTAAGATTTGACCAGGAAACTGGGTTCCGTTAGGCACAGACTTTATACTGCCTTTTACCCTACCTAAACTCTTTCCCAAAACCTAATCCATAGTCTGTTTCTCTTCCTGATGTATGTCCTGGGCTCCTATCTTAGCTTTTTGCCAACCGATCCAGCATCATGAGGCATTTTGGACCTGAGGACCAAAACCTGTGGAAAGATGTGACAGAAGAGCTGATGTCTGATGAGGAGGACAGTCTTAATGAGCCAGGTGTCTGGGTGGCCCGCTCTCCCCGTTTCCGGGCCCAGCGCCTCACAGAGCTCTGCTACCACCTGGATGCTAACTCTAAGCATGGCACCAAGGCCAACCGTGTATATGGGCCTCCCTCAGACAGAATGCCTTCTGCCGAAGCCCAGCTCCTTCCACCAGAACTTTACAATCCTAATTTCCAAGATGAGGAAGAAGAGGGAGGCAATGAGAATGGACCCATTTCTCCATCTTTTGACCAACCCCACAAAACCTGCTGTCCTGACTTAAACTCATTCATTGAAATCAAGGTGGAAAAGGATGAGTAAAGTCTGATAACCAAGAATAATTCTGGCTTCTGCTACTCTCCATGTCCCATAAATGGGTCCCATAAATGTGAGGCTTCCCAGAATAATGAAAAGCCCTCTGCAGTCTGAGAAAGAAAATTTGCCTCTCTTCTTAATATAGTCTCTGCTGGAAGTGGAAACTGGAAGCTCTGGTGGGGTGAAAGGACTTACCTAGAAGGGGAAAAACACACTCACTGTGAATGGTGAGCCAGTAATTGCTTATTCCTAAGCATAAACAGTGCCTCGGAGGAGCATGGGATGAGAAAAGGCAGATTGGTCTAAGAAACACCAAGCCTTCTTGACCCTTCTTGACACATGTCCCCATCTCTGAGTCATTTTCTCCCAAGGCTCAGGGGAAGCAGCCCTGGTTGTACCTTTTGCTTCCCCATGACTGCTGGTCCAGTTCTGCAGAGGAAGCAGAACAGTACCAGTCCAGGGTAATACTGCCACCTGGTGGGAAGTTTCAGTCATGGGCTTGATTCTTCTGAGCAAAAGAAGGTGGACTCCATCACTGGGGATTGGGATCTAGATATAATAGCTATTGTTTATTGAATTATATAAGGAAGATTTTATTATTCCCATCTTACAGATGAGGAAATTAAAGCTGAAAGAGTTCCCATGTCTCACTGTCACATTTTTTCCCACTTTATGACCAAACAGAATACACAGCATTGTATTTATTTCTTCATACTGTCAACCAAGCTGTACTTTGGAGAAGATGCAGGTGTGTATACACACATGCTTTTTTTTGTTGAAAGCACTGAGAAGTAAAATGGCCTTATATCCATTCAGTCAGTCTTACAACAAATATTGATTGCTTACTAGATGTCAGGTACTGTGTACTACAGATATACTGTTGATAAGATTCTAGATGTTCAGGTTTTATTTTTAGTCAGGAAGTGAGGAAATTGAGTAGGTAATGAAATGAGCCGTAATAAGGGAGACCATGGAGGAATGCAGAGTTCAATGGCAGCATATAGCTGGGGTAGCCATCCTACTTTTGGAGTCAGGAAAGGCTTCTCAGAGGCAGTGATGTTTAAACTGATACCTGAAAGATGTGAGGAGTTAACCAGAAGGGAAGAGGCATGGAGAGTATTCCAAACAGGAAACAGCATCTACAAAAGTCCAGAAGCAAAAGAGAGTACAGACAAAGGTTTACTTTTACTGCAAACCAGTTTGGGGAGGGAAAATTGCAAAGAGGCTGGAAAGTCAGAGACCTTGTAAAATATCCTAAAGAATAAAGACACTGGCTGGGTATGGTGATGCACTTCTGTTATCCCTAACTACTCAGGGAACTGAGGGACAAGGATCATAAGTTTGAGGCCAGCCTGGGCAACTTGAGGAGACGCTGTCTCAAAAAAATAACAAGGGCTGGGAATGTAACAGGGTGATAGAGCACCACTGGGTTCAATCCCCAGTAAGACACATATGTGCACACATGTGCAAAGGAGAAAGAAAAAAAGAATATAGACATTTATTCACAGTGAGGATTCACTGAAAGGTTTTAAGCAGGAAAATGAGATGATCAGCTTTATGTATTGTAAGAATCACTTCACCTCAGGGTGTAAGATGGATTGGAGGAAGAGAGACTTGTCTGGGTACTCTTGCTTTGGTTTAAGAGAGACAAGACACTACATAGTAGTAATGAGGTGAGAACAGACTTGAAAGATATTTCGGAAGCAGATCTGATAGGACTCAATCTCTAGGATTTGAGGTTAAGGGAAGAGAATATAGGGTTGATGCTCAAGTCTCTGGCTTAAGCAATTAAGTGGCCAATGGTGCTGGAGGAGCCAGCTGCAGGAGGCAGGAAAGATGAGCTCAGTTTAGGGTGTTGGGTACCTCTGAGACAACCAAGTGGAAATGCTAGTAGTCATTTGAGTTGGTTTTTTTTTTTTTTTTTTTTTTTTTTTTTTTTCATTTGAGTTTTTAAGTCTAAGAAAGTCTGGGCTAGAGATTCAGATTTGTAATTAAAGTCTTGGGGATAAAGAGGGCCTCTGGAGCTCCCAGTACCAGTTCAGACTGTGGAATGGCTACCCTGAGGTCATGAGCACTATTGGAGTATGTCCTATCAGGTACCCTACTTCCCCTTCACTCTTCTCTGCTTTCTGTTGTCCCCTGAAAAGGCAAGCTGTTCATCTTAACTGTGCCCATTGTTGCCACCACCCAAAGGTGGGCCTTTTCAATGGCTTCCCCAGAGAACGTTTTATAAGATTTACTCTCGCACCCTCACTCCAAAGGATCAGATGTAAGTAACCTGGAAGGAAAAATCTGGGTTCTCCTTCCCCATGTGAAGTCAGAAAAGGAGGAAGGAGAGCATTATGATTAATTCTGAAGATGTTCTCACAGCAGGTTCCAGATGCAATCTGATAGCTCCCTCTGTTACCAGTGCTTTCAGTCCTCCCAGCTTCCAGTTTGACAGTGAACTCTTCTCAGGATCAGAGGAAGCGGTAGGCTTGACCAGGGAATCAAGCTGATCCTTTGGAGAGATGAGGTCTGGGAGACAATGCAACTTGGAAAAAGACATCAAATAGTTTGTGCCAAATGAATTTCCCAAAGACATTAACCTTTTCTTCCCTATTCCCCAAGGCTACACTAAAATTATAAAAGGTGTTCAAAATGTTGAGATGAAAATAATATGCATAATTTGCTTGCATGTAATTTTCATACTCATTTAATATCTTCTCTATTCTACTCCCTCTCCCCATGTCCCTGATGTGCTAATCTGGACAAAATCATTTGGCTCTTTAGCTGTAGCCAGGGTTTATTCTTCTTCTCTCTCTCTCTCTCTTTTTCCTGTGCTGGGAATCCAAACCAGGACCTAGCATATGCTGCTAGGCAGGCACTGTACACCCCCAGCCCTCCAGCCCTCCAGCCCTCCTTTTCCTTATTCTTTTTTTTTTTGGTATCGGGGATTGAACGCAGGGGCACTGGACCACTGGGCCACATCCCCAGCCCTTTTTTTGTATTTTATTAGAGACAGGGTCTCACAGAGTTGCTAAGTGCCTTGCCATTGCTGAGGCTGGCTTTGAACTCACGATCCTTCCTGCCTCAGGCTCCCAAGTGCTGGGATTACAGAGGTGCACTACCGCTCCCGGCCTTTTCCTTATTCTTGATTCTTCCAGTATTGCCAGTATCAGCCTCTTTTCTTTTTCCACCCTGATTCCTTTTACTTGCTACTTCCTCTAAATGGCATTTCTTTCCCCCTCATAGGTTAATATTTACTCTTTGTCATCAACATCCTGTGACAACCAAAACTAAAGGGGAAAGTTGGTTGGCATCAGGGGGTGGGGATGGGGGTATGTTTGCTAGCCCTAAAACCAGGTCTTGGGTCCGCCTAATCACCTGAAATATTTGCTAAAAATCTCATTTCCCAACACCAGGGGGTCTATCTATCCCTCCATCTCTCCTACCCTTTAGGTAGCAATTAGTTCCAAACCTTTTCCTCACCGCTTTAATCTCCTTCCTTCATAAAGTGGGGCTCAGTCACAAACCTTTTCCTTACTCCTTTTTACTACTTCTGCAAACATATAAATATTCCACTCTCCCTCTCCACCACCACAGAACCGTGGGTCCAGAAAGTTGTGTCTTTTATTGCAGTTTATCTGCCCCTTAAGTTCTCAGGACCAACTTGTCCTTTCTTTTGTCTTCGCATCCCTTGGTCTCTGAACCTCCCAGATTCCCCTTGGTTCTCCCTTTCGCTACCTGTTACACCTATCCTTTTGAGATTCCTTGCCTTTCAGGGCTATCTTTACCTACAAGTCTCTAAATCTCTTTATGTATATACCTTTTTTCTTTCCTCCTGTCTTTAACTTTGGGCTCTTCCCTATCTTACCACTTCTGTACCAGTCTCTCCAAGTCTCCCACATTACCCACACTAGGAACAAAGTCACGGTGTTTGCACACAGCATGCCTCCATCGCCCCTCGCCGAATCATGACATTCCACAGTGCCCCTCCGCGCATTCCAACTGCAAACAAAGAGTCCCCATTTTTTCTTCCCTTACACTTTTTCCTGTTCCAATTCTAAAGTGTTGTGGTCACAGCTGCCCAAACTGCCTCTTGCCCTCCTCTCGAGTCCTGTGGAATCTCCACCTCCAGGGCACTTATCCTTGGTGACCCCCTCCTCGTAACGCACCAGAGATCCCTGCGCAGACACCCCCATTGCTCTCGTACACACAGCGCTCCGCCCTTCCAGGAAAGTAGATCCGGCCGAGCAGACAAAAGTTTGGGAGAGAAGTTCGGGTTGTGCGGAGCGTGAGAGCTAGGGGGGCGGGGGCCCAGAACAGTCTGGCTGTGGGGCGAGTGGACGCGTGAACTGGTAGACCTGCGGACGGGACAGCCGTGGCTGCAGACCCTTCTAGGCCCGCTTAACCCCAGATGCGCGGGAGGACACAGCCCCTCCCTCTGGGGGATGCTGTGGGATTCCCAGCGCCGGGAACCCTGGCCGTCCGCTAAGCCCTGGTGCCTATCCTGTGCCCCTGGGGAACCGGAGTCCGGCCGCAGGGAAAGAGAAGCGGCCGCCGAGACCCTGCAGGGTGCCAGGTGGGGAGGGGGCTGGAGGCCCCAGGCCCGGGGGCATGGAGCGGTTAGGAGAGAAAGCCAGTCGACTGCTAGAGAAGTTAAGACTCTCGGACTCCGGCAGCGCCAAGTTCGGCCGCAGAAAGGGTGAAGCTAGCCGGTCTGGGTCTGATGGGACCCCCGGGCCGGGCAAGGGACGCCTGAGTGGGTTGGGGGTACCTAGGAAATCAGGGCCCCGAGGAGCCACTGGGGGACCCGGAGATGAGACATTGGAGCCAGCCCGGGAGCAAGGCCCCCAGGACGCTGAACGGAATCCGCGCGGCTCCTTTGAGGCGCAGCGCTACGAAGGTTCCTTTCCCGGGGGGCCGCCGCCCACCCGGGCCTTGCCTCTACCTCAGTCGTTACCCCCAGATTTCCGGCTGGAGACCACGGCTCCGGCCCTGAGTCCCCGCTCTAGTTTCGCCAGTAGCTCAGCCAGCGACGCGAGTAAGCCGTCCAGTCCCCGCGGCAGCCTGCTGCTGGACGGGGCGGGGGCTGGAGGAGCCGGAGGTAGCCGGCCCTGCAGTAATCGTACCAGTGGCATCAGTATGGGCTACGACCAACGCCACGGGAGCCCTCTGCCCGCAGGGCCGTGCCTGTTTGGCCCACCCCTGAGCGGGGCTCTGGTAGGCTATTCCGCCGGAGGGGTCCCGTCTGCCTACCCGGAGCTCCATGCCGCCCTGGACCGACTGTGCGGGCCTGGCCCGCGGGGGTTCGGCTGCCAGGAAAGCCGCCACTCATATCCCCCGGCTCTGGGCAGCCCCGGAGCTTTAGCCGGGGCCGGAGTGGGAGCGGCGGGGCCTTTGGAGAGACGTGGGACTCAACCCGGACGACACTCGGTGACTGGCTACGGGGACTGCGCCGCGGGCGCCCGATACCAGGACGAGCTAACAGCGTTGCTGCGCCTGACGGTAGGCACAGGTGGGCGAGAAGCCGGCGCTCGCGGGGAACCCTCGGGGATTGAACCATCGGGTCTCGAGGAGACGCAGGGTCCGAGCGTTCCGGAGGCTGCCCGGGCCCGGATGCGGGAGCCAGAAGCCAGAGAGGACTACTTCGGTGAGTGAGAGAGAAGTGTCTAGGGACCGAGAGGGACCCGTCTCAGCATTTGGCTCTCCAGTGTCTCGACGGCCCGAATTGCCTGTGTCCCGGGGTCCAAGGCGGAGACGCTGGACCAGAAAAAAGAGGCCGGAGGGTGGGTGGGGGCGGACCCCAGAGTGCTATCCCCTTCCTACTGGGTTGCAAATGAACCAGGCTTCTCAGTCCTGCTAAATTCAAACCCCCTGATTATCTCGTGAGTCCCAGTTTCTCACGCATTAGAGAACCTTGGTTTTTCGCTGTCGGAGGCCTTGTTAAGGAGGGGACCTAGTGGGGCAGTGAAAGCATCCCCCAACCCCACGACTTCCCCTTTCCCGGCGGTGCCCCTACAGGCTTCGGCGTGCCGCACCCCCACCCCGGCCCAGGCTCCGCCCGCAGGAATTCGGGGAATGCGCGGGTGGGGGGGCGGGGCGGGCGGGCAGTGTGCGTGCCGACTCCTGCCCGGGCGCTCCAGGTGCCCGCGGGCGGGGTCCACCGCAGCCGAGGGGTGGGGTGCGCTCGTGCGCTCAGGATGGGACAGAGGAGGGGGGTTCCTAGCACATGGGGAACCGTGGCTGCTGTCTGGGAAATGGAGCCCGGGAGGAAGGATGGAGCTCCCTGGAACGGAAAACAGGGACCCAGGTGCTGCTCATCCCCAGTCCTGATGAGGTGCGCATGGGCATTGAAGCAGAGATCAGGTGGTACTGGCCTGTTTCCTCATCTTCTGGAAGTGAGGGCAAAAGTCATGACCACCAGGCAACTATCACCCTGGATGGATATCGATCCTGTGTGACAAAAATAATCTGGCCTAGAGTTCTGGCCTTAACCTGCTCAGAATTCAGGCTGAAAGTAGCCCCTTCTTTCCCGCTGCTGTTAAGGAATCCTGTGGTGTCCTCCTTCACCCACAATACTTGTTGAAGAAGTATTGATTGAATACATGTTTCAACTAGAGGGTAAAGTGGGATTTTAGACAGTCTTTTAGTCTAACCCCAGACTGTACTTCATCATATAAAGTAATGCTAATCTGATGGTGAAGAAGAGGGCTCAACCCCCAGAACTGTGGGCCTCTTCAGTTTTCCAAATATCTTCTCCCCTGCTTTCTCACCACCCATGTGCCTGCCCTTCACCCAGGCTGTAGAAGTCCTTGAGGAGAAATGTGAATAGGGAAAGGAACTGCTGTCAGGGAGGGATAGTTGGAGAGGAAGTTCAGAGGTAGCAGACCTGTAGGCTGGAAGGGCCTGCATAGTTCAACCCCTAGTCCATTCATTTCATCCTTTGAGGGGAAGGCCTAGAGCAGGTGATGCTAAATTGCTTTGATCAAGGGAGTCTGAGTGACAGGGACCATTTAGCAGTTTCCTTTTTAGGCTTAGGAGAGGTGGCTGTGAAATAAGTCTCTTTGGCTAAACCATTTGAGCCAAAATGAAGAAAGGAACTCAGAGAGAGTGCAATAAAATGGCAGAATGATTCTAGGTGTGGATATATTGGGTGAGAGGAGAGGTAAGGTAGACATGCCTGAGCATTTTCCTCCTGTCTTTCCCTAATATCCAAAGTTTCCCGAAAGAATAGCTCTGACAAGACCCCTGGCATAGCAATCTTGAGCAGATCTCCCCTTCCATGAGGAGGCCACATTTTGAATTTGGAATTGGGGATCTCCTATTCCTAGATGTCAGGTTGCCTCCCTGACTGAGCCCCCTACCAGCTCTTATCCTAGTCTGACTGTACCCTCTTACTGCTGCCCCTAGTAGGGGCCCTCTTCCTTGCTTTAGCCTTGCCCAGCTGCCAGAGGGTGGGAGCAGGACAGGCCTGGGCCCATCAGTTGCTGCAGCTGCTACACAGGCTCCCAAGCCCCTGGGCAAAGACTGGGATGGGCCCCAACAGGCAGGGAGTGTGGCAGTGTGCCCAGGGAAAAAGGTGGGGCAGGCCCGTTGGGATCTGCTCCCCAAAGACAGGCCCTAGCCCTCACTCATGGGCCTGGAATTGGGGAGTGGAGGGAAGAAAGAACACACCCAGGAAAGGCGGGTGCCAGGCCAGGTGCATGTATCTTAGTGGGGGATGTTGGGGAACTACAGCTCAGCTCTGTGTTTCCTGCATGATAGATGGCAGGGAGGTATTGGGGATTCTGCCATGTTTCCCCTTTCTGTGCAAGCCTGGTCCCTAGAACACAACCTGCATTCTCAGCAGCCACCTCTGCACAGGAGTTGTGCTCATAAGGCCCTCTGCTGAGCGAGGTCCTTCTCTCTGTTCTTGAAAGTGTGCATCAGAGAGAAATCATTCCATACCTCAATAGCAGCTTGTTTTATAGATGGGAAAACTCAAGTCCCAGAGAGGCCACCTGGGCCTGGCCTCCTTCCTATAGGAAGGTTTTTTTTTTTTTTTTTTTCCATGTCTGCTGCTGGGCCCCTGTGTATGAGCTCAACAGAAACTAAACATCTGAAGGCCAAGGACCTTATCTTTGACTTTCTTCAGTATTGGGTGCTGTGCTGGGCACAAAATAGATGCTCAGAAAATCAAGTAAACAAGAATGGAACTACCCCTCCAAGACCTTGCTATATCCCATTTCTTGCTATTCTCAGGAAGGAGCCCAGTAAAGGGAGGCTGTGTCCTCTGACACATCAGGAAAAAGCATTCAGGAAAGCTTGGGAATCCCTGGATTTGAACTGGGGATTGGTGAGAGTGGAAGTGATGCTGATAACCTCTTCTCTCCCCTCAGGCACCTGTATCAAGTGCAACAAAGGCATCTATGGGCAGAGCAATGCCTGCCAGGCCCTGGACAGCCTCTATCACACCCAGTGCTTTGTCTGCTGCTCCTGTGGTGAGTGTGGACTAGGGTCCCCACCAAGTATCTGGAGGCCCACAGCTGCCCCACCTTCTATTGCTTACCCCCTCAGCTCTACATGGCTTTCCTTCCCCCATGCTGGGTCTACTTTCTGGAGTCCATCCTCCCTGCCCCTGTTCAGCCTCCTTCCTTTCTGATCCTCCCTCTTTCTTGTGCCTCCCTGCTTGCCCAGCCTGGACTCCCGCCCAGCCCTCCAGCCTCTCCTTGGTGGGGTTTGGTCTTGGGCAGCCGAGTTGCCTGGGGCGACAGTGAAAGACTGGAATGTGGGAAGGGTGGGGTGTGGGCTGGGGGAGTGGGGAGCTGTGGGGGGGCAGAGAGGGGGTTTTCTCTTGGCTGGTCAGAGTTCAGCCACCTCGCTAGAGTGCAGGCCACCAGGCCATGCCAAGCTGATGACATCACGCTCCAGGAATGCCCGCTGTTGCTGTTAGTTCTGGAGGCCCTCTGTGGGGGGGTGCTCCCAGCAGCCTTAACTCCCCCTACCCCGCCCTCCCTCACCTCTCATTACCCCTTCCCCACTGCTTACCCATTCTGATTCTTTTGCTAAACCTTTAATCTCCTATCTCTGCCTGTCTGACTCCAGCACTCAGCTTTTCTCTCATTCCCCCAGCTTCTGCCTGGTTCTCTTTGGGCTCCTCTGTCTGTCGGCCTATCATTTTTACAGGGCCTCTTCTGGATATGTCTGTCTTTCCATCTCTTTCTCCCCTATGTCATGAGTTTTCTAAGTCAGGTCTTCTAAACTACTGGACAGCTGGAAGTGGAAATTTTGATGGGAAGAAGGCAAAAGATAGGAAAATTGACTATTCTCCACCAGTTCTCACTCCTCCCTCATCCCTGACAATTAAGACACCACAGAGCAGTTCCTGGGTGTTGGTCAGATGGGGAATGGTCCTGCCTTGTCTGCTTGCAAAAAGCCCTGGGCTGCCTTTGACCCTGAAGATTCTGGGTCTTTCCAAGTTTGGGGAAACAGACCAGTAGAGCAGGAAAGGGTACCCATTTTGATCCCAACAAAGCGACAAAGCACTTTGTTCTTGCAGTAACTCTAGTATGTCATGACTTCCATAGTCTATCTCTAAAAGGAGCTAGACAGGTCTTTGAGCACAGGATAGCTATGCTGAGGCAAAGATACTCCTAGGTTGAAAGGCTGTGACAATGTGATTTTTTTTTTTTTTTTTTTTTTGTACCAGGGATTGAACTCAGAGGCACTTGGCCACTGGGCCACATCCCCAGCCCTTTTTTGTATTTTATTTAGAGACAGGGTCTCACTGAGTTGCTGAGTGCCTTGCCATTGCTGAGGCTGGCTTTGAACTTGCGATCCTCCTGCCTCAGGCCCCCAAGTGCTGGGATTACAGGCGTGAACCACCACACCTGGCTGACAATGTGATTTTTTTTTTTTTTTTTTTTTTGGTACTGGGGATTGAACTCAGGGGCACTCAACCACGGGGCCACATCACATCCCCAGCCCTTTCTTGTATTTTATTAGAGACAGGATCTCACTGAATTGCTAAGTGCCTCGCCGTTGCTGAGGCTGGTTTTGAACTTGTGATCCTCCTGCCTCAGCCTCCCAAGTGCTAGGATTACAGGTGTGTGCCACCGTGCCCAGCTTCACAATGTGATTTTTTTTTTTTAAATAGTTTTAGTTGAACACAATATCTTTATTTATATATTTTCAAGTGGTGCTGAGGCTCAAACACAGTGCCTCACAGGTGCTAGGCAAGTGCTCTATCACTGAGCCACAACCCCAGCCCCCGACAATGTGATTTTTTTTTTTTTTTTACAAATTGTATAGCACCTAGCTCAGAGCTCCTTTCCATGTATTCCAGCATGCAGTTGGCTTTGTTCTCCCAGATGGCTCTCCATGTACTAGGCACTGGAGGGGAAAGCATTCATTTGGAGAAGGGTGGTAGAAAACTGTTGAGGATACAGGAGCCAAAGGAGCAGTGAGGAGAGAAGTTGGCTGGAATGAAGTCAAAGCAAATTGGAGGGGTGTGGGAAGGAAAAGCACTAATGGGCAGGTTTAATCACACTATGCCTGTACGGTGCATCACTGGGTAGCAAGAACACCAGAGTGGACCCTGTGCCTGGTCTGTGGGATAGGTTCAAGCTCCTGTCTGTTGGTTCTAGGGAGAACTTTGCGCTGCAAGGCTTTCTACAGCGTCAATGGCTCTGTGTACTGTGAGGAAGATTATCTGGTAAGTGAGTGGTCCCCTGGGTGTGGAATTGGCTCTCACACTGGAACTCCCTTCTTAGCAACCCACCAGGGTTCTACCCATCATTCTCAGCTTGTAATATCCACCTGTCTTTTCTCTAGTTTTCAGGGTTTCAGGAGGCAGCTGAGAAGTGCTGTGTCTGTGGTCACTTGATTTTGGAGAAGGTAGGGGAGGATATGTCTTCAGCTGAGCCTGTGAAACTTCAGGAAAAAAACCCATCACCAGATGAATCACACATTCTTGCCATTCCTCTCCAGGGCAATTGTTTATAGTGCCTTCCCTCTGCCCCTGGGATGGAGTCCTGTTTTCGGCTTCTGTGACTTGACCCCTCCCTGATTCTGCAGGCACAACCAGGCCCTCCAGCCTGAGCTAGAAGTGTGGTGTCCTGGGTATTTTTTTTTTTTTTTTTTTTTTTTTAGTTATTAGATGGACACAATACCTTTATTCTATTTATTTTTATGTGGTGCTGAGGATTGAACCCTGTGCCTCATACATGCTAGGCACATGCTCTACCACTGAGCTATAACCCCAGCCCCTGTATCCTGGGTCTTAATCCCTATTCTTCTACTGGTTGAATCAGTTGAGACTCATTTTTCTTTTCTATAAAAAGAAGAGTTTGGATCATATCAATGAATCTAACCCTGGCAGCCTAGCAGGTAGCATGGGAAGAATTAAAAAAAAAAAAAAAAAAATATATATATATATATATATAGTATAGTATATAATGTGGGGTTCCCTCACCTGAATTGTGATAGAAGATTTGAGGTAGAACCCACTCATTGGTGTTTTTTGTTTTGTTTTGGTCTGTTTTTAAGTTATTGATCTACATCCCTGGTCCTTTATTTATTTATTTATTTATTTATTTATTTTTGTGGTGCTAGGGATTGAACCCAGGGCCTTGTGCATGCTAGGCAAGCATTCTACCAAATAAGCTATTTCCCCAGCCCCCAGTCCCTTTTATTTTTTAATTTTTATTTATTTATTTATTTTTTTATTTTTGGTAGTACTGGGGATTGAACTCAGGGGCACTCAACCACTGGGCCAAGTCCCCAGCCCATTTTTGTATTTTATTAGAGACAGGGTCTCACTGAGTTGCTAAGTGCCTCACCATTGCTGAGGCTGGCTTTGAACTTGCGATCCACCTGCCTCAGCCTCCCAAAGTGCTGGGATTACAGGCGTGCGCCACCGCGCCCGGCTTTTTAAAATTTTTTTAAAAAATATTTATTTACTTTAGTTGTACACAATGCAATGCATTTATGTTTACGTGGTGCTGAGGATCGAACCCGGGCCGCGCACGTGCGAGGCGAGTGCTCTGCCGCTGAGCCACAATCCCAGCCCCCCCTTTTATTTTTTAATTTGAGACAGTGTCTTTCTAAATCGCTGAGCATCTCTTTAAGTTGCTGAGGCTGGTCTTGAACTTTTGAGTCCTGCTGCCTTAGCCTCCCAAGTTGCTGGGATTACTGGTGTGCACTGCTGTGACCTGGCTGCATTGGTATTTTTTTAAAAGCTCCCTAGGTGATCCTGATATTGTAGCCAGGTTTGAACTCCAATGACCTGATTGATCTCTATGACTTTTTTCAGGACTTCTATATTTAAGACTCCTTGGTCTTCTCAAATTACGTGTAAGCTTACAGGAAGGGGTTGGACAAGGTTAGTGGGAGCAGTAGGGAACATAATGGGTAGCTAAAGAGCTGGGGCTGGAAGGAAACTAATTCTCCTTCCACCCCATGAACCAGATCCTACAGGCAATGGGGAAGTCCTATCATCCAGGCTGCTTCCGATGCATCGTTTGCAACAAGTGCCTGGATGGCGTCCCCTTCACAGTGGACTTCTCCAACCAAGTGTACTGTGTCACTGACTACCACAAGTGAGTCCAACTCTGGGGGCACCATGTGGAACTGGGTCCAGGGATTCTTCAATATCAGCTCATCACTAGGTTTTTTTCTTTCAGAAATTATGCCCCTAAGTGTGCAGCCTGTGGCCAGCCCATCCTCCCTTCAGAGGTCAGTATGTCTGGGTTCTTCTGCAAGGTAGCCAGTGCTGCTGCCTCTAGGAAAGGGTGAGGATATGTGGTCTGGGTTCCCTTGGGAAGTGGTGGTGCTGAGGAATGCACTCTGGGAAGATTCCCGTGTGACTTTGCTCTTGGGTCACCACCCTGACCCTAACATCCGGGCCTAGACTGTCCGATAGACTCAAGGGGCTGAGACTCCATATCTTCCATCCCAATCCAGACAGAGGAGGGCTTCCAGTGAGGTTGAGGTCATCAGATCCCAAAGTAGGAGCTGGAAAAAGGTGAAAGAGGGGCTGGGGTTGTGGCTCAGCGGTAGAGCGCTCGCCTAGCATGTGTGCAGCCCAGGTTTGATCCTCAGCACCACGTAAAAATAAAGGCATTGTGTACAACTAAAACAAATAAATAAATATTAAAAAAAAAAAAAAAAAAAGGTGAAAGAATCTTCAAGGCTGGTAGCATGGAGCCAGAAATGATGTCAGTTGTAGGTGTGCTTAGGGAGGGAAGCCAAAGGCCAGTGAGGATTCAGACCCTATTGGTCCTCCTTATCCTCAGTTTGGCCTACTTTATTTATATCCCCTGCCCTTTCCCCTTCTCTTCACATAGGAGCATACCCTCCTGGGGGAAGCACCAAGGAAGGGGTGGGGGAAAGTTCCCCTAGGATTTGCAAAAGCATCTCAAAGCTACCTATGATTATTTGACTGTAGAGAGACCCTGGTGGCCTTGGTCCAATCTTCCTATCAGTGCAGGAGGAGTCCTGTGCAGAGGGAGGGAAGTTTGGGGTACCATGCTGCTCTCATCTCCATGGGGGTCTGCATTTTTTCAGGGCTGTGAGGACATTGTGAGGGTGATATCCATGGACCGTGATTATCACTTTGAGTGCTACCACTGTGAGGTGAGTGTTGGGGTCCAGGGCAGAGAAGTGGAATTGGGAAGGAGGGGAGGAGTTAAGTACTAGAACAGGTATGCTATTTTGGGGAGAAAACCAGGAAGGTGACCTGACTTAGCTCTAGTGTTTTGCTTGTCCTGCAGTCACTCTCTGTACCTTTAAGTCTTAACTTAAGTTCCTTTAAGTCTTTCTAAATCTGGCTTCTCCAGATTCAAGACTTTTTTTTAAGACTAGGGAAATCCTGTAACTGCTGGAAATGGGGGCTTGTCTCATTATTTCTGCAGCTACAGCGACACCTGGTGTCCAGATGAGGTATTTCTCAGGTTTTTCTTCATCCTTCCCACTGGCAAGCCCTACCTACCAATCCCAACCCTTACTTCCAGTCATTAGGAGTCTAGTGTTCAGCAGGGCAGATTCCTAGATCTCCTCAGTGTCCAGGGTGCCTGAGCTGAGGTGAACTAGGTGCTTTCTTCCCCAGGACTGCCGGATGCAACTGAGTGACGAGGAAGGCTGCTGCTGTTTCCCTCTGGATGGGCACTTGCTCTGCCATGGCTGTCACATGCAGCGACTCAATGCCCGACAGCCCCCTACCAACTATGTCTGAGCTGCAGTCACCACTGCTGCCATCACCACCATTGACAAATTCCTCTGGCCAGTGGGGCCCCTCCGAGGCTGAGGCAAGGATATTCTGCAATCTTGGCAGAATAGTCCTCTGGGGAGGGCCTCAAGGGCCATGGACCCAAAGATCATAACATTCCAAATAGACTGTGGAGTAAGAACATTCTGATTGCCAGAGTGGGGATGACTGGTCTTCCCACATGTGCATCCTGATCTATAGCATATGCTCAGGCAGGTTCCATGCTTTCTGAACGTCTGATTATGCTGTGTATCTCCAGGGTATGTTTGTGCATAAGTCAAACAATGTTCTGGTTCTGGATTATGGGAGGAGAAGACATCATGGGAACACCTCACTTTTTGTGACCTATACATAGGTCAGACATAAGGTCACATTCTCCTATCTATGTCTGGATGAAGAGGTGGAAACCCTGGACTTTATTAATGAGTTACTTCTTGGACTTTTTCTTTCTAAGAACCAGGAAAACTCCTCATCCCTCTGCTGGGAATGGGGACCAGCTCCTGGTGGCCCTGCTGCCGGTAATGCCTGTTTCTCAGGGACTCTTGTGGACCTGTCCTTGGTTGCTCTTCTGCTTAGTTGAGGAGGTAATGAGCAGGTCTCTGTGTGTGTGTAGCTTACTGGGCGGGATGTCTAGGAAGCTTCAGGCTGGTCCCTCTCCTTACACACTCCCAGGTTTAGGTGCACTGAGCCCTACAGTCCAGTATATGTGCACGTGGGTGCATTCATACATGCACACACACACTCAGTTATTCACTTCTTCTCAGGTCATTCTTATACTTGGTTCTCTAGCAGTAGCTCCAGACCTGCCATCTCTAAGAGGGATTTCAAATTATATCCACTTCAACCCCAAAACTCAGGTTGGGGGGAGCAAAATACATTGATTCTACTCAGTTTGGCTGAAACTTGAATTCACCTAAAGTAGAACTCTTAAAAATTGTTTGCTTAAAGTTCAGTTCATTTAATGGCCAAGTTGCCAAAAGCTCAGTTCCCTTTTGGGTGTTTATATATCCTTCTAGACATTCTATTCTTTTTTGTCATGCTTTGGGTATTTCAAGGACTTACATCTGTTCATCCAAGAGTACTCCTGAGTTACCAGCAACATAAAATTATCAAATTTGCAGCACTTTGTAAATGAGATTTCTTGGATGTCTTTTGCTATATTATCTACATTTCAAACACTTTTTAAAAAAAAAGTTTAAAGTTTCTAGCAATAAATATAATTGACACAGACATTTTGTGTATCACTTTTTGTGTTTCGTAGTCCAATATTTCTTTACAGTTAGATGCCCTGAAAAATGTAATGGAGCTGGGTTTGGTGGCACAAACCTGTAATCCCAGCAGCTTGGAAGGCAGGAAGATCCCAAGTTTAAGGTCAGCCTCAGCAACTGAGGCCCTAAGCAACATGCCTCAAAAAATAAAAAGGATGGGGATGTAGCTCAGTGGTTAAGCACCCCCTGGGTTCAATACCCAGTGCCAAAAAAAAAGTAATGGAGTTCAGTAGGACTTTGATGCTTTGGTCTGACTTCTGTATTTTTGCTGTTAAAATGCCAATATAGCCAGGTGCAGTGGCGCATGCCTGTAATCCCAGCACTTGGGAAGCTGAGGCAGGAGGATCAGAGTTCAAAGGCAACCTCAGCAATGGCGAGGCCCTTCACAACTCAGTGAGACCCTGTCTTTAATAAAATTAAAAAAAAAAAAGGGCTGGGGATGTGGCCCAGTGGTCGAGTGCATCTGAGTTCAATCCCTAGTACCAAAAAAGAAAAGAAAAAACGCCACTATATCATAAGCAAATGAATAGGCATGAGGTATACTCAGTTTATAACAATCAAAAGTTATACAGACAATAGCAGTAATAAGTAAAAAGGGTAAATCTGCTAAGTTCTTTTGAAATGTTGCAGATTTGATACTTTTTTTTTTTTTTTTTTTTTGGTACCAGGGATTGAACTCAGGGGCACTCGACCACTGGGCCACTTCCCCAGCCCTTTTTTGTGTTTTATTAGAGACAGTCTCACTGAGTTGCTAAGTGCCTCGCCATTGCTGAGGCTGGCTTTGAACTCGTGATCCTCCTGCCTCAGCCTCCCAAGTGCTGGGATTACAGGCGTGCGCCACCACGCCCAGCTTGATACATATTTATTGTAGACTAATTTTAGATGAATTGATTTTAGGCGGATTTAATCTGGTAATCTTTGATCCTTTTTCTTTATCACTTAGTTTCATACTGAAAATGCTGACTCCTCAGGGCAGACATTCCACACTTGGGGATTATTCTAAGATGATGTCCAGCCATCCTGGGAATTCCATAAAAGGGGCCTCTGAGTGAGAGGGAGAGAGGTCAGGTTTATTCAACAGGGTGCTGAGGGGTGAAATGTACTTTTTAGAGATAAATATTCTTTTTTTTTGGTACCAGGGATTGAACTCAGAGGCATGTGCACTGGGCCACATCCCCAGCCCTTTTTTGTATTTTTATTAGAGACAGGGTCTCACTGAGTTGCTAAGTGCCTCACCATTGCTGAGGCTGCCTTTGAATTCGTGATCCTCCTGCCTCAGCCTCCCAAGTGCTGGGATTATAGGCGTGCGCCACTACGCCCAGCTAGAGATAAATGTTCTAAAACTAGACTACTCCTTCTGTAGGCCTGGGAAAACCAAGAAACTTATGTAACTTTACATCTGTCCCTTCAGTTCATTTTTACTCTGGGGATCTTGACTGCTCTGTCATCTGACCTTTTGTTTCTTATTCTGATTTTGGCCTCCCTCTGTTCCTAACCTAACTGGATCATTTCCTTCTAGGTCTGTGCTGATCTGTCCCAGCCCTTGGACTCCCCAAGAATCTCTTCTTGCCAATAGGCTACTCTCCTTTCTTCCCAAGGAAAAAATAAATGATAACACCTTAGAAGAGCATGCTGTGATAGAAGAACCCCAGCTGCCCCACATCATCAATGGTGGGCTCCCATGTGTGCCCTACATCCTACCCTGGATCCTACATTTTTCCTGTTTGCTGGAAAACTGCTCCTCTTTAATATTTCTATTTAATATTTACAGTTGATGGTGAAAAATTCATGAGGTAATGTCAAGGGTACAGCAAAAAGGTAGACACTGGCCAACCTGCCACCCAATTTTCATCAGCAGCCACTAGTTCTCAGGTGAAGAAAGGGGGGAAATGGAAGAATTAGGATTACTCCATGCCTCTAGATAACAGTCACAGGACAAGGGTCTGACAGCAGAGTTAAACACTTTGCTCTGGACACCTCTAGTTGCCTTGTGCCCAACTGTGGATTATCAAGAGCAAGGCTGGGAGGTTCTCTCTCTGCTTTAGTCCTTAGAAACCTGACTGTCCTGCCTTCCACCACCTGGAGCTCTTGAGAGTAGAGAAATGCCAAGATTCCAAGATACTAATTTATAAGTATAAATTAGCCTGGGGATTCCTCAGTCCAGGAGGAGGTAGAGAAAGCTATGTCTAAGCACATAAAGCCAGTTGGATAAGGCCTTCAGACTGTACCTATAAACAAAAAGAAAGGAGAACAATAGTATTGAAATAAAAGATTGGGGGGGGGACAGATAATCTAAAATGTCTTTATTTGGTTTTTTGTTTTAGAAGCACCAGTAAATATCCTAGAGCTGACTGGGGTCATTCAGAGTTCTTATGATAAGGTTCCACAAGGTCTAGCCAATCTCAGTTCTCCCAGTTCTTTTCTACCTTGCAGATTGGGCCCCTGCTGTGCCAATCTTTTTTTTTTTTTTTTTTTGTGGTACCGGGGATTGAACTCAGGGGCACTCGACCACTGGGTCACATCCCCAGACCTTTTTTGTATTTTATTTAGAGACAGGGTCTCACTGAGTTGCTAAGTGCCTTGCCATTGCTGAGGCTGGCTTTGAACTCGCGATCCTCCTGCCTCAGCCTCCCAAAGTGCTGGGATTACAGGCGTGCGCCACCGCGCCGCCGCACCTGGCTCTGCTGTGCCAATCTTATCGAGGACCTTGGAACTGTGCATTTGGCCCCAATTGTGAAAGACTAAGGCTTGACCTTGAAAACTAGGGCAACTTGTTACTGGGACTTATAGATGAAATCAGTCTGTGATGGGAGGACAGTCATCAGGCAAACTCCGTTTACTGCGGGTGTTATTTCACCTCCATTCTTACTTGGAATGGATAGTGCTGACCCATGTGAAGGGAACCAGGGTGCCAGACAAGCAGGGAGGGACGGGTCAGGAGGAATAACTAGTGAAAGGTACTAGTTAAGCTTAGAGGGTTGGAGCCAAGGGGGTGTGACTTTAGAGATAATCCAGTTACCTCATTTTATGAATGAAGAAATAGAAACTGAGTGATGATGTGATTTACCCAAGGTCACAGCTGGATAAAGACTGTAACTTCTGAAGACTAATAAAGGGCTGTTTCCCCTCTTCCTATGTTCAATCACAGGGATTCCACAAGTGAACAGAAAAGCTTTATTTATCATTGTAAATGAGACTCACACTTCTTTATGACAGAGAATTTAGGAAAGACAAGAAACATGAGCAACAATATTAAAAACTTTTGGTTCCTACCAGTGCTTTTTTGTTAATTAGGACTAACTAGCTAAAGTACCTTTAGTAGTACCATTAGGAGAAGCACAGGAAATATATTGCAAGACAGTCCCTGCCCTTGAGGAGGTCACAGTCTAGCCAGGGAGACAAATACACACATAAAATGACTTGAGAAGATTACAAGCAACATGTCAACAAGTGCAAAGTAATTGATTGTTACAAATAAAAGACCTAATGCCTCAGGGTACAGAGCATTGATGAGTGAGACTTTGTCTGGCTTTGACTGTAGATCAGAAGGTGACAGCAATCTGACTAAATTCTGCCCCCAAATGCATTGAGTTTAGACCACTGGAAGAATTGTTACTGCTGTTATTCCTGGTGCTGGGTATTGAACTCAGGGCCTTTGTGCATGCTAATAACACATTCTACCACTGAGCTTACACCCCCCTCAGCCCTAAAATATAAAATATATTTTAAAATGTAAAATATATTTTAAAAATATATTAATTAAACCCTACTTGATAAGAAGAAAATGCCAGCTATAAGTACAGAAGAAAAGACAGAATCAGGGGGAAGAAAAACATTTTGTGAACTCTAATGAAATTATTGATTCTGGCAAAGATTATTAATTGTTGTTTTAAAAAAAATAGGTGAGGCTGGGCCTGGTGGTGCATGTCTGGAATCCCAGCTATTCAGGATGCTGAGGCAGGAGGGTTGTCAGTTCCAGGGTAACCTGAGAAAATAAAATTTGAAAAAAGGAATGGAATGGAGCTTAGTGGTAGAGTGCTTGCCTAGCATGTGTAAGGTGCTGGGTTGAATCCCTAGTACAGGAAAAAAAAAAAAAAAAAAAAAAAATTGAAACTGCTAAAAGACTCAAGGGGCATAACAATTCAATGTATAGTTTTGGATTCCCTATTGGTATAAATGAATTACTATAGAAGATATTTTGGGGTCAATTAGAAACATTGGAATATGGACAGGGGATTAGATTAGGTGAAGAATTACTGAGATAGAACAGTCAAAATCATTAACAAGCAGGTTCCAAATCCATATGTACAGGATAATCACATTTTGTTTTTAAAATGTCTGCCTGGGCACAGTAGCACGTGCCTGTAATCCCAGCGGCTCTGGTGGCTGAGACAGGAAAATTGTGAGTTCAAAGCCAACCTCAAAGGGGCTGGGGCTATAACTCAGCTGTAGAGTACTTGTCTCATGTGTGTGGGGCCCTGGGTTCAATCCTCAGCACCACATAAATAAAATAAAGGTATTTTGTCCATCTGCAACTAAAAAAAACATATATTAAAAAAAAAAAAAAAAAAAAAAAGCCAGCCTCAGCAATGGGGAGGCACTAAGCAACTCAATGAGACCCTGTTTCTAAACAAAATACAAAATAGGGCTGGGGATGTGGCCCAGTGGTCAAGTGGCCCTGAGTTCAATCCCCGGTACCAAAAAAAAAAAAAAAAAAAGTATACTAAATTGCCAACTTCCTCAAAGTTTTGCTTTTTTATGTATTTATTTATTTATTTTTACAATAAGACTTAATCATAGAAGACATTTCAAAATTCACAATGTTAAGTTCTTCCCAGGCATAAAACTCTAAATGCCCTTTGGATGGTCTATTTCTCCCACTGGTTCTAATAAGATTTTTTTTTTTTTTTTTTTTTTTTTTTGTATTTTATTTAGAGACAGGGTCTCACTGAGTTGCTAAGTGCCTCACCATTGCTGAGGCTGGCTTTGAACTCGCGATCTTCCTGCCTCAGCCTCCCAAGTGCTGGGATTACAGGCGTGCGCCACCGCGCCCGGCAAGATTTTTTTTTAATATTTATTTATTTGCTTTAGTTGTACACAATGCAATGCATTTATGTTTATGTGGTGCTGAGGACCGAACCCGGGCCGCACAAGTGTGAGGCGGGCGCTCTGCCGCTGAGCCACAACCCCAGCCCTCTAATAAGATTTTTTTTAAAAAAAACATTTATTTATTTACTTTAGTTGTACACAATGCAATGCATTTATGTTTATGTGGTGCTGAGGACCGAACCCGGGCCGCGCACGTGCAAGGCGAGCGCTCTGCCGCTGAGCCACAACCCGAGCCCCCCTCTAAGAAGATTTTTAAAGGAGAAAATCTCCTCCATATTCAACTCAGTATAAGACAGTGTTACCATCAGTTTAAAATCCAGGGAAATAGTTTTATCAGCTTGGCACATGCTTTCAAATTATACCAGCATATCCAATTGTTATAACAAAAACTGCACACGTGTCTACTTTTATTCCTCTCATATTCCTTTGGTAAAAATATTTTCAGTTTGTCCCTTTTTTTTTTTTTTTTTTTGGTACCAGTGATTGAACTCAGGGGCACTAGACCACTGGGCCACATCCCCAGCCCCTTTTTTATATTTTATTAGAGACAGGGTCTCACTGAGTTTCTAAGTGGCTCACCATTGCTGAGACTGGCTTTGAACTCATGATCCTCCTGCCTCAGCCTCCCAAGTGATGGGATTACAGGCGTGCGCCACCACACCCGGCTCAGTTTGTCCCATTTTTGAGCCAAATTTCTCAGTTTTTTTTTTAATATCTAAAATTTCTTATCAGGCCTAGTTTATATACTAGTTCTCTGTAGGTTCTCAAAGTGAAACTAGTTTATATAACAAATTTCTGTGACCAGATAAGCAACCCTTGAAAACACAAAGAGCAGGGTTTGAAATCTTCTTCGAAGTGTTAAGCAATTGCAAAAATGGCACATTATGAACATTTGTTCTGAAATTTTCATTTGATGCCATAGGTTGATTACATATTTTCTTTATCTTCTTGTTTTCTTCTCAAATCATGTACTTAACAATGGGCATGAAATTTTCTGGCTTAATCATCAATCGTTGTCACTCTGAATACCTTCATTTTCCAGTGAACACTCTTGAAAATAATTCTGAAGTCTCTTGACTGAAAGTAAAAATTCTTCTTCTTCCTAAAACTAGTTTCTCAGTCCATAATACCAAAATACATTCAAATACTTTCAAAGTGGCATAGTGAGGGGGGATTGAACCCAGAGGTGCTTTACCACTGAGCTATATCCCCAGCCCTTTTTATTTTTTTATTTTGATACAGGGACTCACTAAATTGCTGAGGCTGTCTTTGAACCTGCAATCCTCTTGCCTCAGCCTCCCAAATTGCTGGGATTACAGGCCTGCACCACCATACTAAATGCCTCACTTAAGTTTTTCTAAATGATCAGTTAAGTGTGATTCCAAGTTCCAAAGACTATTTAAATGTCCTAGCTTTGCAACCAGTTGTTTTAAACCCATATTTTCAGTGAGAGAATATATTCTTACTCAAAGGTTCCCATTAGTATAATAAATAGAATATGAAATACTCACCTGGAATCCCTCTCTTGAGCACTATTTTGTTGCCTGCCTGAAGTAGGAAACAGAGTGCCTGCAATATCCTTGTAAACTTTGATTCTTCTTGGTAATTTTACTTTATTTTTTCAGTAGTGGGCTCTCTACCACTAAGCTATATCCCAGGCTTTTAGTTTTTTTTTTTTTTTTTTTTTTTTCAGTGCTGGGGATTGAACCCAGGGCCTCCCGCATTTGGGAAAGTACTCTACCATTGAGCCACATCCCCAGACCTTTTTTAGTTTAGTTTTTTTTTTTTTTTTTTTTTTTTTTTGGTACTGGGGATTGAACTCAAGGGCACTCGACCACTGGGCCACATCCCCAGCCCTTTTTTTTTTGTATTTTATTAGAGACAGGGTCTCACTGAGTTGTTAAGTGCCTCGCCATTGCTGAGGCTGGCTTTGAACTCGCGATCCTCCTGCCTCAGCCTCCCAAGAGCTAGGATTACAGGCGTGCGCCACCACGCCCGGCCCTTGCTATTGCTGAGGCTGGCTTTGAACTTGTGATCCTCCTGCCTCAGCCTCCCAAGTGCTGGGATTACAGGTGTGTGCCACTGCACCCGGCTCCTTTTTTAATTTTTTGTTTTGAGAGAGTATGGCAAACTTGTCTCAAATTTGCAATCCTCCTGCCTCAGACTCCTGAGTATCTGGAATTCCAGGTGTGTACCACACCTGGCTCTTCTCTGTAATTTTAAACAATGCACCAAAGAACTGTCCAAATCTGAAAAGTTAAGTGAACTTTTTCTCTGGCTCCCAATTACATTTATCATCAAGTTAAGAACATATCTACGGCAGGAAGATAGCAAGTTCAAGGCCAGCCTCAGCAATTTAGTTAGACTCTGTCTCAAAATAAAAAAATCAAAAGGGCAGGGAATGGGGGCTGGGTTTGTAGCTCAGTGGTAGAGCGCTTGCCTTGCATGCATGAGGCCCTGGGTTCGATCCTCAGCACCACATTAAAAATAAATAAAAATAAAGATATTGTGTTCATCTGCTATATATATATAAAGGCTGGGAATGTAGCTCAGTAGTATAGCATCCCTGGGTTCAATCCCCAATACAGGGGGGGTCGGGGGGGGGGGGGGAGCATACTTGAGCATGTTTTGGCTACAGTATTAAAGAGCACTTAAGAAGAAGCTGAATGATTGTATTTTGCAATGGCATAGCAGAAGGTGAGGTGAACAACAATGATGAAGAGATTGACCTATAAAGGCCAAGCATTCCACAGAAGAAACAAAACCATATTAAAACTGGAGGGGGGGAGCTATTTAAAAATTCATTCTTTCAATAAATGCCTCTTATCCTATATGCCCTGAGATTGATAACTTGGGGTAATGGAGGAAGTGCCTCCTTGAATACAAACCCAAACAAATCAAGATTTTATTTTTTTGGTACCAGGGATTGAACTCAGAGGCACTTGACCACTGGGCCACATCCCCAGCACCACCCCCCCCCTTTTTTTTTTGTATTTTATTAGAGACAGGGTCTCACTGAGTTGCTAAGTGCCTCGTCATTGCTGAGGCTGGCTTTGAACTCGTGATCCTCCTGCCTCAGCCTCCCAAGTGCTGGGATTACAGGCTGCACCACCGCCTGGCTTACAAATCAAGATTTTAAAGGAGATTTCATATTACTTCTCAACAACAAAAAAGACATGAACTTAAAAAAAATGAATTATTGATACTAGTAACACGTATGAATCTCAAAAGTAATTATGCTGAAAGAAAACAAACCAACAAAAAAGAGTACATATTTATAAAATTCTAGAAACTAATTTATAATGACAGGAAGCAAATCAGAGGTTGACCAAAGGTAGAAAAGGTGGAGAGGAACTACAGAGGGACATAAATAAACTTTTATTTTTATTTATTTTTTGTTACCAGAGATTGAAACCAGGGTGTTTTGCCACTGAGTTAGAGCCCCAGTCATTTTTATTTTTAATTTTGAGACAGGTTCTTGCTAAGGTGCCGAAGGTCTCATTAAGTTGCCCACTCTGGCCTCGAATTTGCAATCTTCTTGCCTCAGCTTCAACCAGTTTCTGGGATTACAGGCAAGTGCCACCACACCCAGCAGGAGTAAACTTTAAGATGGCATGAATATGTTCACTATCTTGAGTAGTGATGGGTTCACTGGTGTATAATTATAACAAAATTTATTTAATTGTACACTTTAAATTTCGTATGCCAAAAAACCTCAAGGAAACTTTTAAAAAATATTCTGGGAAATAGGAAGGAGGAAGGCAGAAAGAAAAGTGGGGAAGAGAGACAAAATTCTAGGGCCTCTCTCATAATTCTTTCTTGCTCAAGGACACAGATGGTGTCTGATTGTAAGATTTTTTTTTCACAGTACTTCGCTGCATTTTTAACTGCCAGGATGGTCTATAAGCCTCAACTTTTTAGTCTTATGCTAGCCTATAAAATCCCTCACGCTGGTCCTATCTCCTCTTGGACCTGAAATTCAGTTTATACTCTTTGTCTCTGCCTCCATTTGCTGGGATGTTTCTTCTGTTCTAACTGATCCAATTTTTTTCTCTCCTTTCAGGCCTAGTGAAAATAAGATTTATTTCACAGTCTTTTCTATCTGTTTCTGCAGAAAAAAAAATTCTGTATTCTCTTCAGGTTTCTCTAGTATTTATAATCTAAACTGCTCTTTTGACACCTATTTGCTGCCTTGTATTACTTTCTTTTTTTTTTTTTTTTTTTTTTGGTACTGGGGATTGAACTCAGCGGCACTTGACCACTGCACATCCCCAGCCCTTTTTTGTATTTTATTAGAGACAGGGTCTCACTGAGTTGCTAAGTGCCTCCCCATTGCTGAGGCTGGCTTTGAATTCACGATCCTCCTGCCTCAGCCTCCCAAAGTGCTGGGATTACAGGCGTGCGCCACCGCGCCCGGCTCCTTGTATTACTTTCTTTTCATGTGCATCTTCTCAACAAGACTATGAACTTCTTCAGAGCAGGGACTAAGTCATATTTATTTTTTTGTCTCTGCCAAGGCACTTAATAGTAAGTGCTTAATAAGTGTCAATTTAAAACATCTCACTTTTGTAGTCTTTCCAATGCACTTTCTAGCCATTATCTCATTTGATCATTACATCAACACTTATGAGATTGGAGAAGCTAGAAATACGTTATTTCCTCCTTTTGACAGATAAGGAAACCTGAAGCCCAAGGTCACACAGCTTGTTAGAGGCAGACAGGGAACAGACAATTGCGAGGAAGGTCTGATCAGATTCAAGGTTTCCCACCACTGTCTTCTGCATCCTGTCACCTGAAGACAGGCTTCTGCATGCTTCACCTCCTCATTCTCCAAGTACTTCAGAGCTGCTTAGGCAAAGCTTTGTAGTCCATATTTGAGAACTTGACAAATTTGGGAGATGAAATTTCAGTAGGTTTCTGATCAGCTCTGAGTCACCAAAGCATGCTTGCTATTTTGTTCCAAGTGCTGTTTGTTAGGGACATTATGCCTGATATTTAATGATGCTGCACTACAGAATTGAAGAAGCATAAATGATTTTTAAAAGCTTTAGAAAATGACAGCACTCTAGTATTAAACATGAAAGAAGGCAGCTGAGAAGCTGACCAAGGATATGAAATTTCTGCACTGGACCACATCATTCCTACATTATGTACACTGGTAGAATTTTCTAGCTGGTACTACAGGAAAAGGGGAACCCCTCATTTCTCAGCACACCTTGCCCTGAGAGTCCCCACCCCACCCCACCAAGCATCAGCTTCTTCTCTGATGCAAGATTTGATAACCTTGGTGTGGTTTACACACACACACATTTTTCTCTTTTTTCCCTAGTGCTGGAGATTGAACCTGGGGCCTCACGCTGGGCAAGCACTTCACCACTGAGCTACACTCCCAGCCCATTATTTTATTTTATTTTTTAGAATTGATTTCCTAACTAGATTAGATTGCAGTCAACTTTGCAAAGAGGGTGTAGATGGGAGTGGGGGCTGAGTTTAAGACAGAGGTAAATGAAGAATGAGTGATAAAGGGGAGGGCAAAGGAGCCTGAGGAAGGAATGCAGACCCAAAGTGCAGAGAGCTGTGCCAGGCATGAGGTGAGCCAAGCCCAGATTGGGAGACTCGAAGGATGCAGGATGGAGGCAGGCCTAGTAAGGTTCAGCAGACCATTGTGGCAGGTTTAGGTTTCTGGGCCGCTGTCTTGAACTCAACCTCTTCGCGCCTTAATTTTCCCCTCTGTAAAATGGGTATGATGGTTACTTCCCCATAGGAAGCTGTAAGAACTAAATGAAGAAGGGAAGTAAACGTTTGGCATAGTGCCTGACTCTTCGTAGGCCCTCAATAATGTGAGTTATGAATACCATTTTCTCAACATTTGTCCTTAAACTGGGGAAGGTACCAAGAAGGCACAAAACGGCTTTCTTGAGACTGCTCTATCGCAGACAGTTCCATAACCCGGGTTCGCGGCCGTTAGGGACCAAGGGCGCGCGCCTGGAGAGGGGCGGGATCTGTCGTTCCCGCCTTGAGGGTAGCCCCGCCCCTCCCTCCGTGCGGCCACTCGTGCACTTTAGGCTCCAGCCCCGACCCGGCCTTCCCGCGCGGTCCTCCCGGACCTGGCTTCCCCCCGGCCCTGCGCAGGCTCCGAATGAGAAGTTCCGGAGCCCCGCCGGCTGGGTGTGAACGCTGTCCACAAGTCAGCCCAGCCCCCGTTGGTACTGCCTCGGGAGCTACAGCTGCCCCAGAGCGTGCAGGTTTGCTTCCGAGGGGTGGCGGGCTGCGCTGCGGGAGAGGAGCGCTCGGAGGGTCAATTCAGCCAGCCCTCGGTCTCCGGCCGCGGAGGCCGCCCTTGCCCTTGGGAATCCTTGGCCGCCCAGACAGAAGGAAAGTCGGCGCCGGAGAGCCCGTACTGCATTTTGATTCATCTTGGGCCTTGTAAGGGTCACATCTTGTGAAAATACCTGTAAAATCAATTTAACGTTCAGTGCAGCGTGTAAAGACAGCTCTAAGAATTTAAAAGACGCCTGAGTCAGAACATTTAAATGCTTGGGTCCCTGTAGCAGCGTTTTAACACGTCTAAGTGCAGAGGGTGGAGAATCGAGCCTGATTGCCGCCACCGTTCACGCCCTGTAACATTTTAAAAGGGTAAAGAAAAATACCCATTAAAAACCTAAGTGGGCAGTTCCTCTAGGGAGGGAACAGCTGACTTGTTGAAATTTGGATTGGTCCTCATTTCCATGTGCGAAATTTGCCTGCAAAACTCTTTTTTATTTGCAGGCTTAGATCAACAATAAACCGAATTGTTAAAATACTGAACTTAACTAAATAGTGGCTTTTGTTGACAAGCCGATTGTGTTATTAATTCTTAATGTCTCATTCAAGGCAGGAATCGTTATCACAGTTTTGCAGGTGGAAAAAAAGTTTGGCACAAAAAAAAAGCATTTCTCTTAAATTAACACAGAAGCAACGGTGGAGCTGCAGATTAAGTCCTAGCATTCTGCCTTCTCAGCTGCATCCCCCCCATAGACCATGTTACAAAACAAATGAGTAGTTACTTTGATGTTACTCATAAAAGGAGCGAGTAAACCAAATGTTCTGTGAACATCATGTGTTAAATCATAATAATCTTCAATGTCTGTTCTGCTTTAGGAGGCTCAGTTGCCCTTTGGAGTTTGGTACCTCACAAAGAGTAGGGGGTGGAGCAAAAACATGGAAAATAATGTCCAGGGAAAAATTTTGTCTTCTGTGTCCAAACAGTGCTCATCTTTACTGTCCCTCTAAGGTCATTCTTTTCAGTGTGTTCCATTATTCTGGCAAAACAACCTGAGCTCATGACCCAGCCTCGCTGCATTAACTACATCTTTGCCTCACTCTGTCCGCACTGACCTGTCAGTCTTCCTGTCATGCTCTTTCCTCCAGGTGCTCTTTACTAATGCTGTTATGCGAAAACCAGTTGTTGTGCAACTGTGGAATGATTTGTCATTCCTGAAGGATGATTCTAGAATTTAATGATCAAAAACTACCAACAGCTCTTCTATGAATGGACACATACACACACACACACAAATACAAAACTATGTGGAATTTGATAGCTGAGTTATTTGGAGGAAAAAAAACAGACATTTGATTGTTTTCTCCTCTTTCCCCAGTTCACTCATAACTGGAAAGCAGTAAGTAGCTCAGTTTTAACTTGAACATAATAATGGTGCTGGTGGGGAATCCTCCTGCTTAGACCTTGGCGAATTGGAAAGTTTCTTTTTTAGAAATAAGCGCCTCCTTTTTAGAAAGCTTGGAACAAGTAGAGACATTTATGTGCTTGGAATGCAAAACATTTTGGCACTTGTTAAGTCTGTCCATAAAACTTATATAAGAGCTTGGGACCCCAGATGTGTGATATAGCCCCTCTCTGTATGTGGCATCCCTGAGGTTCCTTCCCAGCTTGTGGATAAAAGAAACTCAATGCCAAGGTAGTTTAATCTGGAGCAGCCAGCTATTTATTCATCTTTTGTTTTCTTTCATTTGGTTTCACACAGATAAGAATCCCAAGAAAATTAAATGGCATCTGGAGATTTCTGTTCCCCTGGAGAAGGGATGGAAATACTTCAACAAGGTAAAGATAGACATTTGCAAAAGGTATGCTGACTTATCCAGAGAGGTCTTATTCAGGTCCTTGCCTTCTTCTTTTTTTTTTTTTTTTTTTTTTGGTACTGGGATTGAACTCAGGGGCCCTCGACCACTCGGCCACATCCCCAGCCCTTTTTTGTATTTTATTTAGAGACAGGGTCTCACTGAGTTGCTAAGGGCCTCGCCATTGCTGAGGCTGGCTTTGAACTCGTGATCCTCCTGCCTCAGCCTCCCAAGTGCTGGGATTACAGGCGTGTGCCACTGCGCCCACCCAGCTCCTTGCATTCTTTAATAAAAAGGATTTGTGTGTGTGTGTGTGTGTGTGTGTGTGTGTGTGTGTGGATTGAACCCAGGGGAGCTTAACCACTGAGTCACATCCCCAGCCTTTTTAATATTTTATTTAGAGACAGGGTCTCGCTGAGTTGCTAAGTACCTCACTAATTTGCTGAGGCTGGCTTTGAACTTGCAATCCTCCTGCCTCAGCCTCCTGAGTTGCTGGAATTACAGGTGAGCTCCACCGTGCCCAGCTAATAAAAAGGATTTATAATGTCTTATCAGTTTGTTTTCTATTACAAAAGTCTAAGCTTCTGGGGAAAGTAGGATACATGGGGATTCTTGAACATTCTCTTAATGGAAACAGATTACGCTAACTCCTGTTAAGCGTTGGTTCACTATCTGCTTGTGTAGTAGCAAGCATATTTTAAAGATAAGGGTGGCTAGCTAATTCTTTGAAGGCTTCCTTCTTACCTGTATCTTGAATTTTCTTGTATCTTTTTTTATTTTTATTTTTTGTATTTGGGATTAAACCCAGGGGCACTTAACCACTAAGCCACATCCCCAGCCCTTTTTAATATTTTATTTAGAGACAGGGTCTTGCTGAGTTGCTTAGGGACTGGCTAAATTGCTGAAGCTGGCTTTTGAATTCACAATCCTCCTGCCTAAGCTTCCCGAGCCACTGGGATTACAGGTATGTGCCACCACGCCCAGAGAATTTTCTTACATCTTATTCTTCAAAATCTCAGCTCCTGCTGGGCGCAGTGACACATGTCTATAATCCCAGTGACTCAGGAGGCTGAGGCAGGAGGATTGCAAGTTCAAGGCCAGCCTCAGCAATTTAATGAGGCCCCAAGCAACTTAGTGAGATACTGTCATAAAATAAAAAATAAAAAGGGCTGGGGATGTAGCTCAGTAGTAAAGCACCCCAGGTTCAATCCCTAGTACTCCATCACACACAGAAAGTCTCAGCTCCTTCTGTATCTTGAGTTCTTTCCATATCTCGAATTCTTTGTATTTCTTAAATCCTCCAAAATATTGAACCCTTCAGTATTTTAGAGGGGGAAGTGAAGGGGAAAAAGGGAGAGAGGGGGAGATGAAGAAGGGAAAGAGAGATAGACTGAGATTGAAACTTATTATTCTCTAAAAGAAACTTAGGTATGATGGTTCAAAGAATAAAAATTTGAGTGTTTGATAAGCAGATGTAGAAGATTCCAGCAGAGAGCACCCAGGAAAGAGATGGAAAAAATAAAAAGAGATGGAAAGCTCTGACTATATGGAATAACTAGAGAATCCTAATTTCCTGCACTTTTTATCATGCTTGTGCTACTCTGTGTCCATATGCATTATTACTCAGTTCTACTTACAATAATGATAATTTGGTAAAATTTTTTACATACTCTAAAGGTGTACCTTTTCTTAGCCTTGCTTATGTGACTAGAAATCACAAAGTTGGAACTCTATGTGTGTTTTCCCTTTTTTTCAAGAACTCTAGTAATTATTTATGAATTTGGGGTACTGGGTGATCCCTTTTAAAATGTCCTTTATTTTTAAGCTTTTTTTTTTTTTTGTAGTTATAGATGACAGAATGCTTTTATTTTATTTGTTTATTTTTATGTGGTGCTAAGGATTGAACCCAGTGCCTCACACATACTAGATACATGCTCTGCCATTGAGCTATAGCCCCAGCCCCTAAAATGTCTTTTATTGTTGATTCTTTTTTTGGTGTCAAGGAGTGAACCCAGGAGCGCCTAACCACTGAGCCACATCCCCCGCCCTTCTTTATTTTTATTATTTATTTATTTTTATTTATTTTATTTATTTTTTTTTTGTGGTACCGGGGATTGAACTCAGGGGCACTCGACCACTGGGCCACATCCCCAGCCCCTTTTTGTAATTTTATTTAGAGACAGGGTTTCACTGAGTTGCCAAGTGCCTCGCCATTGCTGAGGCTGGCTTTGAACTCGCGATCCTCCTGCCTCAGCCTCCCAAAGTGCTAGGATTACAGGCGTGCGCCACCGCGCCCAGCTCTTATTTATTTATTTATGGTGCTGGGGATTGAACCCAGGTCCTTGTGCATTCAAGGCAAGCACTCTATCAACTGAGCTATATCCTCAGCCCAACCTTCTTTATTTTTTGAGACAGGGTTTCACCAAGTTGCTGAGGCTGGCCTAGAACTTGTGATCCTCTTGCCTCAGCTTCCTGAGCTGCTGGGATTACAGGCATGTGCCACCATTCCAAGCTTGTTGATTCTTTTTGTCCCATCCTTACCAACTGCATTTCCATTTTCTTTTTTAATATTTATTTATTTGCCTTAGTTGTACATAATGCCTTTATTTTTATGTGGTGCTGAGGATCGAACCCGGGCCACGCACGTGCTAGGCGAGCGCTCTACCGCTGAGCCACAACCCCAGCCCCTGCATTTCCACTTTCTTCCCTCCCTTCCTGCCTTTCTTTTTGTGTGTTTGAGATCTAGGGATCAAACTCAGGGCCTCCTGTATACTACGCATGTACTCTACCACTGAACTACATCCCTAGCCTCTGCATTTCCATTATCTAAGCCCTCAATTTTATTGGGTACTTATTTCCTTTGAAATGTGTTTTATCCACAGGCCTGGTGGCACAGGCCTGGTGGCATATGCCTGTGATCCCAGGGACTCAGGAGCCTGAAGCAAAAGGATGAGAAGTTCAAGGACAGCCTCAACAACTTAGTGAAACCCTGTCTCAAAATAAAAAATAGGGGCTAGGGGTGTAGCTTATGAGTAAAATGCCCCTGGGTTTATTCCCAAGTACCACAAAAAAAGAAAAAGAAAGAAAGAAACAAGTTTCATTATACATCTTTGGATATAAAATAAATGTTACTTTGAGTATTATTTCTAGTTTCTAGTTTGTCACTTTTTCCTTTTAAGTCTCATGAGATTTAGAAACTTTTCCAACCAAAAACCTAGGTGTTTTGGAAGTGAGTATTATGTTTAGTTATGTAAACTAAGTATCCATACCTTTTTTCTTTCTTTTTTTTTTTTTGCCCCTGTGCCTTAAGTGTGCAGCAAGCAGTTTCCTCCTTGTAACCTGAAGGAAGAGGACCTGTTACAGAACCCCTACTTCAGCAAGCTGCTGCTGAGTCTCTCACAGCATATGGATGAGAGTGGCTTAAGTCTCATCCTGGCAAAGGAGCAGGCTCAGGTAAGGGCCCTGGGAGAAGGGATGACTGGAAGAAGGGAAAGTCCTTTCAAGACAGAGTTTTCTATCTGGGATATTTTTGGTTTTCTAGGCATGGAAGGAAATTCGGCTGCATAAGACAACATGGTTAAGGTCTGAGATTTTACAGAGAGTCATTCAAGAGCTGCTTGTGGACTACTATGTGAAGACACAAGACACAAATTTAACATCTGAGGACAAAAAGGTGAGACCGAAGAGATGAGGTAAGGTGTGTTATCAACTATAGAAATGACTAGGCCAAGCGTGGCTTTGTTTAATGATGTGATCTAGGGCAAAGAAGAGCTTTGAGGAATGGGTTATAAAAAACAAAATGGGTTCTCACTCTTGAGATAGCTCACATTCTTTCTTGAATGTATATCTACTTTCTAAAAACACCTCTGTCTCTGCCTTAAACAAAAGAAGAGAAAAACAGAAATGGACTGTAGTTATTGGGGAAAAAGGTGTTATCAGTGTTTTGAAATGGATTGACATAAGGCACTTGCAGCTGAAGGGGATGACATGTTTGAGAAATCTGAAAGTATGAGAACTGGTCCATGGGGATGGAACAGATGGAGTAGGAGATGTTTTATAGTCACCTCTTTTTACTTTTTATTCTCTCTTTCTCAGTTTCATGAGACCCTTGAACAGCGGCTCCTTGTGACTGAACTGACACACCTCTTAGGTCCTAGCCAGGAGAAGGAGATACCTCCATTGCTAGGGCTGGAGAAGGCGGACCTTCTGGAGCTCATGCCACCCTCAGAGGTTGGGAGGAGGGCTTGGGATACAGCTCAGTTGGTAGAGTGCTTGCCTCGCATGCACAAGGCCATGGATTCAATCCCCAGCACCACAAAAAAAAAAAAAAAAAAAAAAAAAAGAGGTTGGGAGGAAAGAATACTGGGAGCAAAGTGGCTTATTTTTCCCCATATCTTTAAGATTTTTTGTTAAGCTTAATTGTGTTGGCCAAAATGATACTCATCTATGGAGGCAAACTCAAAGAAAAACATTACATAGAAGCAAATAAAAGATGGAATACTACATCTGAAAACATAGTATTATTATAAACAGCTTGACATAAATAATATTATACCTTTTATGCATACATAGAGAGTAAGTCTGTTTTAGTGTAATAAATTGTGGACTTTTTTTTTTTCAAATCAAGAAATAGAATGAGCAAGATGTGGTGGCACATGCCTGTAATCCCAGAGGCTAGGGAAGCTGAGGTAGGAGGATCACAAGTTCTAGGCCATCCTCAGCAACTTGGTGATCCTCCTATAGTGAGAACCTGTCTCAAAATAAAAAAGGGTTGGGGGTATAGCTCAGTGGTGAACACCCCTGGGTTCAATTCTTGTTACCAAATAAATAAATAAGTAATATAGGATGATACCTTCAATAGCACTCTTAGCATGGTGTCTAGGTACATAGTGCTATGTTCTTATACCATTAGTCTAAATCACTGCTAGGACTCCATTGTATGGATATAGAATGATTTGTTTAATCTTATTGATGGATATTAAGGTTATTTCTACATTTTCTCTGTTTGAAACTACAGTGAGATGAACATGTTAGTTCATGTGTCTTTGCCCTTTTATGTATTTTATTTTCCTAATGTTTGTGCTAAAAGTCGGATTACTGGATCAGAGCATATATACATAGAACACATTGGTACATACTGCCACACTATTCTTCAGAAAGGTGTTTCCAGTATTCCTAGCTCCCCACATTTTCACCAACATGGGATCTTGACAATTTTTTTTTTTTTTTTTTTTTTTAATGATGCTGGGGCTGGGCACCATGGAGCATGCCTGTAATCCCAGCACTTGGGAGGCTGAGGCAGGAGGATCACGAGTTCAAAGCCAGCCTTAGCAATGGCGAGGCACTTAGCAACTCAGTGAGACCCTGTCTCTAATAAAATACAAAAAAGGGCTGGGGATGTGGCCCAGTGGTTGAGTGTCCCTGAGTGCCCCTGAGTTCAATCCCCGATACCAAATAAATAAATAAATAAATAAATGATGCTGGGTTTTAAACCTAGGGCCTTGTGTATGTTAGATAATGCTCCACCACTGAGCTACAACCCAGTCCCTCCTTTTGCTGATTTGTTAGGCTAAAAATGAGTCTCCCTGATGTCTCTTTAAAAAAATTTCTTTTTTAATTTTGAGATTGGGTCTTGTTAATTTGCATATGCTGGACTTAAATTTGTGATTGTTCTACCTCCTGAGTAGCTGGAATTACAGGTATGCTCTGCCATGCCCCACCTCCCTGATGGCTCTTGATGTGTTTTCTGTGGTTAATATTAAGGTTATAGAATTGTGTATTCATTGGTGATATTTCCCTAGTTCTAAGTCTATTTGCACCACCTTTTGCTTCGGTGGCTATAGGATTTTGTGCGGATGAGAGCTCGTCTCCAGCTGGAAGTGGAGGAACAGCTCAAGAGGAAATGTTTCACTCTGCTCTGCTACCATGACCCCAACTCAGGTGAGTGCTGGCCCTCTGTTATGCTCACAACTGGCCTTCAGGGTTCATGGGCTACTGTTTTGAGAAGAATAATGTATTTGAAGTATCAGAGATACTTATGTGTTTGTTTCTGGTAGAATAAAAATAAATGATTTTGTAAGACTCTTGATTTAGCAAGGTGCCAAGTGGGAGTGTTCTCCTGCTGCAGGAAGAGATGAGTTCTCTCCTCAGGAGGATCACAAAGACAAAGGGAGGAGAGGTCAGGCCCATATGTGTTTCCTTATTCACCCCCCCCCCGACCCCCCGTGGCTTAAGAATTCAGGGACAGTGGAGAATTGTGGTACACACCTGTAATCCAGTGATTTGGGTGGCTAAGGCAGGAGGATTGCAAGTTTGAAGCCAGCCTGGGCCACTTAGTGAGACCTTGTCTCAAAATAAAAAATATAAAGGGCTGGGGATGTAGCTCAGTGGTAGAGCCTCCCTGGGTTCAGTCCCAGTAACACACGCACACACATCAGGAATCAAAGGTAAGACTGAAGAGAACCTGACTATGAGAACTAGGCATCAGAAAAAAACCTGGGAAGGCAGAATTTAGAGGGCTAGATGTAGTACAGGGGCACTGAACAGAGCCTTACACAGGGCAATAGCAATTAGAATTTCGTCAGTTTTTTATCTCTTTGCCCAGATGCTGACAGTGAAACCCTGAAGGCAGCAAAGGTATGGAAACTGGCAGAGGTCCTGGTGGGTGAGAAGCAGCAGTGCCAGGATGCCAAGAGCCAGCAGAAGGAACAGCTGGTACTGTTGGAGAAAAAGAGTGCCACCTATTCTCAGGTGTGTGGAGGCAATGCAACAGCCTCCACTTTCCTTTACTCTGACCCCACAGGCACATTTAGGGAAGTCAAGGATTTCTGATCTGCCCTCCTTTCTACTCTCTGTGCTTACACCCTCTTCTGCTTACTCTTGGGGGCTCAGGTACTTCTCCGCTGCCTCGCTTTGCTGCAGAGGCTTCTTCAGGAGCATCGACTGAAGACTCAGTCTGAGCTAGACTGCATCAATGCCCAGTACCTGGAAATCAAGTGCAGTGCCATGATCCTTAAGCTGAGGTAAGCTGTGAGCTCTGTGGATCTAAGTGATTCTGTCTCATACACCACCATCCCCCTCATCCTCATCTCTCTTTCTTCATGCCTAACACTTTGTAGATATCCAATAGATGTCGCATAGCAGCATTAGCCTTTGGATTACCCAAAAGCTTTTTAATATTATTCTTTTTTTATATATTTATTTATTTGTTTTTAGTTGTACACAATGCTTTTATTTTTACGTGGTGCTGAGGATCGAACCCAGGCCGCGCACGTGCTAGACAGTGCTAGGCGAGTGAGTGTTCTACCGCTGAGCCACAACCCCGTCCCTTTTTAATATTCTTTTTTTTTTAAATATTTATTTATTTACTTTAGTTGTACACAATGCAATGCATTTATGTTTACGTGGTGCTGAGGATCGAACCTGGGCCGCACACGTGTGAGGCGAGTGCTCTGCCGCTGAGCCACAACCCCAGCTCCCCCTTTTTAATATTCTTGAGTCTTTTATTTTACAGCCTTCTGAAATAGGTGCTTTACTGTGATATCAGTTGCTCATGGATTCAGAGTGACCTTGTTTATCCCATCATTGCTTAGTCTACATCTTGACTGTGGGTAGGCACTGTGTTCATTCTGATGCTGTCAGGGATCTTCCACATGACATTGCTTTCTTTCCTCTGTCAGGATGGAGGAGCTAAAGATTTTGTCTGACACTTACACTGCTGAGAAAGTGGAAGTTCATCGTCTCATTAGGTGAGAACTCCCAGGAATCTGTATAGTTACCCACAGTTTGTTCCCACTCCCTCCTGACTTGTTCCATCTTAGCTCATTCCCTTTATTGTCTACTTTCTGAGCACAAGCATCCTTATATTGAACCTTCTTTGCCTGGGCTCTTAGGGACCGTTTGGAGGGAGCCATTCGCCTACAAGAGCAGGACATGGAGAAATCTCGACAGGTCCTGAATACCTATGAGGTCCTTGGGGAGGAGTTTGACAGACTGGTAAAAGAGTACACCCAGCTCAAGCAGGCAACTGAGAACAAGCGCTGGGCCCTCCAGGAGTTCAACAAGGCCTACCACTGAGTGTCTGCAGAGACTGGAAGCATGATTTACGCCCACCACTGCCTCCTTCTGTTTTTGCTGAAGTGACCACTTCCACCTGGGGCTTCCTTCACTATAAGGGAAGAGTGGGGCACTTGCTGAAAACACTGCAGTCCTTTAGGCACCGTCCTGATTTATCTCCCTTGTTTATAACGACTGGGTCTTTTTAGGAAAATGTAGCAAGCAGATTTATATAATTTTAGGCATAGATGTTTGTCAGTGTCAGTCCTGTGTTGTGTTTGATTATTTCATGAATAAAGTGATGATATTTTATCTTAGGATTTTAGTCATTTTCCCTGGGTAAAGATGGAAAAAGAACATCAAAGTCTGTGTGGATAAGGAGGAAGAACTGAGGGAATCCAAATAGAGCCAGATCTATAATGCTTACACAAATAGGAGGTAGAAGTGCCAGCCTGCCCTCATTGAGTCTTAGAAGCTTCATTCTGGGTAAGCAGAAGTGGATTAAATCTGGGCTTGCTCTTGATGAACAATAATCTTCAGAGGAGTCCTAGGTGCTTAGGTAGGTAGGAAACTGTTCTGTCACTGTGGCTAACAGTTGGGAAGTTACTATAAAGCAGTCAGGCATTCAACTCAGTTATAGAAGGACACAAGGCACTTGTGCTCCTGGTTCCTTCTGGTGTGGTTTGAAGGCCATATGTCTCTCAAAAAGCAGGGGTGGGAAGAGATGACCCTGAGGAACGAAGTTTCACAGTTTGCTTACCTAAGAGTAAGGCAGAGGGGCCTGGATGGCATTGAAATTAGGGAATGGGAACAAAAGCAGAAGCCCTCTACCTTCTGAGTTAAAGAACCTACCCAGCTTCCCCACCAATTTTGGGGGAGACTGGTTCAGGCATTCTTCTACTGAGGTGAAAGGATGGTCTGCATTGGCATGGGAAAAATTAAGGTCTTGGAGTCAACTTATGTCTTCCCATAAATGGTGTTTACCACTATTTTTTTATACACGAATTTTGATCCCCACAAAAAATGAACAAATAGATGATGGAAAAACTTAGAAAGAGTCAACATTGCTTAATTTTATAATGTTCCCCCCAACTTTTTGGGGGAAATTTTTTTTTTTTTTTTTTTTTTTTTTTTTTTTGGTACCAGGGATTGAACTCAGGGGCACTCGACCACTGGGTCACATCCCCAGACCTTTTTTGTATTTTATTTAGAGACAGAGTCTCACTGAGTTGCTAAGTGCCTCGCCATTGCTGAGGCTGGCTTTGAACTGGCAATCCTCCTGCCTCAGCCTCCCAAAGTGCTGGGATTACAGGCGTGCGCCACCGCGCCCGGCTTGGGGAAAATTTTTGAACCTATAGAAAAGTTGAAAGAATATTAGGATGAGTACCAGTGAACTCTTTCTTTTTGGTACTGGGAATTGAACTCAGGGAAGCACTACCACTGAGCTACATCCCCAGCCTTTTTGATTTTTTTTTTTTTTTTTAACGTTTAGACAGAATCTCACTAAATTGCTGTGGCTGGCCTCGAACTTGCAATCCTCCTGCCTCAGCCTCCTGTGTCACTGGGATTACAGGTGTGTACTACCATGTCTGGCTACCAGTGTGTTTTTTTTTTTTTTTTTTTTGTAATTATAAAAAATTATTTTTTGCAAGAGGATTAAAACCAGTGGTACTTTATCACCAAGCTACATCCCAACCCTTCTGATTTTGAGATAGGGTCTTACTCTTAGCTATTTGGGAGGATGAGGCAAGAGGATTGAGGTCAGCCTGGGCAATTAGTGAGATCCTATTTCTTTTTTCTTTTCCTCCTCCTCCTCTGGGCAACTTAGTGAGATCCTATTTCTTTTTTCTCCTCCTCCTCCTCCTCCTCCTCCTCTCCTCCTTTTTTTCCTAGATCAGAGGTATGTGCATTTTATTTTTTTCCACATTTTTTTGGGGGGGTACTGGGGATTGAACTCAGGGGCACTCTGACCACTGGGCCACATCCCCAGCCCTTTTTTGTATTTTATTAGAGACAGGGTCTCACTGAGTTGCTAAGTGCCTCGTCATTGCTGAGGCTGGTTTTGAACTCTGGATCCTCCTGCCTCAGCCTCCCAAGTGCTGGGATTACAGGCTTGCGCCACCACGCCCTGCTTCCACATTTTTTAATTGTTGCATTATAATTGTACATAATGGTGGGACTTATTGTTATATATTTGTACATGAATGCAACATAATATAATTTAGCCAATATCATTCCCCAGTATTTTCCCTTTCCCTTCCCTACTCCCTCCTCCTGATTACTTTCCTGTATTCTACTGATCTCCCCTCAATTTTCATGAGATTTTCCCCCAACTTTTCCTTTTTCCTTTCTAGCTTCTACATATGAGAGAAAATATGCAAACTTTAACCTTTTGAGTTTAGCTTATTTTGTTTAACATACTGTTCTCAAGTTCCATCCATTTTCCTGCAAATAACATAATTTCATTTTTATTTTTGACTGAATAAAATTCAATTTTGTCTGTATACCACATTTTCTTTATCCATTCATCCAGTGATGGACACCTACGCTGATTCCATAGTTTATTTTTTAAATTTTATTTTATTTTTAATTTTTATACCTTTATTTTTTAAATTTTTATTTATTTATTTATTTATTTTGGTACCAGGGATTGAACTCAGGGGCACTAGACCACTGAGCCACATCCCTAGCTCTTTTTTTGTATTTTATTAGAGACAGGGTCTCACTGAGTTGCTAAGTGCCTCGCCATTGCTGAGGCTGGCTTTGAACTTGCGATCCTCCTGCCTCAGCCTCCCAAGTGCTGGGATTACAGGCGTGTGCCACCGTGCCCGGATTTTATTTTATTTACTTATTTTTATGTGGTGCTGAGGATCAAACCCAGCACCTCACATGTGCTAGGCGAGCGCTCAACACTGAGCCACAACCCCAGCCCCTGATTCCATAGTTTAGCTGTTGTGAATTGTGCTGCTATAAACATGGGTATGCATGTATCACTGTAGTATGATGACTTTATAATTTTTTGTAAATGGACACAATACCTTTATTTTATTTGTTTATTTTTTATGTGGTGCTGAGGATGAACCCAGGGCATCACACATGCCAGGCAAGTGTGATACCACTGAGCCACAATTGCAGCCCTTAGACATTCTGATTTTATTGGTATGAGATACAACCTGGCATTATGCCTTCTTTTTTGGTGTATGGTGCTGGGGATTGAACCCATGGCCTTGTGTATGCGAGGCAAGCACTTTACCAACTGAGCTCTATCCCCAGCTGGACTTTATAATTTTATTAGGATAAATACTGAGGAGTGGTATAGCTGGGTCATATGGTGAGAACCTATTTCAAAATATAAGATTTTTTTTTTTTTTTTTTTGGTACTGGGGATTGAACTCAGGGGCACTTGACCACTGGGCCACATCCCCAGCCCTTTTTTTTTATATTTTATGAGAGACAGGGTCTCACTGAGTTGCTAAGTGCCTTGCCATTGCTGAGGCTGGCTTTGAACTTGCAATCCTCCTGCCTCAGCCTCCCAAATGCTGGGATTATAGGCATGCACCACCATGCCTGGCTCAGAAATTTTTAAAAAGGGCTTGGGGTTGGGCTGGGGATGTGGTTTAGTGGTAGAGTGCTTGCCTGGTATACGTGAGTCCCTTGGTTTGATTCCCTCATAACACACATAAATGATGATGATAATAGAAATAATTTAATTTAATTTAAATGAAATAAAATTGAATTTCTAGTAGGTTGGTTGGTACTTTATTGACAGTGAAGATATAGAACATTTACATCATTGCAGAAAGTTTTGTTGGATAGCTGGGCATGGTGGTGCACATCTATAATCCCAGTTACTCAGGAGGCGGAGGAAGGAAGATCACAAGTTCAAGGCCAGCCTAAGTACCTTAACAAGACCCTGTCTCAAAAACAAAACAGGAACTGGGGTTGTAGCTTAGTGGTAGAGTACTTGCCTAGCATGTATGAGGTACGGGTTTGATTCTCAGTGCTGCATATAAATAAATGAACAAAATAAAGGCCCATCAATGTATAAAACACACACACATACACACACACACGCAAAAGAAAAAGTAGAAAGGTTTGGGGATGTGACTCTGTGATAGAATGTACTGTGAAAAAATATTTTTTGTATGGGACAGAGCTGTAAGCCTGTATTTCCTAAAAATTAAAGGTAGGTCTTCAGACTTGAGTAAATTTGGATAAAAGATCTTTGCAGGGGCCGGGCGTGGTGGTGCACGCCTGTAATCCTAGCACTTGGGAGGCTGAGGCAGGAGGATCACGAGTTCAAAGCCAGCCTCAGCAATGGCGAGGCACTTAGCAACTCAGTGAGACCCTGTCTCTAATAAAATACAAAAAAAAGGGCTGGGGATGTGGCCCAGTGGTCGAGTGCCCCTGAGTTCAATCCCCGGTACCAAAAAAAACAAAAAAAAAAAAAAAAACAAAAAAAAAAGATCTTTGCAAAAGATACTTAACAGATGATATTATATACTTCACATCACTGAAACCACATTAGGCCAGAATATGTCACTACTAATTATGCTGAGTTTGATTGCTTGGTTAAAGTGGTAACTGCCAGATTACTACTATAGTAGTATAAAGTGTATAAAGGTGTGTTTTTAGTGTATAAAGGTATGTCTTCTCTTGGTTGTAGTATCTAGAAATGAACTTTGAAAACTCAAAATAGATCTTCCTTATATTTATTATGACATTTATTTAATTAGGTGCTTGTCCTGAAGCAAACTAGGTTTTGGCATTTGAAATAATAATAATAATAATAATAATAAAGAAATGGGCCTTGTCCTCAATTTTATAATCTATAGACAATAGCAGACACACAAAAACAGTCTAAGAATATAAAGTAACAGGAAGTATAGCTAAATATGTTGTAAACCAAGAGAAGTGAATCAGGAATTAAAAGGTAGAATTTTGGTATGGAAAGCAGATTTGGTTCAAGCTTTGTAGAAGCAAATATGGGATGGAATTTTGGAAAAAGCAACAAAGACAAAGAGGAAGGAGTGGTGTATGAAGGCACAGAGTAAGAATGATTAAATTATGTACCAAATAAAGATTTCCCTTCCTTCCTTCCTTTCACTGGGGACTGAACCCAGGGATACTTTATCACTGAGTTATATCCCCAGACCTTTATATTTTTTTATTTTGAAACGAGGTCTTGCTAAATTGCCCAGCTTGGCCTTGAACTTGCTGTGGCTGGCCTTGAACCAAGTTGCTGGGATTACAGGCATGTGCCACCCCACCTGCAAAAACTTTCATTTCAAATGTTAAGGTGACAGGAATTTAAATAAGATCTTTTATAGTTTTAATTGAGACATGACAGCTGGGGTTTAAGAAATATTTAGGGTTTAAGAAATATTTAGATTTTCAACTGGCTGTGAAAACAAAATGGCTTACAAGGCAGTGATTCCCATTCTATCTAGCTCCCTAAAATATCATGGAGATGGACAGTGAGCTATTTTTGACTTGGTTTTTTTTTTTTTGTGATGCCGGGGATTGAACTCAAGGGGCACTCGACCACTGGGTCACATCCCCAGACCCTTTTTGTATTTTATTTAGAGACAGGGTCTCACTGAGTTGCTAAGTGCCTCGCCATTGCTGAGGCTGGCTTTGAACTCGTGATCCTCCTGCCTCAGCCTCCCAAAGTGCTGGGATTACAGGCGTGCGCCACCGTGCCCGGCTTTTTTTTTTTTTTTTTTTTTTTTTTTTGGTACCAGGGATTGAACTCAGGGGCACTCGACCACTGGGCCACATCCCCAGCCCTTTTTTTTAATTTTATTTAGAGACAGGGTCTCACTGAGTTGCTAAGTGCCTCGCCATTGCTGAGGCTGGCTTTGAACTCGTGATCCTCCTGCCTCCTGCCTCAGTCCGGCAGCTATTTTTAATATCTTTTTTTGTTTGTTTTTGGTACTGGGGATTGAACTCAGGGACACCTGACCACTAAGCCACATCCCCAGTCCTATTTTGTATTTTATTTAGGGACAGGGTCTCACTGAGTTGTTTAGCTCTCACCATTGCTGAGGCTGGCTTTGAATTTGCTATCCTCCTGGCTCAGCCTCCTGAGCTGCTGGAATTACAGTGGTGTGCCAACGTGAACAGCCTATTTTTAATATCTTAAAGAAAATTAAACATTTTTCTGCAACAATTCTGCACAAACTATTTAAAAAAAATCTTTATCTTGGGGCTGGGATTGTGGCTCAGCGGCAGAGCACTCGCCTTGCACGTGCGTGGCCTGGGTTCGATCCTCAGCACCATGTAAACATAAATGCATTGCATTGTGTACAACTAAAGTAAATAAATAAATATTTTTAAAAAATCTTTATCAGCTTAAAAACAAAAACATATGCCTTGTAAAAAAGAAAAAATAGAAGTATATATGGTAAAAAAAAATTGAACCACACATGCTCACACTCACCACCCCCAGCCCAGCCCACCTCCTCAGAGTAATCAGAGTGATTTGGTATGCATAGTGCTAGATATCAGCTAATATGATTATCAGTGTATGGCTGCATCATAATTTAACCATTTCCTTCATGATAGATAGATTGTTTCCAGATTGCCCAATTGTAAATATGCTTTGTTAAATATATACATTATATATATATATATATATATATATAATTATTTTTATTTACTTTTTTCTTTCTCTCTCTCTCTCTCTCTTTTTTTTTTGATACCAGGAATTGAACTCAGGGGCACTCGCCACTGGGCCACATCCCCAGCCCTTTTTTGTATTTTATTAGAGACAGGGTCTCACTGAGTTGCTAAGTGCCTCATCATTGCTGAGGCTGGCTTTGAACTTGCAATCCTCCTGCCTCAGCCTCCCAAGTACTGGGATTACAGGTGTGCGCCACCACGCTCGGCATGTAATATATTTATATATTACTATATATTTATATGTATTACAGGTCCTGCCTCTTTACTCTTTCAAAGTCATACTCTTCACTTGGCCTCTTACCACATCTGATAAATCTTATTGATCTTTCCCTCGTAATGAGAGTGAAGGAAATCACCTACAGAACTTGGAATAGGATTGCTCTAGATAAGGAAACTCTGGGCTTCTTGGACAAACAAAATCTGCTCGTGTACTCAAGGAAGGCTCATTGTGGAGGTATGCTGAGGAATGACCCAGCATTATTCCCCAGCTAGGACAAATTGGGAAACTCAGCGCCCCCTAGAGGCCAATATGGACATCTCCAAAGAAGAGCAGAATTCCTGGAATCCAGCCATGCTGTGCTGCCCCTCAAACAAAAAGGCTCTCTTCATATTACCCATCTTGAAGGATTTAGACTTTTGTTCAAGGAACCAATAGGTTTCCTTATACTTTGAAATAGTGGAGATAAAGGAGTCGACACATAATGAAATAGATTAGCAATTGTAGAAATAGTTTACCCTAAAAGAAGGTTTGGAGCCGGGCGCAGTGGCGCATACCTGTAATCCCAACACTTGGGAGGCTGAGGGCAACTCAGTGAGACCCTGTCTCTAATAAAATACAAAAAAGGGCTGGGGATGTGGCCCAGTGGTCGAGTGCCCCTGAGTTCAATCCCCAGTACCCAAAAAAAAAAAAAAAAAAAAAGAAGGTTTGTATTTTGTATTTGAATGGCTAAGTCCTACCCAAATGCTAAGGTCTGGTGTCAGGAAAATGCAGCTCAAGTTTAGAAAGACCTAAATGTACCAAGCCTGGCTGAAGAAAGAACGTGTAACCAAAAGCAAATAAACTACTTAGGGTTTAGAAAAGGGTTATCCAGAGAGTAAGGTCAAGGTTCTAAGGAGAAATTGAACTTGATGTATGTTATGTATGTATGTTATGGATTGGGCTCACATAATTGTGAGAGCAGGCAAGTCTGAAATCTGTAGGACAGGCTGTCAGGCTAGAAACAGGCAGAAGTGATGCTGCAATCTCAAGGCAGAATTTCTTCTTCATGAAAACTCAGTTTACTCTTAAAAGGCCTTACCTGGCTGGGTGCAGTGGCGTATGTGATAATCCCAGTTACTCTGGAGGCTGAGGCAAAAGGTTCACAAATTCAAGGCTACTCTCAGCAACTTAGTGAGGACCTGTCTAAATAAATAATAAAAAGGACTGGGGGGTGGGTAGCTCACTGATAAAGTACCCCTGGATTCAATCGCTAGGCCCTTGCCCAACCCCCCAAAGTCCTTAACTGATTGGATGAGACCCACCCACATTATCAAGGGTAATCTCTTCTACTTAAAGTCAACTGATTGCAGGTATTAACTACATCTACAGTATACTTTCACTGCAACATCTAGATAAATGCTTGATGAAATATTTGTGTTCTGGAACAATCCAGTCTTAGTGTCAGAGGACTGTCCTTAAGGTGCTGTGAAACTGAAGAGAGGGCAGATAGATCAAGGATAGCACAGAGTGCAATTTATTGAGGAATTTCCTAATGAAATCATGGTCCTGGGTGGCAGCAAGACCAATTGCATCCCTGCCATTTGGGTGAGAAAAAGGGGTGTATGTATGGGTTAGGATAAAAGTGATTTCATCCTAGCTGGAATGTACTTAGTTTATCTTAAGCTAATATCAGTCAGGCACATTCCTGGAGCCAGGGTCTGGTTGTAAAGCTCCACATACCACTCTAATGGTTGTCTATTTATAGTTTTCTGGGAAACTATACAGGAAAAACAGACTAGAGGTACTCTGGGGCAATCATGGCAGTTACACTTCAAGATGGCAGCAATCATGTCAAGTTGAATCTATACAATCTGGGTACAGTAATAGACTGGCCAAGTCAACATATTAAATTCACTGTCAGACAAGTATTCCAGTTTTCATCTAGCCCTAACCTGTTTGAAATGGACACTGAACTAGGGATCTGAGTTAGGTCACCGGAGAGAAGGGTTATAATGGGGACAGGAAAAAGCCATGGTTGTAATTTCTCTCCATAAAACAAGAATTTTGAAGCCTGGTGTGGTGGCACATGCCTGTAACCCCAGCTACTTGGGAGGCTGAGGCAGGGTAAAGTTCAGCCTAGTCAATTTAGCAATATCCTGTTTCAAATAAAACAAAAAGGGCTGGGAATATGGCTCAGTGGTAGAGTGTTTATTTAGCATATGTGAGGCCCTGAGTTTGATTCCCAGCATTGGGGTATGGCTTTGAAACTTTATTGGACATCAGATATGATTTCTTTTTTTTTTTTTTTTTTTTTTTTTTTTTTTGGTACTGGGGATTGAACTCAGGGGCACTTGACCACTGGGCCACATCCCCAGCCCTTTTTTGTATTTTTTATTTAGAGACAGGGTCTCACTGAGTTGCTAAGTGCCTCACCATTGCTGAGGCTGGCTTTGAACTCGCGATCCTCCTGCCTCAGCCTCCCAAAGTGCTGGGATTATAGGCGTGCGCCACCCGCGCCCGGCATCAGATATGATTTCTAAGCATTTTGCATGTAGTAGGTCATTTAATTATATTAGTAAACTTTTGAGATTAAATAGTATTACTGTCTTCCACTACAATAGGGGAAACTAAGTAAAGTGTAGAGAGATCAGGTAACTTATGCAATGACACAAAGCTGGTAAATTGAAAAGCTCTGGCATGAACCCAGGAAGTCTGGCTCCAGAATCTTATGCCCTAAGACCCTCTGATGCCTTGGATCAAAACATATACCCTCCAAGAAACATCATGCGTTGGCCTTCCTGGTTTCCTGATGGATGGAAGGGAAGGCTCCATACATCAGATGAATACTCCTATCACTGGAAGCACCATCCTTCCATGTACATTGACAATGCAACCTAAATACTGGTCTCTAGTGAAAGTACCAGGGATTTGAAGTTACATAGAGCTTGCTATCAAATGGAAGCATTGAGCCGGCAAAGTGTGGCCAGGTCCTGAACCAGAAGATTTCACCAGTGTCCTAGACCTAGATTCCTAGGAGACCAGCTAGCAGAGCCAATGGCCATCTTTCCCCTCCACTGCCCCAACCTACTCAGGTCCTCATTTTGGGCCTCTGCAAATTGTCCTGACTGCCTCTCTTCCCACCTGATATGCTTATCATTGCCAAGTCAACTTTCATGATGATTTTGGTTTTCTTTTCATAAATATTTTGTAATTTTAACTTCATTTTATCATTTCGATGATCAAAATACTCAGGTCAGCCAGGCACAATAATGCACACCTGTAATTCCAGCAAATTGGGAGGCTGAAGCAGGATCCCAAGTTTGAGGCCAGCCTTAGCAATTTAGGTCCCGTCTCAAAAATTTTTTCTAAAGGGCTGGGGTTGTGGCTCAGTGGTAGAGCACATGCCTACCATGTGCGCGGCCCGGGTTCAATCATCAGCACCACATAAACATAAATGCATTGCATTGTGTACAACTAAAGCAAATAAATAAATATTAAAAAATTTTTTTCTAAATATTTATTTTTTTTAGTTGTAGTTGGACACAATACCTTTATTTTATTTATTTATTTTTATGTGGTGTTGAGGATTGAACCCAGGGACACACACTTGCTAGGCGAGCACTCTACCCTTGAGCCACAACCCAGCCCCTGTCTCAAAAATTTAAAAAAGGCTGGGATATAGCTCAGTGGTGAAATACCCCTGGGTTCAATTCCCAGTACCAACAACAACAACAACAACAACAACAAAAACCCCTCAAAAACCATCCTTCAAGCCGGGCGCGGTGGCGCACGCCTGTAATCCCAGCACTTTGGGAGGCTGAGGCAGGAGGATCGCGAATTCAAAGCCAGCCTCAGCAATGGCGAGGCACTTAGCAACTCAGTGAGACCCTGTCTCTAAATAAAATACAAAAAATGGTCTGGGGATGTAACCCAGTGGTCGAGTGCCCCTGAGTTCAATCCCCAGTACCACAAGAAAAAACAAACAAACAAACAAAAAAACATACTTCAGACCTCCCCATTACATACCAAACAGTTCACGTGGTTTAGCTATGGATTCGAGCCTTCAAGGTGTAGCCCTACTTTCCAACCTTCTACCCTACTTGGACACTAAAATCTCTGATGGACCTACTATTCACTACTTCATGCTTTCCTGTGCTTGTTTCTGGAGGGAACTCTTCTCATAAAATCCTATCTCCTTTGAGGCCTACCTCAAATTCTGCTTTGCCATTATCATTCCAGTTAGAAAAGGTCTCACTTAGCAGGGCGCGGTGGCGCACACCTGTAATCCCAGCACTTGGGAGGCTGAGGCAGGAGGATAACGAGTTCAAAGGCAGCCTCAGGATCATGAGTTCAAAGGCAGCCTCAGCAATGGTGAGGTACTTAGCAACTCGGTGAGACCCTGTCTCTAATAAAATACAAAAAAGGGCTGGGGATATGGCCCAGTGGTCAAGAACCCCTGAGTTCAATCCCCAGTACCAAAAAGAAAGAAAAGAAAGAAAGAAAGTTGGAGACCAGCCTTGCCAACTTAGTGAGGCCCTATCTCAAAGTAAAAAATAAAAAGGGCTGGGGATGTAGCTCACTGGTAGAGCACCCCTGAATTCAATCCCCACTACTAAAAAAAGAAAAAAAAAAAGAAAGAAAAAGAAAAGGTCTCACTACTGTTCTAAGTCCCCACAAACACTTTTAAAAAAAAATTATTTACTTGCTTTTAGTTGTACACAATGCGTTTATTTTTACGTGGTGCTGAGGATTGAACCTGGGCCACGCACGTGCTAGGCAAGCGCTCTACCGCTGAGCCACATCCCCAGCCCCCCCACAAACACTTTGTTACAACTTCTTTAGGGTGCTTACCAGGCAAGCTTGAATTACCATTATTGTGTTAAGAAGCACTTTGTGTGTGTGTGTGTGTGTGTGTGTGTGTGTGTGTGTGGTACTGGGGATTGAACTCAGGGGCACTTGACCACTGGGCCACATCCCCAGCCCTTTTTTGTATTTTATTAGAGACAGGGTCTCACTGAGTTGCTAAGTGCCTCGCCATTGCTGAGGCTGGCTTTGAACTCGTGATCCTCCTGCCTCAGCCTCCCAGAGTGCTGGGATTACAGGCGTGCGCCACCGTGCCCGACTAAGAAGCACATTTGACCTATCTAAAATATTAGAAGTTGGAGGCAGGTGGTTGTAAAGCAGGTGTTCTCAATTGTTTTGGTCTCAGGACTGCTTTTCTCTCCTAATGATTTTTTTTGTTTTGTTTTGTTTTTGGTATGGGGGATTGAACTCAGGGGCACTTGACCACTGGGCCACTAGGCCACCTCCCCAGCCCTTTTTTGTATTTTATTAAAGACAGGGTCTTACTGAGTTGCTAAGTGCCTCACCATTGCTGAGGCTGGCTTTGAACTCGTGATCCTCCTGCCTCAGCCTCCCAAGTGCTGGGATTATAGGCATGTTTTTTTTTTTTTTTTTTAATATTTATTTATTTGCTTTAGTTGTACACAATGCAATGCATTCATGTTTATGTGGTGGTGAGGATCTAACGTGGGCCGTGCACGTGCTAGGCAAGCGCTCTACCGCTGAGCCACAACCCCAGCCCTAGTTTTGTATCAACTACAATAACTGTTTGTATATTACTTGTTTCATGGTGTTTGAGGTAAAGAGCTAAAAATTTGAGATTTCCCTCTCTCTTGTTGAGTTTTCTTTGTTTTTCTTGTCTGGTTTTTATTGCGGATGAGCAGTAAAATTATTTTTATCAAGTAACAAGATTCCATTAGAATTGTGATTGAGGGGCTGGGATTGTTGCTCAGCGGCAGAGCGCTCGCCTCGCACGTGCGCGGCCTGGGTTCGATCTTCAGCACCATGTAAACATAAATGCATTGCATTGTGTACAACTAAAGTAAGTAAATAAATATAAAAAAAAAAGAATTGTGATTGAATGTTGTAAAAGTGAGAAATTAATTCAGTAAGCACTGACATTTTTTTTTTTGGTACCGGGGATTAAACTCAGTGGCACTCGACCACTGGACCACATCCCCAGCCCTTTTTTGAATTTTTTTTTTATTAGAGACAGGGTCTTACTGAGTTGCTAAGTGCCTTGCCATTGCTGAGGCTGGCTTTGAACTCGTGATCCTCCTGTCTCAGCCTCCCAAGTGCTGGGATTACAGGCATGCGCCACCACACCCGGCAGCACTGACATCTTTATAGGATTCATTTTTTTTCTAAGAATATGGTTTATTTCTCCATTTTTTCGGACTTCTATTATGTCTTTCAGCAAAATTTTGTAATTTGTTTATATCGGTTTCCTAACATTTTTTCAGAAAGTTACAGCTAAGTATTTCATCTTGGTGTCACTTTTATCACTGTGGATAGGGAAAATACTAGTAATAATAGCTAATGTACATTGAAAGTTTACTATGTGCAGGGTAGAGTCTAAAAACTTTACCATTTTAACTAATCTCATCCTTAAAACAACTTTTTTGAGATAAGAATTTCTATTTACATTTCTATTTTATGAATGAGGAAACTGAAGCCAGAGGCTACATTCACATGGTTAGTATGTGGATGAACAAGGCTTTAAACTCTTGTCATCTGCTCCACAGGCAATACTCCTAGCTAAGATGATACTGAGATATTTTCATTTATTTATTTTACAAAGCTGGGGATCAAACCCACGCTGGGCAAAATTCCCAGCCTGGATATGTTTATTAATTATGTCTTCTAAGTGTTTCTTGGTATATAAGAAGGGTAGGGCTGGGGTTGTGGCTCAGCGGCAGGGCGCTCTACTCGCACGTGTGCAGCCCGGGTTCAATCCTCAGAACCACGTAAACATAAATGCATTGCTTTGTGTACATCTAAAGTAAATAAATAAATATTTTTAAAAAATTAAAAAAAGAAGCGCCGGGCGCGGTGGCGCACGCCTGTAATCCCAGCACTTTGGGAGGCTGAGGCAGGAGGATCGCGAGTTCAAAGCCAGCTTCAGCAATGGTGAGGCACTTAGCAACTCAGTGAGACCCTGTCTCTAATAAAATACAAAAAAGGGCTGGGGATGTGACCCAGTGGTCCAGTGCCCCTGAGTTCAATCCCCGGTACCACAAAAAAAAAAAAAAAAAAAAAAAAAATTAAAAAAAGAAGGCTATATATTCATATTTGTCTTGTATCAACAGACTTCTTTGCATTGCATTACTCTCATCACTTAAAAATTGATTCTCACAGATTTTCTATCTATTCAATCACATGATCTGTAAACAATGATCAATTTACTTCTCCCATTCCAAAATTTATAACCTCTTTTTTCTATTTCCAGTCTCATTATATGGACTTTTCAGAATACTATAAAATTATTCAGTTATGAAACTAGACATTCTTATTTCATATTTACCTGAGTTGAGTTTATATATATATATATACATACATATATGAAGAATATTCAACTATTCAGACTATTATGAATGTTTATAGGGGCTGGGGTTGTGGCTCAGTGGTAGAGCACTTGCCTAGCATGCGTGAGGCACTGGGTTCAATTCTCAGCACTGTATATAAATAATAATAAATTAAAAGAAAAAGTCCATTGACAACCAAAGGGGGGAAAAAAAGAGTGTTTATAAGACTGGGGTTGTGGCTCAGTGGTTGAGCGCTTGCCTGGCATGTGTGAGGCCCTGGGTTTGATCCTCAGCATCACATATAAATAAACAAATAAAGGGCTGGGGTTGTGGCTCAGCGGCAGAGCGCTAGCCTTACATGTGCGCGGCCCGAGTTAGATCCTCAGCACCACGTAAATGCATTGCATTGTGTACAACTAAAGTAAATAAATAAATTTAAAAAATAAACAAATAAAGTAAAAAATCCATTGGCAACTAAAAAATATTAAAAAAAGAATGTTTATAGAAAATAGAACTGACTTACTATGCTTTATTCTTTGACTATTAAAAAGGATCAAATGGGGTTTTTTTTGGTAGTACTGGTGATTGAAGGACACTCTATCACTGAATTATGTTCCTAAATCCTTTTTATTATTTATTTGAAATAAGGTCTCACTAAGTTGCTAAGGCTGGCCTCAAAGTCATGATCCTCCTACCTCCTCAGCCTCCTGAGTAGCTGGGATTACAGGTGTGTACCACCATACTTGCCTTATTTATTTTTGACCCATTATATAAATTTCCTAACACCTAAGTTTGTGTTGAGTCTTGGGGGGTAAGTCCTAATTGGTCTTGTTATATAATTTCTTTGTTAAAACATTGTTAAATTTTGTAATCCTAAATATTTTAGGATTTTTACATTTATATCCATAAGTAAGACTGGCCTATAGCTTTTTTTGGGTGCTATTCTGATAGGTTTTGATGTTAGGTATGCTCTGGTTTCATAAATAAATTGGGTAGTTTTCCATCTTTTTCCATGTTCAGAACAGTGCCTGCTTTTTCTATTCATTTTGACAGATAAATACCGTATAATAGAGATGACAAGGAAGAAAATGCAAATTGGCACAGATTATTTTGCCTCAGTAACTCTGCCACTTTGTAGCTAGAGGACAGCTTTCACTGTGAAGAAGCAATTTGGAGCGGTAGGAGGGTCAAACTGGCTGTTATTGTGGTGTTAAAGAGTGTGGCGGGCTGGACAGGCACTGAGGTGAGCTAGGTGAGCAGAGGTGAGTCCAGGGAGGGAGGCAAGTACAGAGGGAGAAGGTGAGCACAACAAAAGATGAAAAGAGGCTTTACAATGGAGTGGGGGTGTTTACACAAAGACAAAAAAAATAGGTATCAGATAGAACTGAAGGTGAGGAATGCTGGCGGGCTTGGTGGGAGAATTATCTGAGGAAGGTACTCCTTCCCTTCCAAAAAAATCTCTAATGCTCTCTGGCCTGTTGGTTACTAGCTCCTACTGGAAAAAGTAACCAGGGCATTTGCCCTCTGTGTATATCTTTATCCCAGCAAAGGCTTACATCCCATTCTATAACAGTAATTCACATGCTTCTGAGTACAAGAGTTCAGTGTGGAGGGCAGAGCAGACGGAAGCAGAGCATAAGATCAATGTCACCAACTTTGACTTCAAGCCTAGTACATGGAGCCAAGTCCTGTACAAGATTCTGTTTCTTTTTCAGTCCTTCCCTTCTTGCTTCTCTACAGCTCAGACAGGCAAACCCACATTTACATACTGTTGTTTTTTTTTTTAATGGCTTATGAAAGCTCGGAAGAAAGAGTGGGAGCAATGTGGTATGGAATTAATTGTGAACTGTTCCGCATGATGCTTGCCACATGGCTAAGGCCATTTTGAATGAAAAAACAAGGACAACACAGACAAATGAAATTCAGCCCATGTAAACTTACTTTGACTTTGTCAGTTAAACATTCCAGGCTTTCTTTTTTTTTTCTCTCTGTAGTTGTAGATGAACAGAATGCCTTTATTTTTTATTTTTTATGTGGTGCTAAGGATTGAACCCAGTGCCTCACACATGCTAGGCAAGCACTCTGCCACTGAGCTACAGTCCCAGCCTGGCTTTCTTTTTTTCTTTCTTCCTTTCTTTCTTTCTCTCTTTATTAGACAAATCCTTTTGAAAATTATTTTAACTGATTGAAAAACTGACATACCTGTTTCATAGATATCCTTCTTTTCCTCTCACCCAGGGATGGGTACTAACAACCAACAGAGCAGCCACCAGTTTGACATCAGAAGTGAGCTGCCAGAAGCACAGATGGTCCACAACCTAGATAATTAGCATCTGAAGAAGAAACAACATGTAATAAGTCTTCTGTGAATGTAGAATTGGGTTGGGCAAACAAGCAGCAAGCCTCCTCAACAACTCCTTTTGTCTCCTTAACATGTCCACAGAGCACTCATCCACTTCCTGTGGGAACCACCTACTGGAAAGACCTTTAGGAAATAATTCCAAATATATTCTGTAGACCCTCCACCCGAAAGGAGGGGACCATAATTCACCTTTCCTTAGATATGGGACATATATAGTAACTTCCTTCAAAAGACTACAGTATGGAAAGTTGGGGTTAGGGAAGTGGGAAGAAGAGAATCACTTTGCAGTGGAGAAAGCTGACAAACTCTAGTTCTGCCAAGTGATAAAAGTCAACATCAACAGTCATATATCATGGTGATTACTATCCACGTACCCTTGATATGACGTGATGAAAATGGCACTTTACCTCTCTGATCTTCCTTCCCCAAAACACACAACCCCAGTCTAATCATGATAAAAACATAAGATAAATTACAAAAGAGGGGCATCTTACAATATGCCTCACCAGTACTCATCAAAATTATCAATCATCAAAAACAAGGGACAGCCAGGCGCAGTGGTGCATACCTATAATCCCAGGTCTTGGGAGGCTGAGGCAGGAGGATCGTGAGTTCAAAGCCAGCCTCAGCAAAGGCAAGGCACTTAGCAACTCAGTGAGACCCTGTCTCTAATAAAATACAAAAAAGGGCTGGGGATGTGGCTCAGTGGTCGAGTGCCCCCGAGTTCAATCCCTGGTACCAAACAAAACAAAACAAAAAAACCACAAAAAAAAAAAAAAAAAAAAAAAAAAAAAATACAAGGGACATTGTTGTCATGGCCAAGAGAAGCCTAAGGAGACATGACAACTAAATGTAACATAGTATCCTGCATGGGATCCTGGAGCAGAAAAAGATGTGGTAACAACAATATATTAATAATTTTAAAATGGGACAAAAAGCACCTCCAACATTTAGTTGTTTGTTTTTCTAACTTTCATCCTCTTGGGGCACTTACATTACACACAAAGATCCTCAAAGCATATCCTTTCCACACCCTTTCTGTGTTTCACAGGGCTCTGTCCCCCAGGAGCCACGGTGATCATCCCCTCTCATGGCTTCAGACTGCTTTGCCTCTGGAGACTTCCAAATTTTGTCTGGTTCAGATCACTGTTCATGCAACTCTCTATTACACAGCGCCCCCTAGACGTTTAATTCAGCATATCCAAACCCAAACCCTGATTCTCCCCCAAACATTTCTCTAGTTTCTCTCCTCTGTTACTGTGCAGAAACCTGGGCTTCACCCCTGCCTTCTTTCTCTTGGCTCCTCGCTAGCCAGCCCCTGAAATCTATTAACGCTCCCTGCGTAGGGGCTCGTGTACTGTACAACCCCCGCTACCGGGCCCTCAACACCTGTGGGGCTCCCTGCCTTCAGGTGGCCCCATTATCCTCCCTAGGTCTCTCCTTGCTTCATTCTTATTCTCCTTTTCAGTGTCTCTAGGAGCTATTCACGTGGAAAAACGAGTCCCCGCCGGGTAGTTCCACAACTCCTATGCACTGTAATCCTTCATCGTGGATTCCTTTTCTTTAAGTGTAAGTGTGTGTGTGTTTAGGTATTCACTTACATTTTCTGTTTCAGACAGAGAATCACTAGGGATTAGTGGCTAATTTCCCACAGTCTGTTTTAAAATGCAGCACAGTAAGGGGTTAAATTCTATTTTTACAACTCCAGCCACTAAACGTATTTTCTGTGTTCGGGTGGACCTAAGAAATGGTACAGAAACACCTCTGAAAGGAGTGCCAGGGAGAGCTGACTAACTTAAGATCAGAAAATCGGAGCGTGGGGAAATAATGAAGGAACAGTAAAAGAGAAAGAACGGGTGCATAGGGATGCAATAAAGGAGTACCAGTCCCAACGAGCCAGCCAGGAGTCGAACCTGGAATCTTCTGATCCGTAGTCAGACGCGTTATCCATTGCGCCACTGGCCCTGAGACAATTGTAGTGGGCTCAGTGATGACACTTCAAGCTTATACTGCAGGGTTTCATGGGACGTGTAGTCTCGTAGTGGGGTTCTACGGGTACACGAGGCATTCTGGGAGACTGGAGTTCGTCGCCAATGAGAAGCCGAGATTGGTGGACCTGCGGGAGCCACGCCGCAAGTCACTGTGCAGCCCGCGGATTGGCGGGAGGAGCCATCCCCACCCCTCCGCCTCTGGCTCCGGGGCTGTGGACGACGCTCTGGTTGTTAAGGCGACTCGTCCCGCCTTCTGGGGACCTTTTTCCGCTTTGTGATTGGCTACTAGTATCAAGGAATCCCGGCGTGGACAGCGCGAGGGAAAAGATGGCGGCGATGGCGGTCGGTGGTGCTGGTGGGAGCCGCGTGTCCAGCGGGAGGGACCTGAATTGCGTCCCCGAAATAGCTGACACATTGGGGGCTGTGGCCAAGCAGGGGTGAGGGCAGGACCTACGCGAGTGGAATGCGGGGTCCGAATTCGGGGACTGAGGAGGGCAGACCAGTCATGGGGATGAGAGCGTGAGAAACCATTACTCCTTGAGGGGAGAATCTTCGACCCCAGGAACGCGAGGAAAGAAACTTATGGGGTGGGGGGAGTGGTCACTGAGTCCAAAAGTCGGGGGATTTGTTGGGTAAACTCAAAAAGGGGCGCATAGTCAATCTAGGGAGGTTGAGATTATTGTTTGGGAGTGGGAGGAAGACTTAGTGGGTAAGGGAGAGAAGAGGTTAATCTTGAGTGGGGAGGCATGGGCAATATTGGGGCAAATCTGAACGTGATAGTCCTGGAAGGCCAGTGACACCAGGGAAGGAAGAATGCTGCTTTGCCTAGATTTCCATCTTTTCTTCTTATCTTTTCCTTGTTTGTGTTTCGGGAAAAGTTGAGGCACAATGCACCCCCAAGGTGGGCTGAACTCAGCAACCCAGTGGGGTGAATGATGGCAGCTGCAAAGGCTGTGCAAAAGCATGATAGTCAGAACCCAGTTACTTGGATCTCTGGGCACTGCTGCTCACTTTACATGATGATTCTGGGTCTGTCATGGTTGTAGGTTTGATTTCCTCTGCATGCCTGTCTTCCACCCGCGTTTCAAGAGGGAGTTCACTCAGGAACCTGCTAAGAATCGGCCTGGCCCCCAGACACGATCAGACCTACTGCTGTCAGGAAGGGGTAGGGACCATCCCATGTGCCCCTTAATTATTAGAGGCAGTGACAACTTATGCTTTATCAGGGCCCTCAGACTCTTCCTTTTCTGACTTGGATATATTGGTTAGTCCCTGGGATGTAGAAAACTCTTGTTTTCTCCTTGTCTACTTGCTAAAAGCCTTAGTTTCCTATTCGGCATCAGGCTATCCTGTATCTATGATAGCAAAAGTCTGTCTCTCATCTTTACTCTATTCCCTGCTAAGAACTAGAAATTGAAAAAGTAAAGTGCTGAACCTTATTCAGTCTTTGTCTTTCTTGGATGGGGGAGTACAGACTGGAATACGCTAATTGTGGGAAAGCTTTCCCCATGGATTCATCCAGACTCCAAAGTGGAGAAGATCCGCAGGAACTCTGAGGCGGTAAGACTGTTTGATCTCTCCACAGGATCTTTTCTAAAAATTAGTAGGTCTCTCATCAAACTGGGAAGGGAGAGTAATCCTACACCCCATAACCTGGCATATCAAGGTAAATCAAATGATAACAGTACAATGAAAATCATTTGGTTGTTATCTCTTAACCTTTTACTCTTGATCTCCATTCTAGGCTATGTTACAGGAGCTGAATTTTGGGGCATATCTGGGTCTTCCAGCTTTCCTGCTGCCCCTTAATCAGGAAGATAATACAAACCTGGCCAGAGTTTTGACCAACCACATCCACACTGGCCACCATTCCTCCATGGTATGGCTGTGAGGCTCCTTTCCTGCTGCATATTGTGCCCAGACTTTACTAAGTACCTTCCAGTGCCCAGCCATTCAGTGGTGTACTGGACAGATTTGAAATGTCAGTGTTGCTCTCCCTAACCCCTATTGAAAGGTTTCAAAACATAGAATATATGGGGCTAGGTGAGTAGCTTAGTGGTCAGTTGCTTGCCTAGCATTTGCAAGGCCCTTGATTTGATCTCTAGTCCTTAAAATGAAATAGAAGCCTATAGACTATATAATTATTTCCAGTTGAAATAAAAAGACAAGGCAGAGTTTTGTACATATAAGAATATGTACAAGATACAGGCTGGGGTTGTGGCTCAGAGGTAGAGTGCTTGCCTAGCACGCATGAGGCACTGGGTTTGATCCCCAGCACCATGTTAAAAAACTAAATAAAATAGAGGTATTGGGTCCATCTACAACTAAAAATTTTAAAAATATGTATGTACAAGATACATACATTCATAATCATAAATTGGGAAAGGCTTACAAGGGGATTAACTTGCAATCTGAATCAAGATCTTTTTAATTGGGGGAAGCTTTCTGGACCCGATGAATTCAAAACAGAGTTCTAAAAGGGTACCTGTTCATGTGCAGTTCTGGATGCGGGTACCCTTGGTGGCACCAGAGGACCTGAGAGATGACATAATTGAGAATGTACCAACTACACACACAGAAGAGTACAGTGGAGAGGAGAAGACATGGATGTGGTATGTCTCCTTTGCTGCTATATCCTATATATATAGGATGAGGGGAAGTACAGGGTGGAACTAATAAGAGGTCTCCTTGAACTATGGTGATTGGTAGGCCATATACATTTGATAGTATTTTTCTGTATTTGATTCTGGACAGGTGGCACAACTTCCGGACTTTATGTGACTATAGCAAGAGGATTGCAGTAGGTAAGTCCACAAGGGTCCTGGGATGGTACGATTTCCTGAGAATAAAAGTCAACATTATCATGTATACTGAGCATTTTGACTACTTTCCCTGTGCCTCAATCTGCCTTGTACTTGTGAAGAGGAAACAGATACTGTACAAAGAAGCAAGGAAGGGCTTTTGCCTGGCAGTAGTTGATAGGTCTCTTTCTTCCCTTGTGTAGCTCTTGAAATTGGGGCTGACCTGCCCTCTAATCATGTCATTGATCGATGGCTTGGGGAACCCATCAAAGCAGCCATTCTCCCTACCAGCATTTTCCTGACCAACAAGAAGGGATTTCCTGTTCTTTCTAAGATGCACCAGAGGTTGATATTCCGGCTCCTCAAGGTGGGTGGAACGGTTCTAGAGGTGGTCTAGCTTGACTATATGTAAGCTGCTTCCCCTCTCTCCCAGCCCCGATGGGGTTGTTTTCCTCTCTGGATTCTGGGGAATAATTTCAATTAAAAAGAAGAAGTAGAAGAAGAAGAAGACAAATGTCAGCAAGAGCCCCAGAAACTTAAAAAGGAACCAGACTTCATGAGAACTTTGCAGAAATTTTCATTTAGGAAGTTATACAGCAAGGATCCATGTGGCCCTCTGAGCCAGTATGATACTTATATACCATAAGAGAGCTTTATAATTTTATTGAAGCCTTGTGCTGCTTTTGTTGGTATTATTGCAGATATTTGATAACTGTTCTTCTGCCCTTATTTTATAATAGGGCTCTTTGGCTATAAACCACAATATCCCAGAATCTTGATTTGATGGCTGTATCTAATGATCTGACTTCTCTCATAGTTGGAGGTGCAGTTCATCATCACAGGCACCAACCACCACTCAGAGAAGGAGTTTTGCTCTTACCTCCAGTACTTGGAATACTTAAGCCAGAACCGCCCTCCACCCAATGCCTATGAACTCTTTGCCAAGGGCTATGAAGACTATCTGCAGTCCCCACTCCAGGTGGGTTTGGAATGCATTGAAAGGCAGGTGGTGGGGTAGAAAATGTCTCTTAAGAGTAGGTACCCCCAGGGGCTGGGGTTGTGGCTCAGCGGCAGAGCGCTTGCCTTGCATGTGTGCGGCCCGGGTAAATAAATAAATATTTATAAAAAAAAAAAAAGAGAGAGTATGTACCCCCAAATCCTACAAAAACTCATGAGATGGTGGGAAGTTTTTGATGTTTGGGTACATTATCTTGCCAGAAACTGGCTAACTTACTTTGTCTTTTTCTTCTCGTTCATTAGCCACTAATGGATAATCTAGAATCTCAGACATATGAAGTATTTGAAAAGGATCCTATCAAATACTCCCAGTACCAGCAGGTACAGTGTTGGGCCCAGGTTGGAAAGCACAGGGCCTGGATGACCTCGGTGAGGATGGGATTATAAATGCCATGAGATCTTCTCTTCTTCTCCCAGGCCATCTATAAATGTCTGCTAGACCGAGTACCGGAAGAGGAGAAGGATACCAATGTCCAGTGAGTGTTCTCCCTGCAGTCCCAGGGACTTCCATGCCTCTTCTCTATATGCCAAATCTGCTTGACTCTTCTCCTTTCTTAGGGTTCTAATGGTGCTGGGAGCAGGCCGGGGTCCCCTGGTGAATGCTTCCCTGCGAGCAGCCAAGCAGGCTGACCGGCGGATAAAGCTGTATGCTGTAGAGAAGAACCCAAATGCTGTGGTGACGTGAGTAGCATCCTGCTTGCTGGAAAGTTTGTCCCTGTTGGCAGTTTTCCTTAAGAACTCTCATCATCGGTATCACCTCTGTTTCAGGCTAGAGAACTGGCAGTTTGAAGAATGGGGAAGCCAAGTGACAGTAGTCTCATCAGACATGCGGGAATGGGTGGCTCCAGAAAAAGCAGACATCATTGTCAGTGAGCTTCTGGGTTCCTTTGCTGACAATGAACTGTCACCTGAGTGCCTGGATGGAGCACAGCACTTTCTGAAAGGTACCTCCAAATTGGGTTGTATGAGGTGTTTGATGGTGGGTGGGGCAGCAACCTGGAGAAGGTTGCAGAATATAGGGGGAGGTGGGTTGGACTTGATTTGATCCATATGAGTGAGAGTTACTACTCACTGCCTCTGTGTCCTTATCAAATGAAGTCATCTCTCTGAACTTTAGAGAGATTTGTAAAATAAGAATAGTCGACTAGAGCAGAGAATCTTTACCTGACGACATCTGTGGACTCCCTGAGATGGTATAATATGTATGTACCAGCCGGGCGCGGTGGCGCACGCCTGTAATCCCAGCACTTTGGGAGGCTGAGGCAGGAGGATCGCGAGTTCAAAGCCAGCCTCAGCAATGGCGAGGCACTTAGCAACTCAGTGAGACCCTGTCTCTAAATAAAATACAAAAAAGGGCTGGGGATGTGGCCCAGTGGTCGAGTGCCCCTGAGTTCAATCCCCGGTACCACAAAAAAAAATATGTATGTACCCTGGGCTTGATTTCATCAGGAAATTTTGTTGTTGTTTATTTGTTTGTTTTTGTGGTGCTGGGGATGGAACCCAGGGCCTCGTGCATGTGAGGCAAACACTCTACCAACTGAGCTGTATCCCCAGCCCATCATCAGGAATTTTGGGGGGACTTTGTGACCCCATAAAAGTTCACCACCACAACCTAAGAATATAGTCACGTATCACATAATGTTTCCATCAACAAGGATTGCATAGATGAGGAAGTCTCATAAGATTATGTTATCTAGTGACATCATAGCCATCTTAGTTTGTGTGAGTACACTCTATCACATTCAGACAATGACAAAAATCATCCAGTAGCCAGGCGCGGTGGTGCACACCTGTAATCCTAGCACTTGGGAGGCTGAGGCAGGAGGATCACAAGTTCAAAACCAGTCTCAGCAATGGCGAGGCACTTAGTAACTCAGTGAGACCCTGTCTCTAATAATAAAATACAAAAAGGGCTGGGGATGTGGCCCAGTGGTTGAGTGCCCCTGAGTTTAATCCCCAGTACCAAAAAAAAAAATAAAAAAATCACCCAGTAGCACATCTCAGAAGTTGTTATTAAGCAATGCATGACTATATCTTAGGTTTCTTCAATTTTAATCTGTGACTCTATGAATTAACTTAGAAGTAGAATCCTGCATGATGGGAAGTTAGGAGTAGGTCAGTCTGTGAATGTGACAAAAAACAAGCTGTCTTCCTGTCATGCCTATGGCACCCTTCTATCAGTTTTAATGTGGGAAGTTTGAACCTTTTATTAGTTGTAGATACATGATTTACCTACTTTGACCTTCCTGATGTGCAGACGATGGTGTGAGCATCCCTGGGGAGTACACCTCTTTCTTGGCTCCCATCTCCTCCTCCAAGCTGTACAATGAGGTCCGAGCCTGTCGGGAAAAGGACCGTGACCCCGAGGTAATAAAACTATTCTCTTCTGGAAGGAAGTGATACTCTTTAGTACTGTTTTCTTCCACTGGAAAAGATGAAGTGGTGAAAGAGAAGTTGGGGATGGAGGAAAGTGATTGAAGTGAAACTTATCTTTTTCTGTGTCCCTGGAGCTTGAGCCTTTTCCCCCAGGGAAGTAGGTATCTTTTGTCTTATCTTCTCCAGCTCTTGCTTTCTCTCTCACTTGGGACAGGCCCAGTTCGAGATGCCTTATGTGGTACGGCTGCACAACTTTCACCAGCTGTCTGCACCCCAGCCCTGTTTCACCTTCAGCCATCCTAACAGAGGTAGGTTTCTGCATGGTTGTCCTCTGACTAGAGCTGTATGAGCTCAACCACCCTCCTGCTTTCTGTACTTGCTCTCTTAAGTCTGCCCTATCTGGATTTCCCTTCTGGGTCTTTTCACGCTTTAGTCCCAGTTTTCTAGGACTTCTGACTCTGCATCACCCCTATAATCTTTCCTGACAGATCCTATGATTGACAATAACCGCTACTGTACCTTGGAGTTTCCTGTGGAGGTGAACACTGTGCTACATGGGTTTGCGGGCTACTTTGAGACTGTGCTTTATCAGGACATCACTCTGAGTGAGTGTCTGGAGACTAGGGTATGAGGGTGGGCTGCCTGGGGAGTTTGTGTACGTGTCTCATTTAGATTCATGGTAAGCCCCAGAGTCGGTGGAAATCTTTGATTACTTGTTTCCATGATCACAGAAGAGACACTTCTCAACTTAAGCAAAAGGCATAGTCTCAATTTTTTCTTTATTTTGTTGGCACAGGTATTCGTCCAGAGACTCACTCTCCTGGGATGTTCTCATGGTTTCCCATTCTCTTCCCCATTAAGGTAGGAATTGCCATTAAAACTTTGTAGGGCAACGTATAGTGGGGTGTACCTGTAATCCCAGTTAACTCGGGATGCTGAGGCAGGAAGATTGCAAGTTCAAAACAGCCTTAGCATTTTAGCAAGACTCTGTCTCTCTTTTTTTTTTTTTTTTTTTTTGTGGTACCGGGGATTGAACTCAGGGGCACTCGACCACTGAGCCACATCCCCAGCCCTGTTTTGTATTTTATTTAGAGACAGGGTCTCACTGAGTTGCTAAGTACCTCGCCATTGCTGAGGCTGGCTTTGAACTCACAATCCTCCTGCCTCAGCCTCCCAAAGTGCTGGGATTACAGGCGTGCGCCACCGTGCCCGGCTAAGACCCTGTCTCTTAAAAAAAAAAAAAAAAAAATGGCTGGGAGCCTGGGGATGTAACTCTGGGTGGAGTACCCTGGGTTTAATTCCCAGTTCTGGGAGGCAGTGGGGGTGGGGGAGTCTAGGTTAAGGAGTAATTTCTGCTACTGGTGTTTGCTCCTTTCCTTTTCTCAGGATGATATTTGGCAATGACTTATGTTCTGCTGTTCTCCCATGCTCTTACGTCCTGGTTGTGAATTGTTAAGGTTATCTGTAGTACCCTTCACCTGGCCTTCCCACATCTACTCTGGCTTCTCTTCTGTCTATTCTCTACCTTGAAGCAAGAGTCATTATTTTTTTTAAAATATTTATTTATTTGTTTTAGTTGTACACAATGCCTTTATTTTTATGTGGTGCTGAGGGTCGAACCCGGGCCGCACACGTGCTAGGCGAGCGCTCTACCGCTAAGCCACAACCCCAGCCCCTGCAAGAGTCATCATTTTAAAAACTCAAATCTGATTTTATTGTTCTCCTGTTTAAAACCCTTCAATGCCTTTTCACTGCCCTTTAGGATAAAGGTCAGAATCTGAAACATTGCTTCTAAGAGTTGGTATGATTTAGTTTTTGGCTACCTTTTCAGCTGCTGTTCCCTGGCTCCCACTGCCTCAGCCCTATGTACCTTTTTTTTTTTTTTTTTTTTTTTTTTTTTAATATTTATTTATGCCGGGCGCGGTGGCGCACGCCTGTAATCCCAGCACTTTGGGAGGCTGAGGCAGGAGGATCGCGAGTTCAAAGCCAGCCTCAGCAATGGCGAGGCACTTAGTAACTCAGTGAGACCCTGTCTCTAATAAAATACAAAAAAAGGGCTGGGGATGTGACCCAGTGGTCGAGTGCCCCTGAGTTCAATCCCCAGTATCAAAAAAAAAAAAAAAAAAAAAAAAAAAATTATTTATTTGCTTTAGTTGTACACAATACAGTGCATTTATGTTTACGTGGTGCTGAGGATCGAACCCGGGCCGCACACGTGCTAGGCGAGCGCTCTACCGCTGAGCTACAACCCCAGCCCCTATGTACCTTTTTTGTTTGTTTATTTCTCTAATACTCCTTTCCTGCCTCAGTTTTTCACACCTCTCTTCTTTGCCTTGCTCATCTTTTCACCCATCTTTCAGGTCTCCTTGAATATTTCTAGTGACAGATAAAACTCCCTGGCCTCCTAGATTATCATCACCGCCCCCCACTTTTTTTTTTTTTTTTTTTTTTTAGTACTGGGGATTGAACCGAGGGGCACTCTATTGCTGAGCTATGTCCCCTGCCCTTTTTATTTTGAGACAGGGTCTCACTAAATTGCCCAGGCTGGCCTTGAACTTGCTATCCTGCCTCAGCCTTCTGCGCCTTATAGGTGTACACCACTGTGCCCAGTAGCATTCCCTTTCATAGGTGCTTTCTGGCACCCTGTACACATTCACAGTACTCACCCAACCTTTATTTATTCAATATCTCCACCTGTAATTTTTAATTCAATGTCTAATTGTTCTGTATTCTGATAGACTTCAAATAAGTTTTATGAGGGTTGGAATGGCCTGCTGTGTTTGTCATTTAATTTCCACACCTACCCTGATACATTGCCACTTATAATTCATTAGCTCTACCCTGAATCTTCTCATCTTTCTTCTTATAGCAGCCCATTACGGTACGTGAAGGTCAGACCATCTGTGTGCGTTTCTGGCGATGCAGCAATTCCAAGAAGGTGTGGTATGAGTGGGCTGTGACAGCACCAGTCTGTTCTGCTATTCACAACCCCACAGGCCGCTCATATACTATTGGCCTCTAGCCCTGTGTGCAAGAGTCTAGAGCCTTGGAAGCAGCTTTGGGTTTTCCCATAGCACAGAAGGTGCCATTCATTTAAGGTGCAGTACATCTACAAATCCTTTGTCCATCAGAGAGTAGCATTTCCATTTGTTTACCTACCTTATATCAAGGTGGGCAAGGGATTAAAAATTGCAGAGCCCAAGCCACCAATCTGTGAAGGCCTCAGACCAGGATGTGTGAAATTAGTAGTGCTGGATTTGAAGTTACATCAACAGGCATTCGGCCACAAGAGCTTCGTGAAATAGCCCCGAGAACACCTGGATTGAAAAAATTTTCAGCTCTTCCCTGCCTTCTCTATTCCTGTTTTGATGGTTTTGTGTAAGAGGAAGTATAAATAAAGTGAATCTATGGCCCTTTCCTGCTCTACCTGCCTGCCCCCAGCCTCTGTTTTCCATACCTCACTTAGATCCAGGCATAATCAGATCTGTCGCATTATCCTAAGATCCAAAAAGGTCTAGCTTTACTCTCCACTTAAGAAGCTGTGTGAGAGCTAGGGGTGTAGCTCAGTGGAGCGCTTGTATAGCATACTTGAAGCCCTGAGTTCCATCCCTGGCACCACAAAAAATAACAAAACCCTCAAATGCTAAGTGGTATATTTGGATACAGTCCTTTCTGACTAGCTACAGGGAGCTCTTGCCTCTAAGACCTGGGGTTAGGTTTTTCTCTGGGGAGGAGGTATAGTTTGCCTCCTTGGAAAATCCCTTCTGCCTTCTGCCTTCTGCCTTCCTGAGCTGTTGCATTGCCAGCTCCTTTTGTTACCTCTTGGGAGAAGAGACACTGAAAGTATAGCTCTAGGAATCTTCAGCAAGAAGATACCTATTTTTTGAATAAAATCAGAGTTTGAAAACCTGAGATCATTAGTCCAATTTTTACATTTTGAAGAAGAAAAAATAAATGCAATGACACGAAATGTCCAAATCCAATCTAGCCAAGCATGTTGGTGCATGCCTGTAATCTTAGCGATTTGGAGGTTAAGGCAGGAGGATCGCGAATTCAAAGCTAGCCTCAGCAATTTAAGAGAGACTGGCTCAAAAATAGCTGGGGATGTATCAAAGTGGTAAAGCGTCCCTGGGTTTGAATGGGGAAGACATCAAATCAGAACTCATTAGGTCCTCTGACTCCACGGTATAACTGTTTCTACCAGCTATGTTAGGCAGCAGATGTGTCTAACCTTGTTGGAAGCCCTTGGAAAGTGAGGGTAGGCTCAGTTCTCCCTAGTCGGAGATAATACTGCTGAACCCAAAGAATCTACTGAGAAACAGTCTCAAAACTTATCTTGCAGTGGGAGGTGTGTGTGGGGGGGGCACTGATTTGAGCTGAAGGTGTGGTGCCAGGCAGAACGTGGCAGACAACTCTGGCACTACTACGTTTCACAGATCCCTAGTACTGGGGTCAGGAGCTGTTGGATAAACAGGCAGCTGAGAAAGGGGGTGTGCAGTCTCACATCCCCATGGGAAAACAGCACAATTATTCTCCACAAAACAGTCTCTGAGAGGATAGACGTTCGCGCCTCGGCAAATCAGTAGAGACTGCCAAGGACGTCCTTCGTCCCTCCGTCCTCCTCGTTGGCTCCGCCCACTGCTTTGGCCCAATCCGCGCTAGTACCCAGAATGATACAGGTGGGTCCTTCTCTCTCGTTCTGGACCAGGTTTTCTCCCCCTTCCGCAAGTCACTTAACCAATGAGAGAGTGAAGGCGACTACCAAAGGGGATTTCACTTTCCTTGAGTCTCTCAGAGGCTGGCCAATCAGTGGTAACTTGATGGTTGCTAAGAAACATTTACGTTTAGCTCCACCCGTACTTAAGATTTTTAGCCAATGAAAACCTGCACTTTGGACTGTTGCCGCGAAACCCGAGAGATGATATCCAGCGCCTGTTTCCGGCGCATGCGCAGATCGCGGAAGGTTCTGGAAGATAGCGGAGGTGCCGCCATTTTGCGGGAAGAGGAGCAGGTCTGACTGCTGTGCTGCTTTTTTAGCTGAGACCGTAGGATATAACTGAGCTTCGCACCCGACACACATCCAAAGGAACGGAGAGAATCGGGACCCCCACTGCGGGGACCCGGAACTGGTGAGAAACCCCGAAACTCTGCCCCCCCCGCTACGTCACTTATGTGTGACGTTGCTGTGCGGCGCCTCCCCCTGACGTCACAGGCAGAAAATGGCGTCATGAGTAAATCAGTAAAACTTGAAAACAAAAACCAAAAAACAACTTTTGGTTTATTTTGTTCTGGAAACGTTCACTATCTAAATGTAGCCCATTGGCGTGACTTTAGATATCGGCACCCTCGTGGTTGTAACTTATACCGGTAAAGATGCGGCTTCAAGGATGCTGGTGATCGCTTTTCAGGACCTCGCTGCCTAACACTTAGGGTCACTCATTCTAAAGAGGGAGCTTTGATCCTGCGTGGTCTGAGAAGACCCATATAATCTTTTTTCTACCGTTGGTGCCTGGTGCCAACAATTAGAGAGATAAGGGAATTGAGATTTCTTCCTCAATTCCTAGGCCCTTAAAAACTTAAGTTTACTGTGTTGGCCTGTGTGAGCTTTTGACTTTCGACTACACATTCCGTAGGCGTGTGACACGTGAGGCCACATGAGGATTGAGCACTGGGACGGCTGGCGTTTGCAATGATGGCACAAGTTACTTATAGGACCATTTTTGAAAGCAATTTTGGATCGTTGTACAACACGGGGAGGGTAGTTCTTTTTTTCTTTCTAATTCTTCCTGTTATTAATTAACCTCCCTTTCATTTGGAGGTGTTTATGCCCCCTCGGTGATTTCATCCAGGAAATGGTGCTTCCATCACTCCTGGGACTCCAGGATTTGGTATATTCTTCCTGAATAGGGTTGACAGTGGTTCTTCTCTGCCCCTTCAACAGTGGGTTTTACAAGGTTCAAGCACAGCAGTGATTGTAGGCTTCTGATGTAGTTTTTTGACCAGAGGTGGAAGCATACATGGGTGTGTATATATGGATGGGATTGAGTGGACTTTGACCCATAAACTGGGATGTAGAATTTGAAAACTACCAATCTAAAAATGTGTGTTTGGCACCTTGTTGCTTCTAGGACATCTAGAAAGACACAACCCAGCAAGATTGCCAGTTTCAAGTTAACATGTTCTACAGTCATACATTCCCTAACAATGGGGTATGTTTTGAGAAATGTGTTATTAGGCAATTTCCTCCTAATTAAAATATCAGAGTGTACTTACACAGACTAGGAGGGCTTCTATGTTATTAAACAACATAATCTTATGGGATCACTGTCTCATATACAGTCCATTGACAGAAACATCATTATGTAGCACATGACAATATGTGCGTACTTAGATTTGTTTATTTATTTCAGGGTGAAAATTTCATACATATAGTTCATTTGAAGAGTATTATCAACTTCACTGAAAGTTTCTGGGGTTTTTGTTGTTTGTTTTTGTTATTTTGGTGCTGGAGATTGAACCAGGGCCTCCAGCATGCTAAAATTGTAAGCACACTGAATTACACCCAGCCCCCTAACTGAAAGTTTTTGTATATGTTTTGTTACCTGTGCTGTATGGTTCCACTCAATGATAGCAGTTCTTGAAATTAGAAGCATTTCATTTAGAGAGGAAAAAGCGGACTGTAAAGAAGAATTTTTTTGTGTGTGTGTGTGTGTGGTACTGGGGATTGAACTCAGGGGCACTTGACCACTGGGTCACATCCCCAGACCTTTTTTTTTTTTTTTGGTACCGGGGATTGAACTCAGCGGCACTCGACCACTGGGCCACATCCCCAGCCCTTTTTTGTATTTTATTAGAGACAGGGTCTCACTGAGTTGCTAAGTGCCTCGCCATTGCTGAGGCTGGCTTTGAACTCGCGATCCTCCTGACTCAGCCTCCCAAAGTGCTGGCCTTTTTTGTATTTTATTTAGAGACAGGGTCTCACTGAGTTGCTAAGTGCCTCGCCATTGCTGAGGCTGGCTTTGAACTCGCGATCCTCCTGCCTCAGCCTCCCAAAGTGCTGGGATTACAGGTGTGCGCCACCATGCCCGGCTAAGAATTTTTAACACTTGGAAAATTTGTGTAGATTTGGCAGGCAAAGTAGCTTAAAAGAAATGATTTGAAGGTTGAAAACATTTTTAGACCCATTTATCGTTAGTGTGGTTCATGATATTTTGAAACATACACTGTATATGCCATAGATATAGAAGCCTCATAATAAAAAGGTATGACAAATGGGACTGTTTTGATAAACCTATCATTACATTTATGTTCAGTGATCTATATTTAAAACTAAATATTTTATTTTATTTTTTTGGTACCAGGGATTGAACTCAGGGGCATTCGACCACTGGGCCACATCCCCAGCCCTTTTTTTTGTATTTTATTAGAGACAGGGTCTCACTGAGTTGCTAAGTGCCTCACCATTGCTGAGGCTGGCTTTGAACTCGCGATCCTCCTGCCTCAGCCTCCCAAGCGCTGGGATTACAGGCGTGCGCCACCGCGCCCGGCCTAAATATTTTAGTATGCTGTTTTGTTTTTCATTTGGCGCCCGGCCTAAATATTTTAGTATGCTGTTTTGTTTTTCATTTAAGTTTAAACCAAATGAGAGGTAACCTGATATAATCGTTACACTTGGAGTCAGAAGACCTCTGTAATCAAGAAATAAACACTTTATTTGAGCTATTTGACTTTGTACAGTTGATAAAATCTCATTTAAAAAAATCTGAATGGGTCAGATATTATCTGTATATATTACCTTTGATTGCTAAATAGCGTAAGGTGCTGTTGTGAGAGTTTAATTCACTGGTTTCTAGACACCTATTTGATTTTGGTTTGATTTTCATCCTCTTTTATCTTCTTCTAAGATTCTTAGCTCTATAATATGCTTAAAACAGTACCTAGAAGTCATAAGTCATATGTGATAGGAATAATCATTATACTTACTAAATCATCAATATAGGATACGGGCTTTGAGGGCAACCAGAATAGCATTGTTGGATGGTGCATTAGCTGCTTTAAGGAAGACAAAGCTTTTGTGGATATGGAAAGTGATTTTGATGGAAATTCCTCAGGCTGGTTTTCTTTTTACAGCATCGTTGACATATACGTAGTTAGCTTACAGTAAAACTGTACACATTAACGTATGCGGTTTGATGGGTTTTGATATGTGTAAACACCCATGAAACATTACTCCCAAACATTTTCTTATGCCCTTCTAAAATCCTTTCCTCCCAGCCCTTCACCACCTGCTCCTATACCTATGCAACCACTGATCTGCTTTCTGTGACTGTAGATTTGTTTAAATTTTCTAGAATTTTATATAAATGGAATCATTCAGTGTTATGGTCTGATTTTTAAAAAATATTTATTTATTTGTTTTAGTTGTACACAATGCCTTTATTTTTAGATGGTGCTGAGGATTGAACCTGGGCCGCGCATGTGCTAGGCGAGCGCTCTACCACTGAGCCACAACCCCAGTCCATGGTCTGATTTCTTTTACTCAGCATCATTATTTTGAGATTAATTTATGTAGTGTATACCAATAATTCCAGGCCAGTAATTTTTAATATTAATGTTGTTTGATATCCTTGCTTTTCTTGAAAGACCTATGATGAACAGCCTGAGTGAAGACAGTTGAAAAGTTGGGGGATGTGAGCACTTTTTCCCTGTCTGCCAGAAAGAAAAGCTTCAAAGTGGAATTGATTAAGCTGATTTCAATTTAAAAAAAATTTTTTTTATACACACACAACACACACACATATACACATATGTGCACTTTGGGATGAATACTAAGGATTGAACCTAGAGGTGCTTTACCACTGAGCTGTATCCCCATCTTTTTAAAAATTTTTTAATTTTGAGACAGGGTCCTGCTTAGGGCCTGAGTTGCTGAGATTTGCTTTGAACTTGCTGATCCTCCTGCCTCACCCTCCCTAGTCACTGACATTATAGGTGTGTGCCACTGTGCCTGGCTTAATCATAATAATCATAATATATGTCTTTTTTTTTCTTTTCTTTTTGGTACCAGGGATTGAACTCAGGGGCACTTGACCACTGAGCCACATCCCCAGCCCTTTTTTGTATTTTATTAGAGACAGGGTCTCACTGAGTTGCTAAATGCTTCGCCATTGCTGAGGCTGGCTTTGAACTCGTGGTCCTCCTGCCTCAGCCTCCCAAGTGCTGGGATTACAGGCGTGCGCCACTGTGACCGGCTTATAATATATTTCTGAGTTGCCTAAACTCTAGTTGATGTTGCACTGAAAATACTTAGTGATGAGGCCCTAATTATTGATGTTTGGGTTATATGAGGAAGAGCTTAAGGCAAATTTGCATCATTCTGGTGTTGCCTTGTCTTGCTTCTGATTTTTGGTCTTACACCTTTACTTTTTTATTGTAAATGTGTGCCTATTTTTATGATTTAAGTTTATTAGTGTCTTTTTACAATATAAATTTAAAACAGTTAGCCAGGTGGGAATTTTGAACAGTAGAATGGAAGCCTAATGCCCCTTGTAAAGTGAATAGTAATTTTGAATTCCAATATTTTCAGCTAGGTGTGGTGGTGCATGCCTGGAATCCCAGCTACTTGGGAGGCTGAGGCAGAAGGATCATAGTTCAATGCTAGACTAGACAACTTAGTGAGACCCTGTCTTAAATAGGACTTGGGATATATCTCAGTGGTTGAATACCCTGGGGTTCAGTCCCCAGTACCACAAAAATGAAACAAAAATTTTGACAGTGTTTTCTCTTCACAGAATAAGGATTATATTGTATTTTGTCTCTGTCTGGGTATTCAGTTTCCTTCTAGACCCTTGACCATTTGTTCCCCCCCCCCACACATTTTTTACTGGTGCATTATAGTGGTACATACTGGCAGGATTTGTTGCATGTTCATACATGCACACAATATGCAGTATAACAATATAATTTGGCCAATGTCACTCCCCAGCATAACCCCACATATTGGTCCCTTTGCTCTACAGATCTCCCTTTGATTTTCTTTTTCTTTTTTTTTTTTTTTTTTTTTTTTTTTTGGTACTAGGGATTGAACTCAGGGGCACTCGACCACTGGGCCACATCCCCAGCCCTTTTTTGTATTTTATTAGAGACAGGGTCTCACTGAGTTGCTAAGTGCCTCGCCATTGCTGAGGCTGACTTTGAACTCTTGATCCTCCTGCCTCAGCCTCCCAAGTGCTAGGATTACAGGCATGCGCCACCGCGCCCGGCTTCCCTTTGATTTTCATGAGATCTGCCCCTACCTTTCTTTTCCTTTTTTCCCCATTATGAGAGAAAATACATGACCTTTAACCCCCTGAGTTTGACTCATATTCCTTAACATAATGGTAGACCCTTGACTGTTTCTAAGCCACAAGGCATAACTAGTTTAGATCTATAGGGTGTAAAAATAAACCTAGGATAAACAAAAGCTGGTAAGATCCTTTCAAAATTAAAAAAAAAAAAAAAGAACTGTATATCCTGAAATCTGTTTCTTGGAGGGGGAAGGGAATGTGGTGTCAGTAGGGAAGGAAAAATACAAATCAGATTCTTACGTATCAATATCTTCTCCTCAGATCTGACACGATGGCGTCTGATGACTTTGATATAGTGATTGAGGCCATGTTGGAAGCTCCCTATAAAAAAGAGGAGGTAATATTCCCCATCTCACTCCTGGAATTGGGTTATTAAGAAAGAACAGTTGTGGATCATCAGTTGAAATATTTTGTGAATCTTCTTTCCCTGCTTGTTTATTATGTTCAGTGACTATTCTTAAAAGGCATAGTCTTTCATAATCATTGCTGGGGACCTGTACTCAAGGACCATTCTTTTAGAGAGGACCCTGAAAGCCAGGGGTGGGCACATAATGTGTTGGTGGTATCATGTGCTTTGCTGGTAACTCTCAGTGACAATAGAAAGTCAGTGTACCTCAGACCAGCGCCAGTTTCACACTCTCCTGGGACATAATGTCAGTGAAACAGATGTTAGGTATCTGACATTTGACATCAAAGTCTGTCATTCTGATCTCTTCCTTTTTGGTAGTTTCCTTGCTTCCTCTATTAGTCCCCTTGTTAGGAGATCCAGGTGCTCCAAAACTGGCTAGATAATCGAGAGCTTTTGATTTCTTCCTTGTCCACCTTTGTTCTTTTTGCCCAATGGAATCTGTGTGTCTGCCACCTTGTACCTTGTGATATTTTCCTGGCGAACTCCTCAGGATGAGCAGCAAAGGAAAGAGGTTAAAAAGAACAGTCCTAGCAATACCACCAGCAGCACCGGCAACAGTGGCAGTGGTACCAGTGTGAGCACCACCACTGGGGAGACAAGCAAGTGAGTGTGGGGTGAAGAAACGGGTTGGCAACTTGGGGAAGGGAAACAACGGCATCCATTGGAGAAACAGCCAGAATAGGGAGGCGGTGGCTCTTAAGACTGCTGACATTTAGTAACTGCTCCACTGGGTCATGGGAACATTGGTGAGTTGGTTTAATGATCATCTAGTCTTCGCTTTCCAGTGTATATTTGTGGATCAGTCCTAGCATCGATATATTTCATTTGAATAAAATAGCAAGAGGACCCCTGATTTGGAAACACCAGCTTTTGCTTGGCTTTGGGGGGAAATTGGCCACTTCAGATGACTGACAGCATTCAGGGCTCTGTGTAAGTTGGTGTTGTGCAGTTATTGTGAACTACTGCCAGATCATCTTCTGGGCTTTGGTCTTTTGGTGCTTTCTGTTTCACCCTGTCCTTACTCTCATTCTTTTTCCTTGGGAAAGATAATGAAACCTTCTCAGTAGTAAGAATTTCTGCTCTTTCACAGGAAGAAGAGGAGTCGGAGTCATAGTAGAAGCAGGGATAAAAAGCGCAGGTCTGTAATTTTGGGGACTGTTGGGTTTGGAGAATTGTTTTTTTTTTTTTTTTTTTTTTAGATGTTGATGGACCTTTATTTTATTCATTTATTTATATGTGTTACTGAGAATCGAACTCAGTGCCTTACACGTGCTAGGCAAGTGCTCTACCACTGAGCCACAACCCTAGCCCGGGTTTGGGGAATTGTTTAAATGGGAAGATAGCATGGAAGGCTATAGGTTAAAGTTCAGAAGAGGTTGTTTCCATCTGTAGTCATAGCCGAGACAGGGATCGGCATAGACGGAGAAACAGTCGGAGCCGAAGTAGAGATCAAAGTCGACAGCATCATCACCGTAGCCGCAGCCGTAGCTGGGATCGGCGACGTAATAGTGAGTTTCGAAGTCGAGACCGGCGACGTGAGGATCGTGTGCGCTGTAGGAGTCCTCCTCTTGCCACTGGGTATCACCATTTCTAAATAACATCACCCTTCTGTCTTACTCTGGCTACAATAACAAGTGTACTATGGATCCTGCCTGAGGATGCTTATCACCCACTGTGATAGGCAGGTTGCACAGTTACTGGAGGGATGGTACAGGCTGAGTACACCTAGGTGAAATGCTTGGTACCAGCAGTATTTTAGATCCTGGGTTGTTTTCAATATTGTAATATTTACATATACATAATGAGGTACTTTAGGATTGGTGGTAATTTTAATACATTTTAGTATGCCTGTGTTTTGACTGCAATCCTGAATTTTCAGATTAGGTATGCTCAGCCTGTGTTAATAGTTCATGTGTGAGATGAGGTGCTAGAATCTGGTTTTCTCATAATGAAAGACCCAGCACTGAATAAAGTTATATATATTTTTTTTCTCTGTTCCTAGACGTAGGTATGGACACAGTAAGAGCCCTCATTTCAAAGAGAAGAGCCCGGTTAGGTAAGTTAATAATGAGCACTTTTAGGGACTATGAAGTATGAATAAAATGTTGGTAGAGACAAACTATAGGAATGTGTTTTACTTGAGAGTTAACTGGAGAATAGTAACTAAGGATTGAGAGGGGTGGTCTCAAAGTGTTTTATGTTTTAGGGAGCCAATTGATAATCTGAGCCCTGAGGAGCGTGATGCCCGCACAGTTTTCTGTATGCAATTAGCTGCCCGTATCCGGCCTCGAGACCTGGAGGACTTTTTTTCTGCTGTTGGCAAGGTAACCTTCCCAACTCAGTGTTCTTCTGAGTAATTTATCTTCCATCTACCTATCTTTATTCTCATCTCAGGATTTTCTTTGTGTCCTGGGATAGGTTCGTGATGTGCGTATCATCTCAGATCGGAACTCACGTCGTTCCAAAGGCATTGCGTATGTGGAATTCTGTGAAATGCAGTCTGTGCCACTGGCCATTGGGCTGACTGGACAACGACTTCTGGGAGTACCTATCATTGTACAGGCCTCACAGGTAAGCAGGTTAAGAAGGTGACATAATGAATGATTATAAGGTGGGTAGGAAAGTGGAACATGACCCATCATGTATTTTTGTTTCTTTAGGCTGAGAAAAACCGATTGGCAGCCATGGCCAACAATCTGCAGAAGGGTACTGGTGGACCAATGCGCCTCTACGTGGGTTCCCTGCACTTCAATATCACTGAGGACATGCTCCGGGGCATCTTTGAGCCCTTTGGCAAGGTGAGTAGAAAGGAAAACTTGTGAAGGGAATTGAAGAATATGGAGTAGGTGAGTGTACCTCCCTTCTGTCTGGTTATGATTAACTCATTGTGTATGTCCCTGGCAAATGGGTCCATGACATGAAAGTCAGGTTCCATCTCTAATCATGGTGATCAGTAGACAACCAAGTCAGGCACGATAAAATCAAACAAGAGGGTCCAGAGTAAGTAAGATTAGTTAGAAAAAGTGTTTTGGAAAAAGATGGCTTTTGTCTTTTTTTTTTTTTTTTTTTTTTTTTTTTTTTTGATATTGGTGTTTGAATCCAGTGGCACTTTACTGCTGAGCTATATCCCCAACCCTTTTTTAATTTTTTAAGATGGGTCTTGTTAAGTGGCTGAGGGTCTAAGTTGCTGAGGCTGGCCTCAAACTCACAATCCTCCTGCCTCAGCCTCCCAAGTCACTGGGATTACAGGTGCACACCATCACACCCTGCCTTTGTCTCTTTAAAAGAAAGTTTCGGGGGCTGGGGTTGTATCTCAGTAGAAGAGCGCTTGCCTAGCAGGTATGAGGCACTAGGTTCGATCTCAGCATTGCTTATAAATAAAATAAAGGTCCATTGACGACTAAAAAAAAGATTAATAAAAGAAGAAGAGGAGAAGGTGGTTTGGGAAGATGTAATTTGTTGTCCAGAAAGTTAGAGGAGAGGTATTTAGAATTGGATAAGAAAGATGAAAGATGTGGGCCAATGAAAATGTCATTAATAATTCCTTCCTGTTCTTCTACAGATTGACAATATTATCCTGATGAAAGACTCAGATACAGGCCGATCTAAAGGTTATGGTTTTATTACGGTGAGTCTCTTCTCTTCTAGTTTTTAAATTTTACTTTGGGTTTTTCCACTTGTCTGATTTTGCAGCTTAGCTTCATCCTCCTCCTTTAGGAACTAAGTGACCCATAAATCCTGGTGCCTGAAGCTTGGACTAGCCTTCTGTCCCTTGAGATGAGTGCATTGCTTGAGATCTTGGCTTTGCTCCTACACTGTGTCAGTGGCCCTGGTATGGGGGTGTCCATGAATTCAACCAGCTTCCCTGGTGCTGCATCTTGCTCTTTGGGTAATAGTAATGATTCCAGGTTGCAGCTAAAAGGTTTGGGGCATGAGGGAGGTTAGGTATGGGTGTTTAAAGATAGATTTATAGAATCAGTGCATTCTCATGATAAGGATGGGAATAGGAAGTTAATACTTCCCCCTGGCATTACCTCATTTGAAGCATTTTCTCCACTGAGAACAATACCACTATAGGAGTAACACTATAGGAAGAATGGTGAGGCTGCCCTAGTAATGGGCAACTTTCACCTTTTCCTGACTCTCCCAACAAAATTGTTTCTACTTCCTGTAATTGGTTCTTCCAGCCCCTTGTGACTCCAGGTTGAGAACTGGCTGCTAGCCACAAAGTTTGATATAAACTGATATTTTCTGGGCTTAATCCAGACAGTGTATGCCCTCACAGTTGCCTACAGGGTAGGGAGCAGTAGATTGTGTTCTCTCATGGGAATTGCTCACCTCAGAAGTATCCAGTAAAGGCAAACCACCTTACACCACCTACCTAGGAACTATCAGTACCACATGCCAGGCCCTACGGAAAGGAATACCAGAGTAAACAAAGCCAGCTGTGGTATTGACGATTCCTTAGTGGCAAGTAACCATTTCTAATTCTGTGTGACTCACACGTGGAAAGGTTTCTGTTGCTGCCTTTTGGTCAACAGCCTTGACAATACCAACAGTCAGATGGGAATATTCATACTGGGTACTACTGGTGCTGCTAATAAAAAAGGACTAGAGAGCAGAGGCTATCTGCCCATCATTTAATTGCCAGCACTGATGTAGGGATGAGGGTGCTGTCTACTCTCAACACCACAGTGTGTTTCCTCCTAAGCCTGGGCTCTGGAATCCCAGAGTCTGGAATCTGGAGTCCCAGATTCCTAGTACTTGAATTGAGAACTAAAACTTACTAATCCTGAGGGATGAACGAAAAACTGAGAAGACTTTACTTCCATTTTACATGCCCATTTGTCAAACAACCTGTCAGGCTAGATTCCTTGCAGGTGATACACTTTTTGCATTGGTAGATATCTTAATGGAGCTAGAATATTGAAAAGTGGTTGCCACTCAGTCTTTTTCAGTGAATCATTTTAGGCAGTGGGGATCTTAGGTTATGTTCCCTGTGAAAGAAAATTTTGTACTATAGTAAATATGCAACTTTACTGTGATAGTGGGACCAGGGAATGTTAAATGGGGCTTTGAGAACATGTCTGGCCAGGATGTGACTGACACAGCCTGGGTTTCTCATAGTTCTCTGACTCTGAGTGTGCTCGTCGGGCCCTGGAACAGTTGAATGGTTTTGAACTTGCTGGTCGACCTATGAGGGTTGGCCAAGTGACTGAGCGTCTGGATGGTGGCACAGACATCACTTTTCCTGATGGGGACCAGGAGCTGGATCTGGGATCAGCAGGTGGACGTTTGCAGCTTGTGGCCAAATTGGCAGAAGGTAGAGTATCTGCTGGGTGGAGAACATAGGGTTGAATTTCAGATCAAGGATTGGGACTTAAATCTACCGCTTCTTCTTTTAGGCTCTGGAATCCAACTGCCAACCACAGCTGCTGCTGCTGCTGCTGCCCAAGCTGCTGCCTTGCAACTGAATGGAGCAGTTCCTTTGGGGGCCCTGAACCCAGCAGCTCTGACTGGTAGGCATAGACTTGGAAAAGGGAATGGAGGGTTGGCGCTTGGTAAGAAGGAATGCTTTTTGCTCACTCAGATCACCCTATGTGTCTTTGTTTTAGCTTTGAGTCCAGCTTTGAACCTTGCCTCCCAGGCAATTGCATCCCAGTGCTTCCAGCTTTCCAGCCTCTTTACCCCCCAAACCATGTGAGTCTCAGGGCTTAGCTCATTTTATTATTTGGTTATTCTTTTTTTCTTTGGGTTTCTCATTTATCTCTTTTCCTTGCCACAGGTAAATCAGTGGCACAGCACACTACCTCTTTGTGCCCTCTGGGTCCTGCCACTCCCTTTTCCGTATCTCCTTCTACTGCCCTGTCTTCCATTTGTGGACCAAGCCATTCTGAGGGCATGGACATTGATTCTGGAGGAACTGGGCCACTCTTTTTAGACAACAAGAAGAGCTCCTGCCCATGCCCATATGGGAATGGACTCTGCTGAGCAAAGCCCCCAGTTGAAGAGAACAATCTACACCTGCATTGAACACTTTTGTCTTTGTGTATCTTTTCCCAAAACTACCTTCTTGCCCTTTCCCATCACCTCTTAATGATTCTTCCTCCATTGGGAAGGCCATAGGGCATTAACTACAGGAACTGAGCTCCCTTCTTTTCCTATATTTTTACCCTACACACTGTCAGAGAAAACCTACAGGATCTCTTAATAGAGGACATTGGAGTTCCTGGATGCACTTTGAAGGTGCTGGACTTTTGCTTTAGGGACCCTGGCAGATAGCATGGATATGGACATGTACATTATGACACCTGGCTAAGGCCTCAGCTTGATATAGCTTGAGGCCAGAACTACTACTGTAGGCTCAGCATCTTGTTGGGAGGCACAGTAGTGATCTATCCTGCCAGGCAATTGGGATTGAAGCCTCAGGGGCTATCAGGAGTTTAAGTAAAAGGTGGAATACCTTTCCATCTTCCTTTGTACACTTGTCCTTCTTCCCAGGTCCTCCCTTTGGCCCAGGGTGGGAGGTTGGAGGGGAGGGTTATTTTCCACCACTTCCTATGTGCCTCTACTGTGGTTTCAACCCTGGCGGTTAAAGCCACTCCCATCCCCTACCTGGGTATGTGTGAGGCCTTCTCACTTGATTTTATACCCTTGTGTCTGTGTACATATAAAAGAAAAAAAAATATATATATATACACACATATGTATACATATAAACTTTATATAAAAGCCAAGCTCCCTGTTGTGGCTGCTGCTGTCCATGTAGTCTCAGTTGGTGTGTTGGTCTGATGTTAACTTCTCAGCCAAAACCATGATGGTTCCAGGGATATTAAAACATTTGTAATACCAATGCCTTTTCTTTATTGTATTTGACCTTTACGGGAGGGGGGTGGGGGATAAAAGGCTCACATATGGTGGAATTCTCCATCTGTATCCACCTTCCGTTCTTAGCCATGGTCTCCATCTATCATCATCTTTATGTGTGTTGGGGGCAGGTACTAGGGATTGAATCAAGGGTTTATTTTGCCACTGAGTTATGTCCCCAGCCCTTTTTATTTTTTGAGACAGGGTCTCACTAAGTTGCTGAGGCTGGCCTTGAACTTATGAACCTCCTGCCTCAGCCTCCCAAGTCACTGGGATTACAGGCGTGCACCACCTTGCAGGCTTCATCATCTCTACTGTCTTAATGTCTCCTGTCTTTGCCTAAGGACAAAGCTTATCTTTCCACCAGATGGCAGTGTGACAGTAGCACATTCTATACGTTTTTCTTTGAGGTGTTTTGTGATCTTGAGGAGCTTAAGTACCAAAAAAGTCTCTTAAGCCCACAGTTTTACCCTGTAGGTCTTGTGCCTACCTTTCACCCTCTGTATCCTAATCCAGTGTCCAGAAGGATCTGACATTATATATCAGGGCTTCCCTGACCTGATTTCTACTATTATTATTTTTGATCATTTCCCTTAACCCTTGCTTTTCATATAGCTCTGCCTGAGAACAGGCTTGGGACTGGTGAATTTCCAGAGAGCAGAGTATTTCAGGAATAGCCCTGCCTAAGGGGAGTTACACCTTCCCCTGCCTGCTCTGTATAATGAGGGGTGGGAAAGAACCTGGCTTATTAGCCTAGGAACCAACCAAAGGAGAAGGCCTGAATTCTTGGGCAGGGCTCTGTGGGGTTCCTTCATTCTTTACTGATCTCTATGGCAACAGAATGTTAAGACTTTATTATGCTAAAAATATGGATAATTGCTGTTAGGTTTTAATTTGTCAGCTCTCAGCTCAGACTTCTTTCTAAGTGGGGTAATGTTTTATGGAGACATTAGACTCTCAGGTTGCTTTCTATACTAAATCACTGAGCACTGGAGGCTTGCTTGTGTCAGGTGGCCAGTGGGACTGTGGACTAGCTCCTGATTCTTGCTGGCCAGCAGACCCTGTTCTTCACTACTACCCGACTCCTTCCTGGTCCTGTCCTGGTTTACTCGCTATAGACCTGGGGAAGGGAAGGAAGATGCACTATTTTGAGGTAGGAACTGTTGGCTATGGCCCAGTCCCCCTACAGGTATTGATTTAGCTGCTAATGCATCTTGAGAAGTGCAGTGTGGGCCATTTTTTGTTACTCATCCTGATGCTGTAAACTGGATCTCCTTGTGCTTGCTTAGACTCCTCCAGAATATTATACCCACAAGCCTTGCCTCCCTGCCCACCTTCTCAGATGGGCCTCCACTTCTGCTTGGTTTCCTTATGTTCTCATCCTAGCTACTTTGGTCCTTCTACCTCAGTTTCTCCTTGTTCCCTGTGCTTAGTTCTTCGTACAGTTTCTTGCTAAGAGGAAGACAGTGGTGGAAGTAAGGAAATGTCTTAAGACAATTGCTCTAGTTTTACACTGTGTAAGATGATGGCATTTCATGGGTGATAGCTGGTGTCACTATGTATGACTCAGTGTTGTCTTGTTAACTCATCCCTCTATAGGGGGTAGTTATAGAGGGGAGAGAAGGGGACAGTGAATAGCCTCTGTGCCCAGCCTAGCGTAAAAGAAATCTCCCTCCAACTCTCCCACCTGAGCATGGGTGGGTAGACGGGTAAGACTATGACCCAGATCCTTTTTCAACAGAGGTAAAATTTCTCCCCAGTTTTCACTTTTTTTTTTAGCAAAACCAGGCCCAGGCATTGAACCCAGGGTTTCACACATAGTAGGCAAGTGCTCTAACACTAAGCTACATCTCTGCCTTTTTATATTATTTATTTATTTATTTAGGTACCGGGGATTGAACTCAGGGGCACTCGACTACTGGGTCACATCCCCAGCCCTTTTTTTTTTTTTTTTTTTTTTATTTTTTATTTATTTGCTTTTAGTTGTACACAATGCGTTTTATTTGTACGTGGTGCTGAGGATCGAACCCGGGACGCCCGCGTGCTAGGCGCTAGGCGAGCGCTCTACCGCTGAGCCACAATCCCAGCCCCCCAGCCCTTTTTTGTATTTTATTTAGAGACAGGGTCTCACTGAGTTGCTAAGTGCCTCACCATTGCTGAGGCTGGCTTTGAACTCTCGATCACCCTGCCTCAGCCTCCCAAGTGCTGGGATTACAGGCGCGCGCCCCCACGCCTGGCGAATCTGTCTCAAACATTTTAAGTTTATGGGGATGTGGCTCAGTGGTTAAACACCCCTGGGTTCAATCTCCAGTACCAAAAAAAAATATTTTGAGACAGGGTTTTGCTGACTTGCCTAGGCTGGCATCAAACTTGCTCAGGATTACAGCTGTGCACTGTCATGCCTGGCTTCTGCCAGTGCCAATTCTAAATTAAATTTTCACCTGACTTTTGGTTTATATAGCCTAAGCTTCTGTCTTCTGTAAGGCAATACCATTTCCTCCCTATTCTTTAAACTTGGGTTCTTGTCATCCTGGATTCTGTGTACCTCCTTGGCTCCAACACCCCCTAGATGCGTGAGCTACCATTCTGGCTTTCAGGGGGCTTGACTTGTAAACCTTTGTTTTTGTCACTTAACAATGAAGGAAAGTGAGTTAAACACTTGAAAGAAATTATACCACAGCCCCTATTTTCTGTGGAGAAGATCTGGTGGGAATTGGGGAGTAATACTTGGGACAATGAAAAATGTCTCTTGTGAGCCGGGCGCGGTGGCGCATGCCTGTAATCCCAGCACTTGGGAGGCTGAGGCAGGAGGATCATGAGTTCAAAGCCAGCCTCAGCAATGGCGAGGCACTTAGCAACTCAGTGAGACCCTGTCTCTAATAAAATACAAAAAAGGGCTGGGGATGTGGCCCAGTGGTCGAGTGCCCCTGAGTTCAATCCCGAGTACAAAAAAAAAAAAAAAAAAAAAGTCTCTTGTGGCTCTGAAAATGAAGTGGAAGCCGGGCGCGGTGGCGCACACCTGTAATCCCAGCACTTAGGGAGGCTGAGGCAGGAGGATTGCGAGTTCAAAGCCAGCCTCAGCAATGGCAAGGCACTTAGCAACTCAGTGAGACCCTGTCTCTAATAAAATACAAAAAAGGGCTGGGGATGTGGCCCAGTGGTCGAGTGCCCCGAGTTCAATCTCCGGTACCAAAAAAAAAAAAAAAAAAAGAAAGAAAGAAAATGAAGTGGAAGGAGGTGTTATATAATTGTTAACATTTATGCAGGATTTGTTGTGGGTTAGGCATGATCCTAATCATTTATATGTACTAAATCATTTAATCCTCACAATAACTACCTTGGGTTAATTGTTTTATTGTCTACTTTGTAAACAAGGAAACTAATACCCAAAGAGATTAAGTAACTTGCCGCACAATCTCATAGTTGGCAAATTCAAGTTTCCAATCCAAGTGGTGTGGCTTTAGGTCTCTTGACCCATCGTTAACCTTATCCACCTTTCAGCATCACTGTGGAAGAAGCCAAGTCTTGGAGTCAGTGGGCAAGTGTCATTTTTCCTCTTTCTGTACCCATGTTCTTGGGAGACACTGGAATATATTTTTATATTTATATTCCTAGGGTCCAAATCCAGGGCTTCAGGCATGCTAGGCAGGCCCTCTACCACTGATCTATAACCCAGCCCTGACCCTGAATTTTTCTATTTTTGTGTCTTTGCTCATCTTGTTCTGTCTTCCTTCTCCACTTCTGGTCAAAATCCTATCCTGTAAGACCCTGAAACTTTCTTAGTTGGATCTGATCTCCCGTTTCATTATTCCTTGTCCTATTGTGGGTCTCATCCTGCCTTTATTTACAGTTCTTTGCAGACTCTTTTACTAGATGGTTATAGCCTGATGAAGCCACTGTAAAAGTCTTTCATTATTGCTTTGCCTTGCACATATTAAATTGTCTGTTGAATTAATTCCCTCTCTATTAAAGTCAGATCCAGGCTTTCCAAAGTTTGTCCCTTCTAGCCTGCTTTCCCCAGCAGGTTCATCTATTCCTTTCTTACTCCTCTAGAAGAGAGGATGCAGATTTACTCTTTTTGGTGTTACCATGGTAGCCTGTGATACTTTTTGTCTAAAGTGCTGCATACCATCCACCAGAGACTGATGTTTCCATGGCAACCAGGTGAAGGCACTAGTCATGAGCTGGATAAAGGAAAGGAATTTTGGTCTGAGAAACCAAATCTGCTGGTCTCAGACATCCTTTCTCTTTCCTCCTAACTTTTGCACTATATATCCAAAACTAGTATGTGTTCTCAAGGTTTGCTCCTGGTTGAAAGAACTCTGAATGTGAAGTGGAGCAGACCAACCAACTTAAATCATATAGGAAGGTAAGAGCAAGAAAAAAGCTGATCAAAGACCACTTTAGAAAGTTGGATGAGTTCTGTTAGCTGCTCCAGATGATCTATTCTCAAGAGCCCTTAAGAGTTGGCTGAAGTTACTGGAGAGCCATTAGGCAGTTATTTTTGAGAGCAATGGGTAGATGGATGAAGTGCCTGAAGACTGGAAAGGAGCCATTCAGCACTGTGTTGTACAGAGGGAAAACAATGACCTTGGAAATTAGAGACTTGTCATACTCTTGCCAATGTTCCAGAAAGGATGAGAGCTTCAGTCAGTTTTTACCTATCAGGAAACCTACTTGTTTAGAATGAGGGGTGCCGAGAATTAGCTGCCTCCTTTTAACTCTAGCTGAAAGCAAACTAGGGGATCTTCACCCTGTAACAGCAGAATGGTCACTCAAGCCACCTACAAGGTTCAGCTCCCTCTTCTGTCAAAAACTAGCTGAGGGGCTGGGATTGTGGCTCAGTGGTAGAGCTCGCCTTGCACATGTGCGGCCCGGGTTCGATCCTCAGCACCACCTAAGCATAAATGCATTGCATTGTGTACAACTAAAGCAAATAAATAAATATTAGCAAAAAAAAAAAAAAAAAAAAAAAACTAGCTGAATAAGCTTGGGGACTTATCTAGCTCAGACTCATCTATAAAAATAAAATGAAAATAGTACCTATCTCAGGAATGTTGTGAAGATTAAATGAGATGCTAAGTATGAAGAGCTTAGAACTTGTTAGCTTGTTGATGTCATCATTATTACCATTTCTCTGGATGCCTACTCACTTGACTTCCTGCCTGACTTCATTCTCCTCCCCAGTTTTAGAGAATTCTCAAGGGTTACAGGGGAGAAGCAAGGATGGGGCAATGATGTAAATGAATCTTATCTTTCCTGGGTTACATTCCCAGGCTCACAAGGTCCTGTGTCACATACAACCAGCCTAATTTTCAGGAAAATGAATTCTATTAGCCCAATCTCCCTGCATCGCTGAGGATCCATCCATATAGTCAGATTATAACAAGATGATTTTGAAAATTCAAGGTGAGCCTCAAACAGGTAACTTTGAAGTACCTAGTGCCCTTTTCTCTGGGCAGGGAAGAAAAATTGCAGAGCAATCTGTGTTACAGCCCATTGTTTAGGGCCCGCCTAACCTCTCAAGAATTCTTCTAGCATGTCTTTGTTGGGCTTCATTTTCTAGTCCTACCCTGGCAATTTCCTTTCTGAATAAGTGTTTTAAATCAGTACGGGTCCTCTGCCTAAAGAAAAGTTAGAATTTGAACAGCAGAATGGAAAATTATGCAGTACAGTACTATCACTGAGGCTTCAGTTGCCAATCTTCCTCCCAGTCCTCCAAATGACCAACTCCAATAATGGGTGACTTGTGAGTCCCATGGGAAGCCTGTTGGACCTATGGACCACTACTTAACATCTGTATCTGCAGACTGATGCTGTACTATGACTTTCCTAAAGTGCTTGACTGTCTAAATATGGGGCCAGAACAGAGGTTGCAAAAGGCATCCCTTCTACTGTTTGTCACTATACCACTTGACAAATGACAAAGATCTTTGCTTTTTTATCCTCACAAATATCCTACAAGATAGGTACTTTATTATCTTTATTTTGTAGTTGGGATAGTATAGCTGAGGTTCAGAAAAGCAAAGAGATTAAAAGTGACTTAATTCCCACACATTGGCCCCATCTAGGAAACATCCTGAATACTAACTGTAAACCCTGCAAGTCTCCACTGAATTCACATTCACAGCATGAGTTTATAAGGCCAAGCTGTGGAAGCTTTGCATCATTATTCAGATAGATGAAAAAGACATATTGGGGATATTGTAAAACCATCAGAAAGCCATAAAAGGGAGAAAGGACCTAGAAACACAATGCTTTTGTCTGGTTTTTGGGTCCCTAGACAACTTTGCTCCATCATTCACCCAAATTGAACTGCTTCTGTATATGGATGGTCTTTTCCTCATCATTCTTTTCTTCATCATGTACTGGGCTACCTGCCATTTCTCTTCCATGCATTTACTCATGTACTTGCACTACAAGGAATGTTTTCTCTTCTACCCCCATCTATCTACAGCCTCTATGTCCTTCAAGGCCCAGATCCTAAGATACAAGTCTCCCATGTGTATTGTTTCTTCCATTCAGAATTCCCAGAGCACCTGATGTAGCCTACAGTTAGTTAGAATGTGGTCTAATTGATTGCTGTTTTAGCATCCTCACAACTTTGTCCATTTCCCCAGATTAAGCTATTTAAGGGGCAAGGATAGTGTCATAAATGGATTTGTCTACCCCATGGTTCCCAGTGCTTAGTATGTTGTGTATGTCTAGTAGTTGGGGGGAACAACTTGTCTTCAAGCATTTGTGGATAAAAGATAATGTGTTCAGGAAAAATTTACTTAGATTGGCATGGATAAAACTGTTAAATTGCCGGGCGCGGTGGCGCACGCCTGTAATCCCAGCACTTTGGGAGGCTGAGGCAGGAGGATCGTGAGTTCAAAGCCAGCCTCAGCAATGGCGAGGCACTTAGCAACTCAGTGAGACCCTGTCTCTAAATAAAATACAAAAAAGGAGCCGGGCGCGGTGGCGCACGCCTGTAATCCCAGCACTTTGGGAGGCTGAGACAGGAGGATTGCGAGTTCAAAGCCAGCCTCAGCAATGGCGAGGCACTTAGCAACTCAGTAAGACCCTGTCTCTAAATAAAATACAAAAAAGGGCTGGGGATGTGGCCCAGTGGTCAAGTGCCCCTGAGTTCAATCCCCGGTACCAAAAAAAAAAAAAGGGCTGGGGATATGACCCAGTGGTCGAGTGCCCCTGAGTTCAATCCCCGGTACCACACACACAAAACAAACAAACAAACAAACAAACAAAAAACTGTTAAATTGTGGGCTGGGGCTGTAGCTCAGAGGCAGAGTGCTTGCCTAGCATGTGTGAGGTACTGGGTTCGATCCTCAGCACCACATAAAAATAAAACAAATAAAACAAAGGCATTCTGTCCATCTACAACTACAAAAAAGTTTTTTTTTTAAACTTAAAAAAAAGTTAGATTGGGAGCCAGGTGTAGTGGTGCACACCTGTAATCTCAGCGACCCTGGAGGCTGAGACAGAAGGATTGCAAGTTCAAAGCCATCCTTAACAACTGCAAGGCCCTAACCAACTGGGTGAGACCGTGTCTCAAAATAAAAAGTGAAAAGGCTGGGGATGTAGCTCAGTAGTAAAGCACTTGAGTTAAATCCCCAGGACCACCCACCCCCCAAAAAAACAAAAACCACCAACCTATTAAATTAATAAAAAGATGTAAGGACTTCCTGGGAGTCCTAGAGGACTTCTATCCATGATCTGGCACCCTTTTGGAAGACGGGGAGCCCCTGCTTCAGTCTCTCTAAAGAGAGTTAGATGCAGCAGGGCCTGAAGGAACAACTGGAAGGGCCCATTCCTTTGGCCCCTCAGGAGAGAACACACAGTCTATGCTCTAGGCAACGTGGAGGTTTTGTGGGCAAAGGGGAGCAGGAATAGTAGGGGATGGTAAGGGAGCATAGACCTTTAGGCATTTACAGTAGTTAAGAGGAGCAGAGGGAACCTTACCATGCACAGGCAGCTCAGGCCCCAGGGTTCTTTTGATAAACTCTCATCCCAGCCCAGATCAATGGCTGTACTTTTCCTTGATCAGAGGGAGGGCAAAGAGTGGCTTGGCTCTCAGAGAAGACCCTATCTTCCCCAAGTCTAGCAGGAGCCCTGCTTCAGCTTCAGTCTGTTCTGAGCTCTTCCCTGTAGGCGTCTGGAGGGAACACACAGATGGGTCGGGCTGTTGGGATGGGCTGAGTTGGGGGGAGGGAAGTTTATGGTGTGTGGCTCCCTTCATGGGGTAGGTCCTACAGTTATCTTCAGTAGATGATATACATGTTTTAAGCTTCTGCTACATGAAAAGTAATGGGCCTTCCTTGTTCTTCATCCTCCTCCCTTGACTCATTTAACCATTGGAGATACTCTGCTAGAAACCTGCCCCTCTGTTGCCTGCCACACTTCTACAGTAGCCACAATATATTCAACATGCGTTCCTCCTCTACCTCTTTTCACAGCTGCTTCCCCTCCTTATCTATCCCCAGGAGATGCTTTATTTAGTTTTAGAACAGGTAATAAATGCCATAGTTGAAAAGGTAGAAAAAGGGCATAAAATGAATAATGTCATTTCTGTTTTTATTTTTTTTAGTGGTGTTGGGGATTGAACCCAGGACCTCAAGTATGCTAGGTAAACACTCTACTACTGAGTTACAACCCCAGCCCTCATATAATGAAAAGTAAACTCCCACCTGCCACCTGTCTTCTATTCACCCAGTCTCCCTCCTGAAAGGCAATCAGTACAATCAATGGTTTGTAATTTGTTGGGTCACAGACACTTTTGTATATCTGATGAAATTTGTGAACTCTGTTCTCAGACAAATGCATGACTGCACAAAACATGAGATTGTCGGGCTGGGATTGTGGCTCAGCGGTAGAGCACTCGCCTAGCATGTGCGCGGCCCGGGTTCGATCCTCAGCACCACATAAAAGTAAATACATTGTGTACAACTAAAAGCAAATAAATAAATATAAAAAAAAAAAAAAACATGAGATTGTCTGTACCATTTTACAAGAATCATCTCTGGTCTGAGGCTAAGGCTCTTAGCCAGTACTGTATTCTCACCCTTAATATCTCCTTAGTATAACTTGTGGGTTCCCATGCAAAATGAAATGCAGGGCTTCTTGTTCAAATAATTTCAGGACAACAGCAGAGCACTAAACCAAGCATGGGCCCCTGTATGACTACAAAGGTCACATATACATAAAGCTAGCCCTGTATCTCATCCTTTCTTCTGGCTCTTCCACTACCATTTTTATGGTGATTATTCTCATATCTATGTCTCTTGACCCAAATTGTTCTGAATTTCAGATTCAGCTGTTCAGGGAGTGTCTGAAATTCTCCATATGGATGTTCTAACATTTCAAACTCTGTGTCTCCAATATGGAACTCACTCACCCTACTACCCCCAACTCTCTGCCCTCAGCAACTAGTTCTTCTCTTATATTCCCTCCCACCTGCAGCTTGTCCCTCTCTTTATGCTCATCCACATCCCCAGCCCCTATACTCATCCACACTGTTGCCAAGTCTAATCAGTTCCATCAAACCCATGCCTCCTTTCCTTTTCCAATGCCATCCCCATTGGGATGATCCTTCATTATGGTCCTCCACGTGTATTACTGGCCCTTGAACTCAGCTGCACAGGCCTTGCTGCTACAATCTATGCATGACTCTCCCAGTCTGGGAGAACATCCTGATCATGTCATTTCACCCACAAAGACCTTCAGTGACTCTTCACTCCCTCTAGAGTTGGGTAGGAATGCATCTGCCTGGCATTTAAGGTCCTTTGTTGTGAGGCTCAAAACCTTTTTCATATTCATCTTTTATACCCCTCCTCTTCATGTCCCTGAGGTTTCAACCCAACTGTACAACCATCTGGTTGCTTATTGGCCCCATGTGTTTTCCTGTTTTAAAATTTGAACTGCCTCTTTTCACGGTCCCCAGGATTTAGAGCTTGCTTAACCACACTCATAGCCATGTCATTTCTCTCACCCTTTTATCACAGCCACTGCACATGGTCCTACCCATTATGTTCCTGCATCCCTTTGTGGTATTTCCACCTCTTCCCTGCATCCTTACTGGAAGAGGAGTTTCATGCAAAGCTGGATAAAATCACCATTAAGTATTAAGCACAGTGGAATCCCAGCTCTATTGCTTATTGGGTGCTCTCAGGCAAGTTACTTAGACTCTGTTTCTTCCACTATAAAAATAGGTAGTAGACTTATATAGTCTTTAAAGAATTAACAGATAAAGTTAATTTATCTCTAGGGACAGTGCCATTATTCATATTATCATCTCATAATCACCCATTCTGCACTGGTCCCCCTTGGCTCCTCCGCTGCAAGGACCAAAATACATCTCATCACTCTTTTTACCAAGTTCTAGGAGGCTGCACTTAGCGTGGAGGCCAGGCTCTCAGGTACTCAGGTAGCTAGCTGTATTTATTATATTCTAGGGGTGAGGAGAGCTGCTGCCTCTGCTCCTTTTGTTCAAACTCATGGCTCAGGCAGCAGCAGGCGTGGGTGTCCCCAGAGGAGGCAGTGACAGCTTCAGTACTCACACGGGCTATGCAGGTGACAGCTGGGGATGTGGGGCTCTGCCAGGAGAGGTTCTAGGAGACCCCACCATGCTCCAACTGATTGGTATTACTCGTGGATGTGGACCACACCTTGAACAAGTACAAGCAAAAGCTCAGTAGCTCTGGCAGCTGAACATAGCCTCCAGCCAGCTTCCTATAGGTAAAGGGTGGGATAAAGAGATGGGGGCCCAGAGTATGCAGGCTTCGTCACTGTGTCACTAGTTGCAAAATTACTTTTAGCAGGTGTCTGTTTCTCTCCAGGCCTGTTGTTTCATCTACAAATAAACTGGACCCGATTATCTGTAAGGGCTCTTCGCCCTTGAAATGGCCCAAGTTAGTACCAGAGTCTCCCTTGCTTCTCTTGAGTACTGAGATACATTCCCAGCCCTTTTTATTATTTATTTTGAGACAGGATCTCCCAAGTTGTTTAGGACCTTGCTAAATTTCAGAGGCTCCCCTCGAACTTGTGATTCTCCTGCCTCAGCCTCCTGGGTGGCTGGGATTACAGGCGTGCGCCACCAATGCCCCCTGTGCTTCTCGGGATTTTGTCTGTAACAGCACTTTCCATCCACATTCATCCCTTCCCTGGAGGCTCCAAGAACAGAAAGCAAAGTGAACGGATGCAATACAAAATTTCTTTATTGAAAAGGGAAAGGGTGGCCCTTTTCTAGTGCCTTCTCTGCTCGGCTGGCCAAAGGAGTTGCCACTGCTCGGCTCTTCATTCAGACATCTGAAGGCAGAAGAAAATCTGTCCACACCTTACCTTTAATAATCTTAAAGGTGAAGTGCCGCGGTCATAATGGTAAATCACCGATTCGACCATCAAGAATAGCACTTCCAGGCCCTTGCCTTTAAGAAGTTCTTAAGGGCAGTGTGCACCAGTATGGCAGATAAAAGCCAGAACATTTTTTAGGAAGTCTCTAGAAAAGGGCCTTCCAGTCTTTAAGACTCTTAAAGGTGAAGCATGTTCAGCGTACAAAGGAGGTCAACTCCGTCCAGGAGTCTACAAAGCACTTTTCCAGTTCTCTTGTCTAGAATCTCTACAGGAGAGGTGGTCAAACGCGACTTAATAAAAAAAGCAAAATACCTTGCAGGACTGTTTTCTTTCCTGACCATCCAAACCCCGCCCCGCTCGCGGTAGCGCGAGCGTCCTCCAGTCTGCGTCCGCGCCTTCTAGGCCCGGGGGCGACGAGCCGCCCCGGGAACGCGGTAGCTGGCTGAGGGTGGAGGTGACGCCCACCGGCCCCTCCCCCGTGGTCACACCAGGGCATCCTGGGAATTTTTGGTTTCCTAGACGGCTTCCACAAAGGAAGCCGGACGGGGGCGGGGCGAGGGGGCGAGCTGAGGGCGCCGTGGCCATGGCGACCGCAGTGGCCATGGAGACCGTGGCTCAGAGCACAGAAAGGTCGTGACATGACCTGGACCGTTGCTTGAAGAACTTAGCGTTGCGCGGCACTAGGTTGGCGAGGAAGCGCTTGGCCTTCTTGGTGAGGCTCTCGCGGCGCGCAGGCGGCGCGGGGCCCTCGGGGCTGCCCGACTCATGCCGCTGGCCTCCAGTGCGATCGCGGCCCCTCCGCAGCCGGATCTGGCGCACGGCGCCCTCGAACAGTTCCCGCGTGTTATGGTGAAGCGCGGCCGACGTCTCGATGTGCTTGCAGCTCAGCGTCCCGGCCAGGTGGCGCCCCTCTGCGGGAAGGAATTGGCTTAGGCACCCGCTGGGCCGCACAGGGCCCAGAGAGGTTGGGCCTGAGCAGGTCCGGAGTTTGCAGTGGAAAGGGTTTGGGACTACTGAATCGCAACACAACTCGAAGAACTAGGCTGGGATCCTAGGGTGGGACCTTGGAGGTGCGGGGGTAGGGGCCTTGGAGGAGAGGCTAGGGCGATTGAGGCGCAAAAGGGATTTTTTTGGGGCCCTACAAGAAGAATATTGGGGCTCTGTCCTTAACCTGGGGCTAACTGCTGGTGAATTCGTGGGCCTGTGAAGGTTTTAGAAAGGCCTCAGGGGGGGCTAGGGCTGTAGCTCAGTGGTAGAGCGCCTGCCTCGCACGTGTAAGGCACTGGGTTCTATCCTCAGCACCACATAAAAATAAATAATATTGTGTCCATCTACAACTTAAAAAAAAAAAAAAAGCCTCAGGGAGGAAAGGTGACACAGAAAGGAGAGCGTTCCCCTGAAATGGCAAGTATGGAATCAATTCAGAATACACACCCTCCAGTGATACCTCCCGGGAGCGGGCTAGGTCACTCTTGTTTCCAACCAGGATGACAGGTAGGTCGTGATGGGGCCTCCCAGCACGGAGCCGAAGTAAGGTCTCTGGAACTTTGGAGAAGCTTCGTCTATCCGTGACTGAGAAGACGATGAGAAAGGCGTCCCCCGTCTGAAGGCAGTGGTCCCGCAGCCACCCCCCAGCATCTCCCTGCAGACGGCAGAGATTGGTGGAATGTTAGGGCTGAAGACAGAGTTGATCCAGTCGAGCACCACATCTCAAAGATAAGGAATCCCAGCCGGGCGCGGTGGTGCACGTCTGTAATCCCAGCACTTTGGGAGGCTGAGGCAGGAGGATCGCGAGTTCAAAGCCAGCCATCAGCAATGGCAAGGCACTTAGCAACTCAGTGAGACCCTGTCTCTAATAAAATACAAAAAAGGTCTGGGGATGTGACCCAGTGGTCGAGTGCCCCTGAGTTCAATCCCCAGTACCACAAAAAAAAAAAAAAAAAAAAAAAAAGATAAGGAATCCCACTGTGTGAGAGAAGCCACCTGCTTAAGACCTAGTTAATGACAATCATCATTCCCCGAGTGTTTGTGGAGGAGGGAGAGGTTAGTAATGTGACCCCCACGTAGGGAAAATTGGAGGATCCTAGACCAGGGTAGCCATTCTACTTTTTTATGCTTAAGCTCTTGATTCAGAAATGAATGCTATTCAAATATATGTAATTTGGCCTCTCATTTCCACATAATATAACCTTATGTTCAAACACTGAGTAACCCATCCTCCTTTTTTCCCCCCTTTCTGCTACTCCAGAACCCCAAGCACTTGTCCTGTCACATCAGACTCTTTTAGGCTGGAGAATTTATGGATGGAATCAACTTCTGGGTTGTCTAGCCTGGCTTGAAGCTGCAGTTTATCAAATTCAGATGCTAACTTTAATGTCCTTTTTTTTTTTTTTTTTTTAACCTAGGGGCACTTAACCACTGAGCCACATCCCCAGCCATTCTGTATATTTTATTTAGAGACAGGGTCTCACTGAGTTGCTTAGCACCTCACTTTTGCTGAGGGTGGCTTTGAACTCACAGTCCTTCTGTCTCAAATCTCCTGAGTCCCTGGGGTTATAGGCATGTGCCATTGTCTAACTTTCCCTAGTCAGAGGATCCTGGAAAAGTAGTAGTTCTTATGGCCAGGGGCCCTGGTATGCACATTGGTGTGTGCCTTTTTTCTCTGAGATAGTACAAATGAATTGTACACGTTTACACCAGGGTCTGTAGTCCCACCAGCCTTCAGCCAGACTGCCCTTCCTCAGTTTTCTCCCAACTTCATCACCTGTGCGCAGCCACATCTTAGTCCTTACCTGTTCCCAGATGTCATAAACAACTAAAGTTACTTCCTCCTTATCCACCATGATGCGTCTCTCATAGGTGTCCTCTGTTGGGAAATAGAATAAAGCCCATTAAGAGGTTCCCCAACTTGTGAAAACTGGTAACCAGGAACACCTCAGATCCCAGCAGCAGGAAACCCCTGTCAGGAAGTCTGCCATAAAAAGCACTAGAGAAGCTTCTCTTAGGTTTCATTCTCCAGGGGATGCTTATGCCATGAGCACTTTCATCCCTCAATAGAGCCCCAGGGTCCCCTCCACCACCACCTGCTCCCCCAAATACCTGCATTCTCCAGCTCATGAGCACTGTCTCCCTGGAGACCACCGAAAGTGCCTGCAAGGGTGCTTTTGCCTACGCCACTTTCCCCTACCAGCATGACTTTGAAGATGCCATCCTTTTGGGCAGGGGCTGCCTCTCCTGAGCCCAAGGAGTCAGAGGAACCAGAAGATGAGGCCTGAGGCGGCCAGTCAAGTTCATCTACAGCTTGTGCCCTGCAGAGCTGGTGCTTGTAGGGCACAGGCATACTGCCTCTTCGTCTGGGGACCCCAGGGACAGTGGGTAGCCCACTCTGGTCCAATCCTGCCAACAGTTTCTCTGGCTTCTTCAGAAGTGTGGCATCTGTTTTCTGGAGGGGCAAAGAAAAGGAAGCCATGAGTGGGATATGTCCAGCCATCTGCAGAGAGCTAATCCAAGCTGCTCCAGCTTTGGAGGCCCAGCCACACCCAGTTGATGACCATGACCCAGAAACAACAGAATCTTTGGCTCAACTTTTTACACTAAAGTCCCCCAGAAGCTTGGACTAATGTGACATGATGATTTCCCCATTGTAGTCCTAGCCACATCTGTTCAAAATTACCCCATATAGGGGAGGTACTTGTGTGCAGGTCACATACCCACTCACACTTTAAACTGACTGATACAGGCATACTCTCAGACTTGAACTGTGGCCTAGGGGGGCTGGAGGAGGCTATCCCTCCTTCCATCAAGGGGCCTGCCTCCTACTGGTAATCCTACTTCTTCCTTGCACTGGTAATCCTTAAACTGAGGAGGGGCAGAAGGGATGAGAAGCTGAAGCTGCTGAAGATTCTGGGGAGTAGGTATGAGCAGAGTCAAAAACCTTGTGGGGAGTTGTTCCAGGGCTCTGTGAGATGATGTGTGTTTGGGTTGTGGACGTGTGTGAGACTTCTTCCTGTGTGGTCTCTGTGGATGTGTGTGTGAGTATATGCAGCTTTTACCCGTGCCCTGTATGTGAGCTTCCCCCAGTGCATGGCTGTGTGCAAGAATCCTGCATCCCTGGTTGTCCCTGTGAGTGGGAGAGAATATTGCGTTCATGGAGAAGTAGAGGTGGAGAGAGAGAGAGTATGAGTGAGAGGGAGGGTGACAATGCATGGGTCAGGGTAACTGGAGGAGGAACAACAGACATAACAAAGGGGGATGGAGAAAGACTGGAAATAGCCCAGGATCAATACTTGGCTGGCAGCCAGGGCCTTTAGGAGCCAGAAGAAACCCTTACAACAGGTCCCCGTGGTAGCCCCCTACCCGTGACTCCCAGGCTTGTGGGCTGCCCCTTCCCTTTCACCCTTCCCTCCTGTCTGTCCCAGACTATAGGGAATGAAGCTGACCTGAGCATCACTTATTGGTTTCTCAAGCAAAGCCCTGGGAGTGATGGGGGAGGGGGCACTTGGGCAGCTCTTCTCGCCCTCCACCTAGCCCAGCCCTTATATGAACAAGGGTCTTCATTACTTCCTGACTTGCCTTTCCCCTCTTGCTGACTGCATCTCTAGTTCTGACCACCAAAGCCTCAGTTCCCACCCCCGTGGTTTCAGCCGGCACCTGCTTATGTTAGCCCTCACCTGGTGTAGGTGTCCCTGGTGGGGAGGCCTGGCAGCTGCCGGAGGGACAAAGTGCTGTGTTTTCTGTGTCCATGTCCATGTCGGTATCGGGGTCCGTGTACATTCGTGTGTGTGCGTGCAAGTGCAGCCCAGCAGCTTGCAGCACCCGCTCCCTCACTCAGCAGCACTGTCAGCTTTTCCCTTTAAATACCACCCCCCCACATGTCCTCCCCCTAGACACCTGGGGAAATTGTCCCGCCCCCTGATGAGGTCACATATGTTAATGAGCAGTGATGTCAGCGGGATTCCCTCCTTCTGCCCCCCTCCCTTTTCTTTGTGTCACTTCCCTCTGGGAGCATACTCACCATGAGCTTGGTTAAGGCGTGAAAGAACAAAGTCAGAGGGGTGGATGAGATGGAGGTTCAGAGAGGTGGGGTGGGGGCTGAGAATGGCAGGAGGCAGGTTCCCAGGGGAGGAAAGGTCTTTTTTTCCAGGTGTCAGAATGAACTATGTATCATTTGTGTCCGTTTCCAGCCCCCTATCCCAGCATGTAGCCCCAGAATGGGTGCTCAGTGGTTGAAAAGAAGGATGAGAGGCAAAGACTCTAAGCTGATCTGAAAGACAAAGAGAAACATGCCAAAAGAGATGCAAGGGCAGTGGGCCGTCCACCCCACCACCATCTCCTCTTCCACCCTGCCTCTTCTGGGCTGAGAGCCATAAAAGTACCCATTTCCCAGTGTGGCTCCTAGGCAGATGGGGGCTCTGTAAGAAAAACTGCTTTTTTGGTCAGCTTAATTTTTTTTTTTTTTTTTTTTTTTTTTTTTTTTTTTTTTTGCCACTAGGTTCAGGTAGGTGCAAACCACTATAGGGGCTTCTTCCTTCACCTCATCTCCTTCCCAACCAGGCCCACCCTGCCAGTGTTAATCAGAGCAGGTAAAAAAAAGAAAGGAGAGAGATACCAGGATGGATAGTGTCTGCCTTAAGCCTATGTAAGCAGCTACTTACTGTCCCTTTTGTGCCCAGCTTCTTTTCCCTTCAGGTTTCCACTCTTGCCCTTCCTTCTGGACACTCTCAAGATCCCAAACACACCTTCTGATTTCCTCTCCCCAACTTCATCCTCTATTTGCCAGGTGCTCTGCTACGGATAGTTCTGCATTATCTCCCTTCCTCTTCCTGACCCAAAGACTCAGAATGGTAGGTGGGTGGCCTGTCCCCAAAGTAATGATGCAGGGATGACTGGGATTCCACCCAGATCTTTCCAAGGCCAAAGACTATTTTTTTTTTTTTTTTTTTCATTTCTGTGCTGTGCTGCTTTCCCTGTCTTGAAAATTCCAACTGTCTTTTATTATTGGGAACAATCCATTTTGTCATCCTCAGTGGACTCTTCCAATGGAAGATGCAAATAACAATATTGGGAATGATTTGCAGTGACACTTCACTTGTCTGGAGGACAGGCTCTAGAGGAAGCAGGGAATACTCCTTAGCTTCTAATATATTCATGCATTTTACTAATTAGACTCTTCAGTCCTCAACCACAGCCTGCTTGTCCTTATTGTATTCACACTTTTAATGTGTCCATGTGTGTTCCTGTAGTAGATTAGAACTGCCAGGTGCAGTGACACATGCCTGTAATCCCAGTAACTCAAGAGGCTGAGGCAGGAAGATCACAATTTCAAGGCCAGCCTCAGCAATTTAGCAAGAACCTAAGCAACTCAGTGGTAAATTGCCCTGCGTTCAATTCCCAGCACCCCCCAAAAGAAACAGATTAGAATCACATTTAGAGCAGCAAGTACCCCCTAATTAACCTGGTAGCATAAGGCAACCTCAGGAAAAACTTTTAAAGCATCCAGAAGCATTAAAAAGGAGTCTAAGGGCCAGGCATGGTAGTGCACACCTGTAATTTCAGGGGGCTGAAGCAGAGGATCACAAGTTCAAAAGCCCACCTTGGCAACTTAAGGAGATCTGTTTCAAAAGAAAAAAGACTGGCGATATAGCTAAGTGGTAGGGCACCCCTGGGTTCAATCTTCAGCACTGCCAAAAAAAAAAAAAAAAAAAAAAAAAGTCTAAGGTCATGCTCTAAGGTCATTTGATATAAAGTCAAATAGTGCCCCCCACAACAGTTACAGCTTCTGAAGACACTGCTGCAGAGAAGTCATCGGATTTCATGGATGATTCTCAGCTATTCAGAAAAATTTATATTGCAGGACTGCTGAAGATGAGTGGAACATTTTAGGATGATTTTCTTCCAAAGTGAGTTGTTGGGGCTGGGGATATAACTTAGTTGGTAAAGTGCTTGCTTTGCATGCAGAAGGCCCTGGGTTCAATCCCCACCACCACAAGAAGCAAAACAAAGTGAGTGGTTTTTTTTTTTTTTTTTTTTTTGGTACCGGGGATTGAACTCAGGGGCACTCGACCACATCCCCAGCCCTTTTTTTGTATTTTATTAGAGACAGGGTCTCACTGAGTTGCTAAGTGCCAAGCCATTGCTGAGGCTGGCTTTGAACTCATGATCCTCCTGCTTCAGCCTCCCAAGTGCTGGGATTATAGGCATGCACCACCGTGCCAGCTAGTGAGTTGTTTTTGTTTTAAATTGTAAAGTAGTCACCATTATGAATCTGGAAAACTCTCTTGGGTGGTTGGATTACTTTCTGTACCAGATAAGAGTGAGTCAGGGCCTGCAGAACCCAGCAACAATTCACTACTTTGAATTATGCCTCACTCAGTCCAGCTTTGTGCCAAAGGAGCAGCCTGGGTTTTACTTTGAACAACCTGACCCTCATCCAGTAGGGCACACCCAGTGTCTAGAGAAACTTCCATAAACAAAGGCCTCCCTAGGGAACTCTGCTCTACAGCCCTCCCTCCAACATTCTGAAGCATTCATTCTACAACCACAAGGGACACTTTCACTTTAAATCTTTGTCCACTTTGTTTATTTTATTTAAAAATATTTTTTTTTGGGGTGGGGGAGAGGGTACCAGGAATTGAACTCAGGGGCACTTGACCACTGAGCCACATCCCCAGCCCTATTTTGTATTTTTTATTTAGAGACAAGGTCTCACTAAGTTGCTTAGAACCCTGCTTTTTGCTGAGGCTGGCTTTGAACTGGCGATCCTCCTGCCTCATCCTAATCTTTGTCCACTTCAAAATTGCAAATACCCCTAAGAGAGAAAAAGGTCTGGAGCAAGTCAAGGGATGAAGATATCAGACTGCAGATTTTTGAGGTGGCTAAGGAGGAAAAGAAGAGCAAGGGAGGGCACAAAGACTAGGTGAAGAAGTGGGGAAGAGAAATTACCATTCCTGCTGCATTTTTCACTGAGACATTGGGTAGATTCTGTCTGCACTGGGAAGGAGGGCCCAAAGGGAGAATTGTAAGCAGGAGTCAGGTTCCCTGGAGGTCCTTCCACACACTTTGGAGAAGAAGTGGAGTGGAAGAAGCTCAGGTTTTCCCTGGGCTAAGATACCAGGGTCCCAGAACTGCACATGGGTCCACACCTCCTCTGCCACTTCCTCAGGCTCTTGCTCACTAGGAGGGAAATTGTGTAATTACTGCTGGCTGTGAGGATGTTGACAGGGTGTGTAATCAACAGGGCCCTTCCACCAGGGAACTGAGAGCCTGAGGGGGCCATTCCCCTAGGGACCATCTCAGCTTTGCTCCTGAGGTATCACTCCCACAGACTCCTTCTATATCCTATGTCCCAAGATTTTCTTTTTAAACTCTGTGACAACTTGTCACCTTCTCACCAGAGGCAGGCCTCCATTTCTCAGGGGATCATCCCTCTCCTATCACCTGCCCCAGCTCTTCAGCTCTGTCCATTACTTATACTCAGCTGTTTCTTCTCAGGAAGTCCAGGGTCTAGCCATCATGTCTTTTTTTGTTGTTGTTGTTCATCCTGCCCTAGAATTCACTACTGTCTTCCAACTATTGTTGGCAGGTTTCATCCTGAGCCCTCTTCCAAGACCTCTTGGATTCAGCCTTGGTGGCGCCAGCCCTTCCACAGGCTGAATGGTTGTGACTTTCCCTTTGACTGATCATTCCCTGCTTTTTTTTTTTTTTTTTTTTTTTTTTTTTTTTTGGTATCAGGGATCTAATCCAGGGTACTTTATAACAGAGCCACATCTTCAGCCCTTTTTCATTTTTGAGACAGGGTCTTGCTAAATTGCTGAAGGCTTCACTAAGTTGTTGAGGCTGGCCTTGAACTTAGGATCCTCCTGCCTCTGCAAGGCATTGGGATTATAGGTGTGCAGTATGGCACCCAGCTTCATTCCCTGCTTTGAGGGAGCTGCACTGAAAGCTCATCTCTCTAGTGTAGGACAGGTTGTTAAGTGCCCGGAGGGGATGGGAGGGTGGAGGGCAGGAGTCACAGCTCCTATGTTCCACCAGGGACAGACTGCTCCGGTGTGACATCTGTGCTCTGAAAGTACTCCATAAATGGCAACCTTTCTGGCTCCCTGATTTCCAACCTGGGGTGAGTAAAGAAATTTGATGCTCAACCCTGTGTCACTGCAGGATGGCTCCAGGCAGTGAGCAGAGGTGAAGAGGGTCCTTAGGGTTCCTTGAATTTTTTTTTTTTCTTTTGGTACCAGGGAGTGAACTCAGTGGCACTTACTTAACCACTGAGTCACATCCCCAGCCCTATTTTGTATTTTTTTAGAGACAAGGTTTCACCGAGTTGCTTAGCATTTCACTTTTGCTGAGGATGGTTTTAAAATCGCCATCCTCCTGCCTCAGCCTCCGAGCTGCTGGGATCATAGGCATGTGCCACTGCACCCTGCTTCCTTGAATTTTCTTACCATCCAAGGGGCATAAAAATCAAGGATGGGGTGGTTGAAAGATGTATAGGAAGAGGGTAGCATGCAAAGGGCTAAGCACATGCCTTTATAGGGAGGAACAACAAGAGGGAGCATAAGCCAAGATGAGGAGAGAGGCCAGGCTGAGGCTCACAGCTAATTTACAAAATGTTAAAATTTATGATTCCTTTATTTTTTTTTTTTTTTTTTTTTTTTTTTTTTTTGTGGTACCGGGGATTGAACTCAGGGGCACTCGACCACTGGGTCACATCCCCAGCCCTTTTTTGTATTTTATTTAGAGACAGGGTCTCACTGAGTTGCTAAGTGCCTCGCCATTGCTGAGGCTGGCTTTGAACTCGCGATCCTCCTGCCTCAGCCTCCCAAAGTGCTGGGATTACAGGCGTGCGCCACCGCGCCCGGCTTCCTTTATTTTTTTAACCTTGATTTCCTGGGCAATGATCTAGCTGTGGGACAAAAACATTTGTTGCATTCTTTTTGTGAGCCAGGCTCTATAGGGATGGAGACTGGAAAAACCTCAGGCCCTGCCCAAGTCCTCCCCTTTGGGCTGGAGGGTCTCCAGTCAATTGTCACTCTTGTGCTTAAGGCCACTTTGGGGTGGGGGTTTGGCAAGGATGGAGTGTCCAGGCCTATGACCCTTTAAGAACTTTGCTTTTTAAAAACACTCAACTGGATAGTGGTAGGATGGGGAAAGGGTGGTGGAAAAGGGACTGTAGTCTCTGGCTGTGTAGAGGAAGCTCTCAGCTCTCTCCCTGCTGGAGGAACACCTAACTCTCCAGTAGCTAGAGTGGTCAGTGGGAAGCTAAACCACCCTCTAAAGGGTGCGCCACTGTGACTAGACCCCCAGGTCCCCTCAGGCAAGCAGTGGTTCATCTTCTGCCTCTACCACCCAGACTCCTGGCTCAGCTAGTGGCATCAACAACACATCATCCTCATCCTCTGGGGCCAGGACCGCTGTGTGGGATCCAGATGGAGTCCAGGTTGGTCCTTGGGGCCACAGGCTGGGCAGGAGGCGGCCTCGAAGGGCATGTACCACTCCAGACAATACTGATGGCTCCAGAGGGACAGAGGGCAGTGGCCCCTGGGCCTCAGGGACAGAAGGGAGGGCTGGAGATGTGCTGGCAGATGGGAGGGGGGACTTGACAGGCAGTGGTGGGGCCTGCTCCCCATCCTGTCCACCTACTGCCCCACCCTCACGGGCTGCACCTGGGCTGCCATCCAGAGCCTCAAGAGAAGCAGCAGGAGGTGTAACCTGGGGTCTGGCCTCAGGGGCCCGAGATGAGGGGTTGGTTCGGGGAAGCAGGCCCCAGCGGCGGAGCCTGCGAACCAGACGACGCACTGAGCGGCCCCGCTGGCGACGGCGACCACCTGAGGCACTTCCTGGAGTCATATCCTGGCGCAAAATCTGTAGCAGAGAACGCAGATTGCCCAGCACTGAGTTCTGCAAGGAGAAGAGGCAGATATCAGAGTGAGAGGGCGAGGTGGCTGAATGCAGGAGGACCAGTAGTGAGGCCACAGCCTGTTGGAACAAGGAAGTGCTGGAGTTGGGGGTGACTTACATCATTAGGGTTCTCTGTAGGGAAGTCTTCTACAGGTGGGATGGCACCCTGGGCAATGAGCTGCCCATAGGAGGGAGGTGCCTGTTGTTGCACAATCTCAGCCTCCATCCGAGAGAGGGGGGCAAAGATGCTAAAAGGAAGGAGGGCTAGTCAGTCACTGGCGGCCCCCAGCCAGGGTGACCTACCCCAGCTTGGATAGGCCTCTTCCCTCCACCCTCAGGTCAGGACACCTGGAGCTATGCTATAGCTTTCCTCAAGGTCATCTTATGTCCATTCCTTCCTTGAGACTTCTTTCATAAAAAATCTAGACCTGTCTTTCAAGAGTTAAGCAACAAGCTGGTTACAGGAACCTCTTCCCAAGGTGGGCACCCTCATGGTCTCCTGTAGCTGCACAGGTCCTGTCTCTTCATCTGTAAAAGAGTGCTCACTCTTCTATTGCCATTCCCATTTCCACTGACCTGTACTCCTGGGTGCGAATGGCATACAGCCTGCAGGTGCATCCCAGGGCGATGACCAGCAGCAGGCCGCATACTAGACTGCCAATGACTGCAGCTGTGATGACCTTGCGGGGCAGAGCATAGGAACAGTCCCACTCATCGCTGCCATCAGCACAGTCTGGCTGCCCGTCGCATACCCATGTCTCATACACACACTTCTCGTCCCGGCATCGGAAGTTGCCAGGCTGGCAGTGCCGGCATCGTCTCTCGTCTGCCCCATCAGCACAGAATGTCTGGTAGTTGCAGCGGTCAGCAGGCAGGTAGCAGGCTGTGGCACCAGGGGTGCCAGCAGCCCCGCAGGGGAAATGTCCAGGTGGGCAACCAGGACAGTCCTCCTCATCTGTACCATCAGCACAGTCCCATGAGCCATCGCAGCGCTGGGCCTCACTATAGCAGCGCTCACCTAGGTTTTCACCAGCTCCCAGGCCTGAGCCTAAGCCGCATGGTCGGTCCCAAGGCAAGCAGTAGCCCCGCACATGGTAGGTAGCATTGAAGCCCCGACCATTGCTCCAAGCAACTGTGTGATAAGCAACAACAGCTTGACCAGACAGTGTCTCCACAGTGACAGCCTTGCCATTGCTGAAGTGAGTGAGACTGCGCAGTAGCCGAGGGGTCTCTGGGGGCCCAGCGCCATCATACACATGTACTGCATCTCCATAACCCAAGTCCAGGGCTGTGAAGCGCACTGCTAGCCGCCGGCCATCGTGGGGGTCCAGCAGCCACAGGCAGGACTGGGGATGAGAGACTGAGGCCAGGTGTGAATAGCCAGGGGAGGAGAAGACCCCATAGAAGTCCTCCAAGGTGAGATTGCAGGGCAGGGTAGGGGTGGGGACTGGGGTCAGGTTAGGGAATGGGTCTGAGCTGCAGCCTGCCTCATCAGAGCCATCACCACAGGCATCAATTCCATCACAGCGCTGGGCAGGAGGTACACAGCGGTGGTTCAGGCACTGGAATTCTTCCTGCAGGCACATCAGCCAATCTGTAGAGGCATCATGGAGAGGGACTGTGAAACATCAGAGCCCTCAGGATCTTCCTCTCTTTCTTGGTGCTTATACTGCCCACTCTAACAGCCCCTCAGACTTCTCTATCCAGCCTACCTTGGCTGTAGGAGAGCAGGAACCCCTGGCCCACGGGTGTTCTGGCCCCAGCATAGCTGTAAGTGATGGTGACATTGCCCCCTGGCAGCTGAAGAGGGCTGAAAGGTGCCTCACACAGGGAGATCACTGGCTGGAGAGGGGAGCTCAGGATTAAGCGCTCTGAGCCACAGGCCAGGTGAAGCTTCTGGAACCTACAGGGGTAGAGGAGAGCAGTACATAAAATGTTCTTGATTGCTGCTGGCTTCCACCTCCCCCAGTGCCACCAGGACCTTCTAGCCCAAGAAGCACAAACACCTGCTCATCCATGATTCAAATGAAGGCTCAGCCAAATTCTTTTGCAGTAAATGTCATCAATGGGCATAGTCCTAACAGAGGCTAGTGACACAATAATACCATGAGATATGTCCAAGAGCCATCTGGAAAAAACTGACCTGTGTTCAGAAATTAAGTGAAAAATAATTTTATTGCTTTTGGGTTGTTGCACCACTGTCACCCAAGTATTGTGCCAGCAATAACTGACAATTACTACACAGTTCAATTAAACAGAACTCACCAACAACCCAGTACTAGAAGGTGAGACCTGAGTTTATCATAGCATGCTGATCCCTCTGCCAAAACAGCCACTCCCCAGATTGCTCTCTCCCTTTGCCTACCCTTTTCTGAGAAAATCCATAGCAAGTGAACCATATGAGACAAACAGTTAGGTACTTAAAATGGGCCCCAATGCCACGACCCAAGGTCAGTGAAGCCTACGGAGATGGAATGTTTAACAGATATGGAGGGGTGCTGGACTGTAGCTCAGTGAAAGAGTGCTTGCTTAACATGTGTCAGGTGCTGAGTTCAATCCCCAGCACTAAAAAAAAAAAAAAAAAAAAAAAAAAAGAAAACAGATCTGAGAAAGTTAAGGAAGGTTCTATGCTGATTAAGGAATAGTTTGCTGTTGTTTACAGTACTGGGGATTAAACCCGGGGATACTGTACCATTGAGCTACATTCCAAGTCCTCTTTATTTTATTTTGTTTTTTAAATATTTATTTTTTAGTTATAGGTGGACAAAATATCTTTATTTTTTATTTTATGGGTGCTGAGGATCAAACTCAGTGCCTCACACATGCTAGGTGAGTGCTCTACCTCTGAGCCACAACCCCAGACCCCTTTTTATTTTGAGACAGGATTTTGCTAATATTGCCCAAGCTGGCCTTGAACTTGTGATCCTCCTGTCTCAGCTTCCTGAGTTGGTGAGATTATGAGCATGCACCACCACATTGGCTAGGGAGTAGTTTTTTTTAATTCCGGACAGGGATGTGCAATGCATTGAAGGACTTCTCAGAACAATCCTGCCTGAGTCCAAGACCATTTATAGAGTAACCATGGTCCTTAGGAGATGTTCAGGACCTAGGCTAGATGTCCACTGCAGCCCACTGTTACTATGTCAGGCCTGGAACAAGTCAAGGTTTTAGGGCAAACTAGGCAAAATAAAATTCTACTCTTCTGTTGGCAAGGATGATAAGCCACAAACAAGTGATCTCTGAAGATTTTTTCCAGGGTGGAGCGGGAAGAGGCAGGGGAGAGAGAATGGTGTTTTGCCTTGCTTCTCACCTGACTGTTACCGTCTGCTCCTTGCTACCCAGGATGAGCCAGGTGCAGTTGGCAGGGGAGCTGCGGCTGTCCCAGCCCAGGGGCCTCTGTAAGGTGCCTTGCACTTCCAAGAGCAGTGCAGGAGGGTTCTCACAAGCTGGAGGGAAAAAGGTGGAGACACTGATATACAGCCCCTTAACATCCCACTTCTGTCCAGGTTTATGACCTCCAAGGGCCTGGGCTCTTCAAGATGGAACAGGGTACACTGCCCCTAGTAATAGTCCACTGGCCCCTCTCTTCCTCTCTTCCCTCCTCCTGGTTTAAATATTAACACCACAATGCTGAGCTCTGCTTTGCACTAGTCACTGGGTGAGGGAGGAGGAGTAGCTCATATTTCTCTATTTTGAGGAAGATATATTCTAGTTAGACCAAGCAGGGACATTCCATGGAAAAAAGGTACATAACAACTGCCAGGTGAGGGCCCACACTGGGCGTCAGTTTTCCCATATGTAAAATAAAAGATTGATGAACTCCACTCTAAAACTATGGCAGGTCTCGTGAAATTCAGGGAAGAGAGTCCTTCTCTTGGATTCCCTTTCATCGCCAAACCCCGCACAGCCCCAGGGGCACCATCTACTCACCAGGATTTGGGAAAATGTTCAGGTCTGGATGTGCCAGAGCGCCTCCTACAGGGAAAGCGAAAAAGGATAGGACTGTGAATCGCTCTAAGTTTTTTTCACCTGAACAACTCAAGGAGGAAACGAAGCTGGCCTGGGACTTCCGGGCTCCGTGAGAAGGGGTAGTGAGATCTGGGGAGGCTGCCATGCGTGACCTCAAAGGCAGGTGGTCCAGCAGTGCCTGTGGGGTTAATAGGGTGGGGAAGCCAGAGAGAGGACGAGGGCTGAATGCAGCCTGTGGGGACTTTCCAGAGGTTGGGGCAGGCAGCGCTGGCTGCGGTGGGGGTTGGTGGTACCGGCAGGAAGGTCCGGGTGAGGAATCGCATGGGAGGGAGTTAAGACCCAGCCCCAGCTCGGGCGGAGTGTCGCGCGTTTAACTCGTCTCGGTTCTTACCAAGGAGAAGGGGGAAGAGGACAGCCGGCAGCATCCTGGGCCGTCTTGAGGTGCAGGAAGAGTCCTGGAGCTTCTGTCGTCTACCCAGTGGAGAGGCGGCGGTGCTGCGGGCGTCCCGGCTCCCCAGTGCCGCAGCCCCGCGGGGGCTCCATGGCCCAGGCTCGACCTGTGCTCTGGATGCCAGGGCTGGCAGCGGGGAGGCGCGGGCCGCCCAGGAGTAGGGGCGGAGCCTCTCGCCAACTTTGGAGTTGTTTTTCTCCGGCCGTCGCCGCGCGTCCTCTCTCGGGGCCGGCAATCGAAGGCCGGGACTCGGCTCCGCGGGTGTTGGGGCGCGCACTCGCCTAGAGCCGGCCCGCAGGCCGCGAATGCCCCTCTGCAGGCCTGGCCGCCACCTGCCGGGGCTTGAGGCCACTTCCTCTTCGGGCCAAACTTTGGCGACTGTCAGACCCCAGGGCTGGCCTAGGTGCGGCTCAACTTCCCCAGTGCGTCCAGCTCTCGGAACGCGACTGGGAAGTAGGGGAGGGGGAGAAACGGCTGGGCCCGGCTTCCTGGCCCTCACCCAGGCAGTACCCCAGGCTGCTCTGGAGTCCGAGCAGCAGGGGCGGAGGGAGGGGCGGGTGGCGAGTCTGGTTCCACCCCTGCCAATCAACGTGCGGGCCCCGCCCACTTGCTTGCCTTAACCCCTTTCCGGCCCTGGCTGGGACTTGCCCAACCGGCCCTTGACAAACAGCTTCAGCTTCCACTTTAACCCTGTTTTGGCTAGATTTTTTTTTTTTTTTTAATATTTTTAGTTGTAAATGGACACAATGGTTTTTGTTTATTATTATTATTATTATTATTATTATTATTATTTTACGTGGTGCTGGGAATCGAACCCAGTGTTTATCGCGAGCTAGGCGAGCGCTCTACCACTGAATTACAATCCCAGCCCTTGGCTAGACTTTTGAGTATAACTTGTTTTTTGTTACAGGATGTGTTTATGACATGTTTGTCAAAGATCATCTGCTTATTCCATAGACATAATGGCTTTCCTTTGAACCCTTCAGTTCTCGGTACTTTTTCTTGTCCCAGTGTCTGAGATCTAGTAGCACTTTTGGTAGTGAGCCTATAGCAATTACCATACGGTATGGTAACCATTTGTTATGGCATTTGTTTAGGCATCATTCCCGCCCCTACCCGCCCCTTCTCTGGAAACTGAAACTTCCTGTAGGTTGGGACCTAGACTGTTTACCTTTGTACCCACAGAGATTCTCCCCTGCACACGGTAAGAACTCAATAAACGATAGATGAATATATGAATAAATATGCTTTTCCCATATGTGATCTCTGCTGCCTATGTAATCTTAAGAAAATTACTTAACCTCTCTGTGTGTCTCTATTATGAAATGAAGTTTATAACAGTATAACTCGCTCTTGTTGTGAACATTTAGGAAGATAATGCAAGTTAAGTACTAAAGCACACTGTCAGACTAGAGATAGCTCCGTATCTGATGGCAACTATTATTAGCAATCACAGGACATATTTCTAGTTTATGTGGGCTTGGGGTTACTGATTTCCTATGACAGGGATAGATAATATTAATAAACAATACTAATTAATTGCAAGCTGGGCGCGATGGCGCACGCCTGTAATCCCAGTACTTGGGAGGCTGAGGCAGGAGGATCACGAGTTCAAAGCCAGCCTCAGCAATGGTGAGGTACTCAGCAACTCAATGAGACCCTGTCTCTAATACAATACAAAAAAAAAAAAAAAAAAAAAAGGCTGGGAATGTGGCCCAGTGGTCGAATGCCCCTGGGTTCAATCCCTGGTACCAAAAATAAATAAATAAATAATGATAACTAATTTCAAACACAAATGTATGTGCACCATATTTTCTTTACCTATTCATCTGTTGATTCATAGGCTGATTCTATTCTTAGCTATGGTGAAAAGTGGCACAATAAAGCATGGGCATGCATGTATCTCTTTTGTATGCTGACTTCACTTCCTTCAGGTATTTACCCAGGAGGTGTGTACAGCCAGACCAAATGGTGGTTCTATTTTCAGTTACTTGAGGAACTTCCATGCTGTTTTCCTTAGCAGTTATACTCATTGACCTTCCCACCAGCAGTGTATAAGTGTTTTTTTTTCCCCATATACTCACCAACATTTGTTTTTGGTTTTTGTTGTTTGTTTATTTGTTTTGTTTGGGGTTGTTCTTTCTTTCTTTCTTTTTTTTAATAATAGCCATTCTAACTGAGGTTAATTGCAAACACTTTTTTGAGGCCGCCCCCCATATTTCAGCCATAGACCTAAGTCAGCACTTAACTACATACATAGTAAATATTTGTATTTGTTCATTTAATCCTGTCAACAACCCTGTGAACTAGGTACTATGGTGACTCCCATTTTGCATATAAGGAAATGCAAACATGGATAAGTATATTGCCCAGGATCTAGTACAGGTTGAGCATCCCTAATCTGAAAATCCAAAATACAAAATGCTCCCCAAATTCTAAACCTTTTGAGCATCAGAATGACACCATAGTGGGAAATTCTGTGCCATGAAACTTTGGTTCAGGCACAAAATTATTAAAAATATTGTATATGGGGGCTGGGATTGTGGCTCAGCGGTAGAGTGCTGGCCTAGCACGTGCGCAGCCCAGGTTCAATCCTCAGCACCATGTAAGAATAAAGGCATTGTGTACAACTAAAACAAATAAATATTTTTTAAAATATTGTATAAAATTAATCTCAAGCTGTGTGTATAAGTAGTTTATGAAACATGAATGAATTTCATGTTTAGATTTGGGTTCTATCCCCATGATTTCTCATTAGGTATATGCAAATATTAAAAAAAAAAAATTCCAATGCTCTGGACCCATGAGTTTCAGTTAAGAGGTACTCAGCCTGTAAATGGTGAAGTTAAGGATTGAACCTAGACGATCTTGGCTCTGGATAGACAAATTCTGATCCTTACTGCTCTTTCCCCTCTACAAATGGTATCAAACTCTTCTCTGATAATGCCACTTGTTGCTTATGGACCTCAGTACAGCTTGAAGCCATAGAGTTAGCAGTATAAAGGCACTTCCTCCCCTTGGACCTTGGTTCCATGCCCTATCTCTGCTCCCTACTGTATCCTTAAGGACTAATGACAGATGGATCTGATAGGACCCTGAAGGTAGGAGGAGGATGCAAAGGGAAGCAGGGCAAAGAGGTTGGGAAACTGCAATCATTTAAGTCCTAAAAGTGGAGTTTTAGTGTGAGTGTTGGCTGTGCTCCCTGTGCTGGGTACCTGGCAGGTATCTGGAACTCTTAAGACTTCACTTTAGCTCCAAAGAGCTTATGGTCTAGTTGGAAAGAGAAGTCAGAAACAGATTTAAAATGCCAAACAGCTGTGGGTGTACTTATGGGAGTGGACATGTTTGGGATTAGGGGATTTGGAAAGGAAGCAGGAGAGGTGGTGGTGATATGGGAAGAGGTGTGTGTGTGTGTGTGTGTGTGTGTGTGTGTGTGTGTGTGTGTGTGGCGGGGGGGTGGAACAGGGGGGAGGACAAAGAGAAGGGGAAAGTGAGCCCATAGTCTGGGATGCTGCATAAACTGAAATTTGCAAAAAAATAAAATCAAGACCTAAATTGTAGGTGGGAGCAAGCATTATCACTAGGAAGAAATGGCACCAGAGAAGAACAAACTTATTCTATAAATATATGAGTGCCTTCCAAGTGCAAGGTACTGTGGTAGACACTGGGGATTAATTTTTTTAAATCAAAAATTGGTCATACAGAGCCGGGCGCGGTGGCGCACGCCTGTAATCCCAGCACTTTGGGAGGCTGAGGCAGGAGGATCGCGAGTTCAAAGCCAGCCTCAGCAATGGCGAGGCACTTAGTAACTCAGTGAGACCCTGTCTCTAATAAAGTACAAAAAAGGGCTGGGGATGTGGCTCAGTGGTCGAGTGCCCCTGAGTTCAATCCCCGTACCAAAAAAAAAAAAAAAAAATTGGTCATACATACTACTATTATAAATAAAAAAAAAAAAAGAAAGGAAAAAAAATTGGTCATATAGGGCTGGGGCTGTAGCTCAATGGCAGAGCATTTGCCTAGCGTGTGTGAGGCATTGGGTTCAATCCTTAGCACCATATAAAAATAAACAAAGGCATTCTGTCCATATACAACTACAAAAAATATTTTTAATACCTTTATTTTATTTTTATGTGGTGCTGAAGATGGAACCCAGGGCCTCACACGTGCTAGGCTGCTAGGCAAGTGCTCTACCGGTTAGCCACAACCCCAGCCCCCCCAAATTTTTTTAAAAAAATTGGCCATATAGCAAGGTGCAGTGTACACACCTGTAAACCCAGCAACTCTGGGCACTGAGGTAGGAGCATCTCAAGTTTGAGGCCACCTCAGCAACTTAGCAAGACTCTAACTCAAAATAAGAAAATAAAAGGACTGGGGATGTAGCTCAGTGATAAAGTGACCCTGGGTTAAATCCCCAGTACCAAAAGTTGGCCATGTCTCAAATTTAAAGGGTTTATTATTATTATTATTATTATTTGCAGTGTTGGAAATGGATCCCAGCACGTCACACATGCTAGGCAAGTGCTCTTTTTGTGTTACTGGGGATTGAACCTAGGGGCACTCTAACTGAGCTACATCCTTTGCCATTATTATTATTATTATTATTATTATTATTATTATTGACAGGGTCTCCCTAAGTTGCCCAGGCTGGCCTTGAACTTTTGATCCTCTTGCCTCAGCCTCCCTAGTTGCTGAGCCTGCAGGTGTGGGCCACTGCATCTGGCTTAGATTCATGTAAATCACATTTAGACCACAGGTATCTCTGGGAATGGGCCAGTAGAAACATTCTTGGAAATCTTTAGGGAATTATTGAAAATAGTGGAAGTAACGGAAATGGGCAGATATTTAGTTTAGTATTTTTTTTTTTATATATTGGCGATTGAACCCAGGACACTTTACGACTGAGCTACATCCCCAGTTCCACCCCCCCTTTTTTATTCCAAATTTATTTTTTATTCTAAGTTGTTAGTGATGACAGCAGACTGTATTACATTTCATATTATACTTGTAGAGCACATTTTTACATATCTCTGGTTGTATACAAAGTATATTCACACCATTTGTGACTTCATACATGCACTTAGGGTAATGATATCCATCACATTTTACCATCTTTTTTTTTCTTCACCCTTTTGCCCCCTCCCTTGCCCTCCCTCCCCATTGGCCATTCTAGTGTTCCTCTAATCCTCCTATGCTCCCCATCCCAACCCCACTGTGAATCAGCCTCCTTATATCAGAGAAAACATTTGGCATTTGGCTTTTTGGGATTGGCTAATTTCACTTAGCATTATATTCTCTAACTTCATCCATTTACCTGAAAATGCCATGATTTTATTCTCTCTTATTGCTGAGTAATACTCCATTGTGTATATATACCACATTTTCTTTATTCATTCATCTACTGAAGGGCATCTAGGTTGGTTCCACAGTTTAGCTATTGTGAATTGTGCTGCTATAAACATTGATGTGGCTGTGTCCCTGTAGTATGCAGTTTTTAAGTCCTTTGGGTATAGACTGAGGAGTGGGATAGCTGGGTCATAAGGTGGTTCCATTCCCAGTTTTCCAAGGAATCTCTATACTGGTTTCCATACTGGCTGCACCATTTTGCAGTCCCACCAACAATGTATGAGCGTGCCTTTTTCTCCACATCCTCGCCACCCCCCCCCCCTTTTTTTTTTAAAGAGACAGGTTTTGTTTAAGTTGCTTAGGGCCTTGCTAAGTTGTTGAGGCTGGCCTCAAACCTGCAATCCTCCTGCCTCAGCCTCTGGAGTTGCTGGGATTATAGGCATGTGCCATTGTGCCCAGCAGATGTTTCATTTTTAAAATACCTTTTTTTGTTTTCTTGTCATACTTTTATAGAGTACTTACCATATACTAGGTACTGTTTAAAACACTTCACATACATTATCTCATTTAATGCTTACCACACCTCAAGGAAGTAGGTATTATTTTTGTCCTTGTTTTAAAATTGAGGAAACTGAGTCACAGTTCAGATAACTTGCTCAGATCAAACTACTAGCATGTGTAAGAACCCAAACTTAAGTCAAGCTGTTTGGATCAGAGTCCTTGCTGTTAAACAAGATAGATTCTAGAATATTCACAGTAAGGACTTTCACACCTGGCTAATTTCTAGAATAGATTATAAAACAGATGGCTTGTGAATATACAAAGAGGGAAGAGGCAACCTGTCAATCATTCACCTTTCTGCTTTCAGATTCATTCTTCTACCTTTTCCTGCAAACAACATTTCCTAGGCTCCTTTGCACAGTGACTTTGGTCTAGGTTCAGCTATTAGGAGGCTTGGTGGAAAGCTAGAGGGGAGGGAAAAGGAGGATCCAGGAAGTATCCTGTCCCGCTGCTTCACCTTTATTTTCAGTAGGAGCTACTATGCATCTTCTATGGTACTAGCTCTCTCTAGGAAGCCTGGCCTCTCTTTCTTTGTTCTTCCAGCTTCCTGCTGTTGCTAACCTATGGCCTATCTCAACATCTCCTTTTTGGCTTTTTAGTAATTTCATCATATTTATGACTATATTAATTTTCTTTTTCTTTTTTTTTTGGTACTGGGGATTGAACTCGGGTTGGGGGGGGCACTCGACCACTGGGCCACATCCCCAGCCCTTTTTTATATTTTATCAGAGACAGGATCTCACTGAGTTGCTAAGTGCCTCACCATTGCTGAGGCTAGCTTTGAACTCGTGATCCTCCTGCCTCAGCCTCCCAAGTGCTGGGATTACAGGCGTGTGCCACCGCGCCCAACTATTTATGACTATATTTCTGTTAAGTTTCTTCTCTTTAACTGTCTGGCATGGGGTATTTTCCTGACTAGATCCTGACCCATAAGGATAACCGCCACAGTAGTTGGCATAGTTTACCAAGAAATAGACACATTATTTTAAAATAATTCTTCTTGGGAGTATTATTTAGACAGTACCATAAATGCAGACTATCTGGATTTAAGCCAATAGGAAAATCTGTGTTGAACTAGCAGTCTCAGACTGAAGTATGTTCATAGTAAACACATCAAAACTGACGTCAATGGGCTGGGAATATAGCTCAGTGGTAGAGCACTTGCCTAGCATGCACAAGCACCTGGGTTCAATCCCCAGGACCCTACACACATACAACCCCTAAAACTCAACATCAATCTGGAGACTCCCAGTCAACGTAAAAAATTAAGTATCTGAATGAATGGAGATTCAGAAAGTTAAGTTAATCAGCTTTTTGTCTTTTAATTTTTTATTCGTTCTTTTTAGTTATACACAACAGTAGAATGTACTTTGACATATCATACAAAATTAATCAGATTTTAAGATGAACATGAATTGGAATTGAAAGGTAGTAGACAAACCGGGAGTGGTGGCACATGCCTGTGATCCCAACTACTCAGGGTTGGGGCTGAAGCTGAAGGATTGCAATTTCAAGGCCAGCTGGGCAATTTAGTGAGACTGTCTCAAAATGAAAAGCAAAGTGGGCTGGGATTGTGGCTCAGCAGCAGAGCACTTGCCTAGCACGTGTGTGGCCCGGGTTCGATCCTCAGCACCACGTACAAATAAACGCATTGTGTACAACTAAAGCAAATAAATAAATATTAAAAAAAAAAAAAAAAAAAGGAGCAGTATGGAGTCAGCTTTGCTGGGTTCAAATCCCAGTTTTACCATTTATTTAAGTTGAATGACATTGGCAAACATTTTATTGCTGTATGTCTGAGTTTGTCCATGCATAAAATGGGGATGATGATAATAATAATGTTTTAGGTATCTACTTCTGTATAGCAAATTACTCCAAATTCAGTGGCTTATATCCACTAATATTTATTTTCTCATAGGTTTTGTGGGTCAGGAATTCAGAAGCAGTGGGTGATTTTGGCTTAATTGTAGTCATCTAAAGGTTTGGGGTTGGATAATCCATCTCCCAAATGACTCACCTGCTTGGCAAATAAGTTATTAGCTATTGGCAGGAAGACCCAGTCCCTCTCCATGTGCCGATCTCCATAGTACTTGAGCATCCTCATGATGTGGCAGCTGGCTTCCCTAGAAAGATCAATCCAAAATAGAGCAAAATGGAAATCACGATGCTTTTAATACCAAGTGTCAGAAATCATACTCCCTCATTTCTGCAATATCCCTTTAATTACATAGGTCACTCTTCTGTCTTGTAGGAGAAGAACACATAAGAAAACAGATATTAAGAGATAAGGATCAGCCGGGTGTGGTGGCTCACACCTGTAATCCCAGCTCTTGGGAGGCTGAGGCAGGAGGATCATGAGTTCAAAGCCAGCCTCAGCAATGGCGAGGCACTTAGCAACTCAGTGAGACCCTGTCTCTAATAAAATACAAAAAAAAAGGGCTGGGGATGTGGCGCAGAGGTTGGGTGCCCCTGAGTTCAATCCCCGGTACCAAAAAAAAAAAAAAAAAAAAAAAAAAAAGAGAGAGAGAGAGATAAGGATCATTGGGATCCATCCTGCAGGATCCCTGCTATAGTCTACCCTCTAGCCCCCAAAGATGTGTGTGTCCCTCACATATGCAAATTAGCTTGATTGTCCTGAGGCATCCAAAGTCTCATCCCTTTATTTTTTATTTTTATTTATTTTTCTTTACTGAGAAGCACAACTGTTCTTTAATTGTTTTTTAAATTTTATTTATTTATTTTAGTTGTACACAATGTCTTTATCTTTTTTATTTATTTTTAATCTTTTTTATTTATTTTTAAGTGGTGCTGAGGATTGAACCCAGGTCACGAACGTGCTAGGCGAGTGCTCTACAGCTGAGCCACAACCCCAACCCCTTTATTTTTATTTATTTTTATTTTATTTATTTATTTATTTTTTGGTACTGGGGATTGAACTCAGGGGCACTGGACCACTGGGCCACATCCCCAGCCCTTTTTTGTATTTTATTAGAGACAGGGTCTCACTGAGTTGCTAAGAGCCTCACCATTGCTGATGCTGGCTTTGAACTCATGATCCTCCTGCCTCAGCCTCCCAAGTGCTGGGATTACAGGCGTACGCCACCGCGCCCAGCTTCCCCAGCCCCTTTAATTGGGGTTTTAAGTTTTTAATCATAACAATCACACTTCCAGCTGAACAATGTCCTCTAGCTTTGCAACGCACCCAGCAGTAACAGTACAACATCACCCTTAACACTGTATACCATGTCAAATACCGACTCTATAAATGTACTGTTTCATCTTTTTTTTTTCCCATAAGAAAAGGGATAGGGGCTGGGGTTGTGGCTCAGCGGCGGAGCGCTGGCCTCGCACATGCGCGGCCCAGGTTCGATCCTCAGCACCACGTAAACATAAATGCATTGCATTGTGTACAACTAAAGCAAATAAATAAATATTAAAAAAAAACACGCATTGTGTACAACTAAAGCAAATAAATGAATATTTAAAATAAAGGGATAGATCTATAATTCATAATCAGAGTCAGATTGAGGTATGAAATATTGCCTATCAATTTGCTTCAGAAACTGAATTTTTAAAAAAAAAAGTATAAACTTTTTTCTTTAAAGTAACTTTATGCACATGGGAGTTCATTTCATAGTAATGTTGGTTGAACAAGATAACCAAAAAAGTACAGGCACTGGGCTGGGATATAGCTCACTGGTAAAGTAGTTGCCCCTCATGGGTGAAGCCCTGGGATTGATACCCAATGCCAAAAAAGAAGGCATTTTTCAGAATAGGACAGATAACAGCATTAAAGCATAATCCTTTAAGAATTCATGAGAAATAAAGGTGATAAAGTTTTTTTTTTTTTTTTTTTTTTGGTACCAGGGATTGAACTCAGGGGCACTTGACCACTGGGCCACATCCCCAGCCCTTATTTTTGTATTTTTTATTAGAAGCAGGGTCTCACTGAGTTACTAAGTGCCTCGCCATTGCTGAGGCTGGCTTTGAACTCGAAATCCTCCTGCCTCAGCCTCCCAAAGTGCTGGGATTACAGGCGTGCGCCACCGCGCCCGGCTAGGTGATAAAGTTTAAGGTTCTTTTTCAGATGTTTTAAAATTTCTATAAAACTCTTTGTCCCAAGACTAATCATTTAACTATGGTACACAAAATACACTGAACACATCGTCTGGCATCAAGGGAGGGGAATCCTCATTTTTATATAATGAAATCCTCTTCTAATCCGTCTTAACCCAAGTTGTGGTTGCCTGAGGGCTGATTGCTCTCGAAAGACCTGAAGATGTAATAGAAGACATCATTTTCAGGGACTGGTTGGTATTCCTGTTCCATCTCATTTAGGAAACCATTTCCAGAGCCACTTCCAGATCCCGATCCAGAGCCAGAACCAGAACCAGAGCCTGATCCAGAATAGTCCTCAGAAAGGAGAAGACATCATTCAAGTTCTGGAGTCTTTTCATTGAAAAAGGGTCAGTCCTTACAGGGAGGATCCTGTTAGATTCGCCTGGAGGGAGGTTGAACAGGGGTCCCTTTTCATCGATGCAGTTTGCAGAATTACTGTCGGGACTGCAGTGTACCCAATGGTACCTGGCTCTCCGCATACGATAACCTTGGACTAGAGATTCCAAAACCAGGATGAGGGTGAGAGCCAGGACCAGGCTACCGCACTTGAGAACCTTCTGCATCATGACTGGATCACTCCAGCACACCAGCCCACAATTAGGAAATGCATTAGGGTACTCTCTGTCCCTTTTAGAAAAGATTCCAAAACCTCAAACCCTGCCCAGAACACACCTCACAGTTTCCTTCTTGCTGACCAGAATGTCTTTCCTTCAGATTGCCACCTGGCCCGCTGGCTCACCTTTACTCAAAAGAGACCCTTTCCAAGAGGCCTCATCCCTTTATTATATCAGCTTGAAGTCCAGAATCTTCTTATCTAAAATAGGTCCATGACACTTACCTAGTGTGTGTGAAGACCTGGATTCAATCCCAGTACCACAACAAAATAAAAAGAAACAACATGTCCAGATACAGATGAGGCTCCCCTGGACTAGTTCCTTACAGCTCCTTGTGTACAATTCCTATTGATCTGAAGACCTATGAACTAAAGAGGGAAGTTATATTCCCTGCTTTGGCCCATCACCAACATAGTTGTAGGATGTGGGATAAGCACAGGATAACACTATAGGTGTTCCTATTTGAAAAATGGGAAAATGGATATACAAAAGACTCATTTGTCCATAGAAATTCTAAAATTCAACAGAAGCTGGATGCAGTGGCACATGCCTGTAATCCCAGTGGCTGGGGAGGGTGAGGCAGGAGGATTATGAATTCAAAACCAGCCTCAGAAATGGCAGGGCGCTAAACAACTTAGCAAGACCCTGTCTCAAAATAAAAATAAAATGGGGGGGGGCTGGGGTTGTGACTCAGCGGCAGAGCGCTTGCCTCGCACGTGCGCGGCCCGGGTTCAATCCTCAGCACCACATAAACATAAATGCATTGCATTGTGTACAACTAAAGTAAATAAATAAATATTTTTTAAAAAAATTAAAAAAATAGCCGGGCACTGTGGTGCATGCCTGTAATCCCAGCACTTGGGAGGCTGAGGCAGGAGGATCGTGAGTTCAAAGCCAGCCTCAGCAATGGCGAGGCACTTAGCAACTCAGTGAGACCCTGTCTCTAATAAAATACAAAAAAGGGCTGGGGATGTGGCCCAGTGGTCGAGTACCCCTGAGTTCATTCCCCAGTACAAAATAAATAAATAAATAAATAAAATGGGGGGGGGTGGCTGGGGCTGTAGCTCGTTGTTAGCGCACTTGCCTAGCACTTGGAAGGCACTGGGTTTGATCCTCAGCACCATATAAAAATAAATAAAGGGGCTGGGGTTGTGGCTCAGCGGTGGAGCGCTCGCCTGGCACGTGTGCGGCCCGGGTTCGAGCCTCAGCACCACATACAAATAAACGCATCGTGTACAACTAAAGCAAATAAAAAAATAAATAAATAAATAAATAAATAAATAAATAAAGGTATTGTTTCCATCTACAACTAAAAATAATAAATAAATAAATAAAATGGGCTAGGGATGTGGCTCAGTGGTAAAGTGCCCCTGGGTTCTATCTCAAATACAACAAAACAAAACAAAAACAAAAAATCCAACAGAACACAGATTGATTATTCCTTGATTAGAATTCAAAGCCTGAGCATAATTTTCCATAGCTCTTGGCTCCAAGTGTAGACTCCTTCTAAGAAAGCCTTCTAAGTTTTCCTTTTCCATAAAAGATAGCCCATGGGTGGGGGTTGTGGCTCAGCGGTAGAGTGCTCGCCTAGCACGTGCGCGCGACCTGGGTTCGATCCTCAGCACCACGTAAATAAACACATTGTGTACAACTAAAGCAAATAAATAAATATTAAAAAAAAAAAAAAAGATAGCCCATGCTTGCAACTGTGTGGTTTTCTTAGCATGTTTTTTGCTGTAGAAGCTTGAAGGTTAAAAGCCCTCTTCTCATTTTTTATTGTCTCTCTCCTTTTTCTTTTTCTTTTTTTTTTTAAATATTCATTTATTTGCTTTAGCTGTACACAATGCCTTTATTTTGACGTGGTGCTGATGAGGATTGAACCCGGGCCGCACACGTGCCAGGCAAGCGCTCTACCACTGAGCCACAACCCCAGCCCCCTCTGTCCTTTTTCAATCCAAGCAGGTAGTGCTTCTGCCAATAGAATTCTTATAAAACCTTTGTGGATCTCCAGTGAATCATATTAGGAGTTTACTCCATTAGACAAAAATGCCCACAAATCTCTTTAAGCTAAAATTTTCTGTACTTTGGGCTTCATGTGAGACTGATGAAGGAGAATACTATTTTTCTTCTCCTATTACTTCTTTTTGCGGTGCTAGGGATCCAACTCAAGAACTTGTGCTTACAGAGCAAACAGGCTATCACTGAGTCACATCCCCAGCCCTCTTTAGTTGCTTATTGTTTAACTAAATTATTTTCTGAGTATCACCTTAAATCCTTCTTAGATCTTTTTTTTTTTTTTTTTTTTTTTTTTTTTTTTTTTTTTTTGTGGTACCGGGGATTGAACTCAGGGGCATTCGACCACTGGGCCATATCCCTAACCCCCTTTTTTGTATTTTATTTAGAGACAGGGTCTCACTGAGTTGCTAAGTGCCTCGCCATTGCTGAGGCTGGCTGGCTTTGAACTCACGATCCTCCTGCCTCAGCCTCCCAAGTGCTGGGATTACAGGCGTGTGCCACCACGCTCAGCTCCTTCTTAGATCTTAATAAAGGATGTTATAGTCAATCTTAGCTTCATCATTTTTTTTAAAAAATATTTATTTACCTATTTTAGTTGTACACAATGCCTTTATATTTTTATTTTTTTAAATATTTATTTGCTTTAGTTGTACACAATGCAATGCATTTATTTTTATGTGGTGCTGAGGATTGAACCCGGGCTGCACACGTGCTAGGTGAGCGCTCTACCACTGAGCCACAAACCCAGCCCCTTAGCTTCATCTTAGCTTCATCTTTATACTATCTATTTTCTTAAAGTACCCTGGATTTGATGTTTTCCTAGAAGCATTTTTTTTTTTTCTTTTTGGTACTGGGGATTGAACTCAGGGGCACTCAACCACTGGGACACATCCCCAGCCCTTTTTTGTATTTTATTAGAGACAGGGTTTCACTGAGTTGCTAAGTGCCTCACCATTGCTGAGGCTGGCTTTGAACTCGTGATCCTCCTGCCTCAGCCTCCCAAGTGCTGGGATTACAGGCGTGCTCCACTGTGCCGGACTCTCCTAGAAGCCATTTTTAAAGTTTAGCATAATATGCTATCTAGATAGACTGAGAATTTAATAATCCAGCCAGACAAGGTGTCACACACCCATAATCCCGGTGGCTTGAGAGGCTGATGCAGGGGGATCTCAAGTTCAAAGCCAGCCTCAGTAATTTAGTGAGGCCTCAAGCAGGGCTGGGATGGGGCTAGGGTGATGGCTCAGTGGTATAGCACCTGCCTAGCATGTGTGAAGCACTGGGTTCAGTTCTCAGCACCGCATATAAATAAATAAAATAAAGGTCCATTGACAACTAAAAAATATTTAAAAACAAAACAAAAACAAAAAAGGGCTGGAGATGTGGTTAAGTGCCCATGAGTTCAATTCCCAGTACCTAAGTAAATAAATAAAAATCCATCAATTTCTGGCTTCTTTTTCTTTTCTTTTTAAAAACTGGCTCCTTTTTTAGGGGCTGGGGCTGTGTGGCTCAGTGGTAGTGCACTTGCCTGCATGTGTGAGGCCCTGGGTTCGATTCTCAGCACCACATTAAAAAAAAAAAAGGTCTTTCAACAACTAAAAGAAAATATATTTAAAAAAAAAAACTGACTCCTTTTAAACAGTTTTCCCCCACCTCCCCCACCCCCAGCTTATCTAGCTCTTCTCGGACTTTAAATAGCAAAAAAGAAACCAGGTGTCATCTTCAATGCTTTGCCTGAAAATCTTATTTGTATTTCCCATTAAATAGCTACATTTTCTACTTTCCACATTACTATAGGTTAACTACTGAAGCTAAACTTGCTTCCTAAAGATCCTCTTTTGTGTGTGTGTGTGGTGCTGGGGATTGAACACAGGGCCTTGTGCATGCAAGGCAAGGACTCTATACCCCAGCCCAAGATCCTCTTTTTTTTCAGTTTCAAAACCACTTCCTCATTTTCCTTTAAATCTTCACTGACTGTCTCTTTAAAGGGCCTTATGTTTCTACTAGTCACTTTAAGGCATTTGAGACTTTCGTTAACATTCTTCTCAAAGTCTCCCAGCTTTTTTCCTTTGCCTGATTGCAAAGTCAGTCTTACATTTTATGTTCATCATAGCAGCACTCTGCTTCTGGTGCCCAAATCTATATTAGTTACCTATTGCTGGATGACAAATTGCCCCACAATATAAGCAGTTTTCAAATTTATTTTTGTAGTACTAGGGATGGAGCTCAGGGACGCTCTACCCCTGAGATATATCCTCACCCTTTTTATTTTATTCTTTTTGGTACTGGGGATTGAATTTAGGGGCACTCACCACTGAGCCACATCCAAAGCCCAATTTTGTATTTTATTTAGAGACAAGGTCTCACTGAGTTGCTTAGTGCCTTGCTTTTGCTGAAGCTGGCTTTGAACACACAATACTCCAATCTCAGCCTCCTGACCCACTGGGATTACAGGCGTGTATTTTTTATTTTGAGACAGGGTTTTGCTAAGTTGCTCAGGCTGGCCTTAAAACTTGCTCTTCTCCTGCCTCAGTCTCCCACATATCTTGGATTACAGGCATATGCCACTGTGTGTGATTGATTGTTTATTACTCTTGGAAGTCACATAGTGTCACTTCTCCCAGATTCTATTAGAAACAGGTCACCAAGGCCAGACCACATTCCAGGAGATGAATTAGTTTTCTTCTCTTGAAGAAAGGATCATCAAACAATTAGTGGCTTGGCACAAGGTAAACATTATATAACAGTTAGTGATGATTATTTCACTGATCAGATTACATCGAATGATTGTATTAATAATAAGGAGTATTTATACTGTGCTAAAAGATTCTATCCTTCCTCTATTCCACTCCAAAGGCTTCCTATTTCAGTCAGAGTAAGAGCCACTATCTGCAATGGTTTACAAGGCACTACAGGATCTTGCCTTGTTACATGTGTCTGATCTCCTCTCTTGCTATTCTCTTTCTCGAGCATTCTGTTCTAGCCACACTACCTTATTCTGAGGTTTTAACCTGACAGGCATGCTCTCACCTCAGGGTGTTGGTATATGCTATTACTTTTGCTTGTAATATTCTTCTTCCCAAGAACCACCTGGCTTGTTCCCTGGTAACCTCTGTTAGGGGGCCTTCCCTGACTATACTACCTGATATTACATCTCCAATTCTTTCTCTTCTTCAACTAACTCGTCTTCTTAGCACTTACCACTCTCTAGTATTCTATATTTTACTCATTTGTCGCATTTACTGCCTGCTCCTCTTGCGAGAATGTAAGTTTCATGAGGGCAAGGATCTTTTTGTTTACCATTATGTCTGTAGTACCAAAAACAAAGTCTGGCACTGGTGGGTACTCAATAAATCTTTTTTTGTGTGTATGTGGTAGAGGGAGGTGCTGGGGATCAAACCAGGGCCTAGACATGTTAGGCAAGTGCTCTACCTCTGAGCTACATTCCAAGCTATTTTAAAAATCTTTTATTTTGAGACAGGGTCTCAATATGTTGCTAAGGATGGCTTTAAATTTGCCATCCTTCTGCCTCAGCCTCCCGAGGAACTGGGATTACAGATGTGTGCCACCATGCCCAGCAAGAAATGCTTGTTGAATAAATGGATGAATCAATGACTCAATCACAGATGTCTTTCAATCCACTCAACTGTCCTTCATATTATTATTTGTGCTTTAAAGATGAGGAAACTGAAGCTCAGGGAAGATAATTTACAGAAAGTCACTTAGTAGGAAGTAATAAAGATTAGATTGAGATCCAGATTGTATAATTCCAGAATCCTCACCCCTAATCAAATATATGACACTGCTTCTCCAGGCATTGGAAAAAGCCACTCTTAGAGCTGGGGATATAGCTCATTTGGTAGAGTGCTTGCCTTCATGCACAAGGCCCTGGATTCAATCCCCAGCACTGCAACAAACAAACAAACAAACAAACAAACAAACAAACAAAAACCTTGCCAGGCACGGTGGCACACGCCTGTAATCCCAGCAGTTCGAGAGGCTGAGGCAGGAGGATCACGAGTTCAAAGCCAGCCTCAGCAATGGTGAGACACTTAGCAACTCAGTGAGACCCTGTCTCTAATAAAATACAAAAAAGGGCTGGGGATGTGGTCCAGTGGTCGAGTCTCCTGAGTTCAATACCCGGTACCAAAAAAAAAAAGGAAAAAGGGAAAAAGCACTCTTTTTAAAAGATTAATAAAATGAAATACACAATCCAGAGGAAGGTGACAGGATGTTGAGGGGTCTCTAAGCCATGTCATAGAAGAAGCTATTTATGGAACTAGAAAGGCTTTTCAACAAAGAAAAGTTTAGTGAGCAATAGAATTCATGAAAACTATAGATTCAAATATTTGATGGGCTATATGTAGTATGAAATAAGAATTTGCATATTGTATATGATTTGAAGGACAGAAACTGGAATTCACAGAGAATATGAATAAGGTTAGGGCTAGGGATATACAGCCCAGTGGTACGGTGTTCATGCACAAGGCCCTGAGTTCAATGAATATGAAGAAAAAGAAGTGTTCAAAGTTCAGTTGACTTCCTGCTTGAGGTGTAGAGGCCGAGGGCCTGGGTTGGTATAAAGCGACACCTATCTGGCCCTTCATTTTTCCTTGACAATATCACTTGGTTCATAAGAGACGAGGGGAATGGGAGTTTTCTGAAGCAAATTGTGTTAGATACTAAAATGAGGCCAAAGAAAGTACAGGCTGAGAAAAGCCCAGGGGTGGGAAGAAAGGGGTCATGAAGGCCTCATAGGAAGCAGTTTCAATAAATGCCTGCTCTACTCCTGAGCTAAAACCCAGTCTTTTAATTTTTTTTTCTTGAATTTTGGAATTCCAAAATTAAATTTTGAAAAAATGGAATATTACTCGGCTTTAAATAAGAATGAAATTATAGCATTTACCCGTAAATGGATTAAGTTGGAGAATATCATGCTAAGTGAAATAAACCAATCCCAAAAAACCAAAGGCTGAATGTTTTCTCTGATATGCAGATGCTAATTCACAATGAGGGGGCATTACGGAAGAATAGAGTTACTTTAGATTAGGTTGAGGGAAGTGAAAGAGGGGAGGGCATATGGGGATTGGAAGGATAATAGAATGAAACAGACATTATTACCTTATGTACATATATGACTGCATTACCGATGTGATTATACCCCATTTATGTAGATATATCAAAGTGCATAAATGCATTCTACTGTCATGTATAACTAATTAGAACAAATAAAAAATTTATAAAGTTAATAACAACAACAAAAAGAAAACAGGTGTGGGAATGTTTGCTTCTAATTATCCTTGCCACTTTTAAAACTTTGTCAATATGCTAGTCTGACAAGTAAATAAAGATATATAGGGGCTGGGGTTGTGGCTCAGCGGCAGAGCACTCACCTCGCACGTGCGCGGCCCGGGTTCGATCCTCAGCACCACGTAAACATAAATGCATCGCATTGTGTACAATTAAAGTAAATAAATAAATACTAAGAAAAAGATATATGATAGATTTTTTTTTTTTTTTTTTTTTGGTACTGGGGGTTGAACTCAGGGGTACTCGACCACTGGGCCACATCCCCAGCCCTTTTTTGTATTTTATTAGAGACAGGGTCTCACTGAGTTGCCAAGTGCCTTGCCACTGCTGAGGCTGGTTTTGAACTCGCAATCCTCCTGCCTCAGCCTCCCAAGTGCTGGGATTACAGGCGTGCATCACCGCGCCTGGCTTATAATACATGTTTTAATTTAAAAAAATGAAATTGAGACTGGGTCTATCCATTGTTCAGACAACTCTAAAAACTTTGGCTTGAGAGAATAGGAAAAAATGGGGGGAATTATGCAGTTTCCAAGAGAGAGTTTCTCATGAGGAGGAAACCTCTTTGTCTGGAAGGAGAGGTAGAGTTGAAGACACTACCATATGGTTACGGGAGCTAGTTTGTGGTCTGGAAGAGAATGAGAAACAGTTAAACAACTTCTACTCCTCCTCCTCCTCCTCCTCCTTCTCGTGTCAAGGATTGAACTCAGGGGCACTTAACCACTAAGCTACATCACCAGCCCTTTTTTGTATTTTATTTATTTAGAAATAGGGTCTTACTGAATTGCTTAGGACATTGGTAAATTGCTGAGGCTGGCATTGAACTTGTTGTCCTCCTGCCTAAACCTCCTGAGCCTCTGGGATTACAGGCCAGTTTAACTTTTTCTGTGGACGGGGGCACACCTCCCTTGTTTGGGAGTGACCTCAATCATATCTTTTTTTTTTTTTTTTTTTTAATCCTGTGGCATTTTACAAAATTAAGAAATATTAAGATGGGTTTTGTAAGTACTTGGTATGTTTAAAATACTTATGAAAAAATTTTAGCACAAACAATGCAAAAATATAGTGCTGTTTATAAGATATCTACAGGAATTTTTTAAACTAGAAAATTAAAATGTAAGGACCTTTAATAAATGTGAGATTGGGACACCAGGATTCTCCTGGCCCAGGGCTGGGAAGAATATAAGAGAATGCTGCAGGTTGTAGGCCTCCCACGAGGCATGGGTTTGATCTCCAAAGGACTGTGGTAGGCGAAAAACAAAAGAAGTCCCATTTTTAGGTATAGGGGACACGAGACTTGCTTACCTTGCCCCGCCCCACCACCCCCGGATCCCCGGAGTTCTAGGATAGCTCTCTGGTCCTGGAGTCAGGTCTTACCTGGATTCTGACCCCGGGATCCAGGAGACAGGCATCCTGGAGTGATCAGTGTCTGAGGCATCCACAGGAGGGCAGTGTGGCAACTCTGAGAAGAGGCCGCGGAAGGGCTTCCCATCCTCCCTCCGGTTGGCCCTCTGTCCCGTAGTTGCCCGCTCCACTCTCTTTCCAGAGTCAGTTAGGGCTGCCCGCCTACTCCCGCACTGGGACACCAGACGGAAACTCTTGACTTTTTCCTCTCTGTAACTGGCAAGGCTAAGAACGGTTGTCGGCCTCTCTCTCCCAGAGTCCCGCCCCTTTAAGTACAGGTGTCCAGGGTGGAATCATAAAAAGTGGAAAGGGGGAAGGGATAGGTTGGTGGTTTCGGTAGTCCTGGGGTGGTGGTGGTGGTAGGGGGGGTTGCCCTGCCTCTCTCAATTCTTCAGGTCAGGCTTGCAGCTCCAACACTCAACACAAGGGGGCGCTACTATACTGCAAACCCTGCCTAGATGGCCTCCGATGGAGAGCAGGGTGGGCCAAGGCAGAGTGGGATGAGTGTTCCTCTAGATCCCTTCCCTGGCTTTCCTCCACTTGGAACTTATGCAAGGGTAGGGATGTAGGGCAGTAGTAGAGGGCTAGCAAGTAGCAAGGCTCTGGGTTTGATCTCTGGATACACACACACACACACACACACACACACACACACCCCTACCTTACATGCTGTCTTGTGCAGGGATAGTTTGGGGGCATCCCTGGAGCACGGGCCAGTAAAGCAGAGGAAAGAGTTTAGGGACATCTGGCCATGGGGTGTTAGAAGAGTGTAGGGAATAGAGCCCTCCCTGCTGGGCACTCCAGGTAAGGGTATAGGCTGGGCTGGGGTGCAACCTGAAGGCTTGATAATTCCAGAAGAGTTGGGTCATCACAACTGGAAGTTGATCACTCCCCAGATTAAGGACAGGCTGCGGGTAGAAGGGGTAGGCCCTGTAGGGACAAAGTAGGAGGTATGAATCTCTTTACCTCAGTATATTTTTCCTTCTTTCCTTTTTTTGCAGTGCCCGGGATTGAATCTAGGGCCTCATACATACTAGGTAAGCTTTCTTGCACTGAACTACATCCCTAGCCCTTTTTTATTTTATTTTTTATTCTACTTTAAATTTCCCAGGCTGCCTTGATCTTTTCTTTTTTTTTTTTCTTCTTCTTCTTCTTTTTTTTTCTTTTTTTCTGTACTGGGATTGAAACCAGGGATGCTTAATCACTGAGCTACATCCCCAGTCATTTTGTTGTTGTTGTAAATGGATCTTTTTTTTTTTTTTTTAATATTTATTTATTTACTTTAGTTGTACACAATGCAATTCATTTATGTTTACGTGGTGCTGAGGATTGAACCCGGGCCGCGCACGTGCGAGGCGAGTGCTCTGCCGCTGAGCCACAACCCCAGCCCGTAAATGGATCTTTTATTTTATTTATTTATATGTGGTGCTGAGGATCGAACCCAGGGCCTCACACATGCCAGGCAAGTGCTCTACCACTGAGCCACAACTCCAGCCCCCCAAGTCCTTTTTTGTATTTTATTTGGAGACAGGATCTCACTGGGTTGCTTAGGGTCTCACTGAGTTGCATAGGGCCTCAATAAATTGCTGAAGCTGACCTTGAACTCATGATCCTCAGATCCTCTTGCCCCAGCCTCCCAAGCTGCTAGTATTATAGGCATGTGCCACAACACATGCTGTCATTGAACTTTAGTTGATCTTCTTGCCTCAGCCTCTGGGGTAGCTGTGATTACAGGTGTGTGCATTATGCCCAATCTTTTCTTTCTTTTTAAAAACACTTTAAAGGTCAAGGTGAAATATACAGTGAAGTTCACAAAGTCCATGAAGTATATATATACATATATATACATATATATACATATATATGTACATATATATATACATATGAATGTATATCTGTGATTTTTCAGCTTACATATTCAGTACTTGTATATACACAATACTTATGTAGGTATGTATACAATGCTTATGTAATCATAATTATCACTGGCAATTTAATTTTTTTTTTTTTTTTTTTTTTTTTGTGGTACCGGGGATTGAACTCAGGGCCACTCGACCACTGGGCCACATCCCCAGCCCTTTTTTGTATTTTATTAGAGACAGGGTCTCACTGAGTTGCTAAGTGCCTCGCCATTGCTGAGGCTGGCTTTGAACTCGCGATTCTCCTGCCTCAGCCTCCCAAAGTGCTGGGATTACAGGCGTGCGCCACCGCGCCCGGCTTGGCAATTTAATTTAACAAACCTTTATCCAGGGCCTTCAGTGTGCCTAGCACCATCTTACCCTTTTGTAAGAAAAGTGAGGGCTGAACATGTTTGTCAGTAGCTGTGATGGGGTCAGTATTATGAACAGTAGAAGTTCCTTGACAGAACTACACCGACAGTGTCTGGTAAAGGAAAGCAACAGCTATATGATCTGATCCTAGTGGCTATCATTTGGGGATCTAAAGCAGGGAGAATTATCTGCCATTTCTGAATATACTAAATCACAGACCCTCAGGTACATTATTGGATCCAGGAAATATTGTCAGGGCAGCCACACTCCTAGCCCAGAGTCAGACACTGAACAGAGAAAGAGAACATTCTGGGAATTGATCTTGTTCTCTAGCCCAGTGCTACATATCTCTGGGAGCTGGCTGAAGGGTGACTCTGACCACAGAACAAATCAAAGTGACTAGAGCCTGTGGCAGATGTGAATCTGCAAGGCCTTTTAGAGGCTGTCTTCTCCTACCTTTATGGGCAGCCTGGCCTTGTCTGACCCAGATCCCATGCCTCCCCAAGTCAGGGAAGTGCCCCTGAACGGGAAATCAAGTGAACAAGCAGGATGTGACCCACAGCGAGGTAGCTCCCAGGCCAGGCTGGCCCCTGAGTCAAGGAGCTACTTCAGGCACTCAAAGGAAGCCCTTCCGCCCACTCACTGCAGTGTCACTCCTCTTCTGTCTGCTCTGCTGTCCTTCCCTACACAGGTGTGGTCTTTGGGGGCAGGGAACTGGTCTCTTCCTCCTCTAAACCATGAGGGCTATGTGGCTGAGGAATGAGGGATTTTGAGGGGAACTGGCTTCAGCATGGAGGCAGAGGAAGCTGCTTCCTGAGGATATGATGACAGCCCTGATCTGGGGTATACAGTGATCCCACTGTGGAACCCTTGGGGCCAGGACTGGTGGCAGGGGAGGACACAGGAGGCTGGGCCTGGCTAGGGAAGGCTGGCCTGGAAGGAGCTGAGCCATCGGCGCTGGGCCAGAGTGGAAAGTATGTGTGTGAGCTCATTTGGAAGGTGGCTTCTGGCCAGTCAGGCCTTCCAGGCCCTGGCTGCCTAGGCCCCTCACCGGCTGCCTCTAGGTCTCCCCAGTCTCCCAAGCCTGTCTGAGGGAGAAAGGCAGTAACCCCCAGGGGTGGGCTAATGTTGAAGAATTTGTTTCCTAACGGAGGGGAACTTAGATTTGTGGGTGGGTAGGAAAGGGGGTACAGGGCTATAAGGTGACAGGGCAGCCTTGGCCTTAGTGAATGAACCCAGCCCCTGATGGCCTTGCATCCCCCAGGCCCTTAAGCATAGTCATCTACCACCCCACCCTTCCCCTAGCTGCTATCATGGTCTTCCTCAGAGTCTTGGTGCACCCTTCTTTCCCTCAGAGTGCCTGCTCCTGGTCCCAAGAAGGGAGGTGATGCAGTTCCTGGGGAAGAACTCTTCTACCCTGCATGCCTACCTGCTACACGGAAGCTGCTACATAACATAATAAGCAGAACCGCACATGCTGACAGAGCCCCAGAACACATTGCCATGAAGACACCTATCTACCTAGGGTCTACACTAGAAGAGACACCAAAGAGACATTGTCAGAATTTGCTTGCACAGGGGAAGAAGAAAAAAGGTCAGACAAGGTTTTAAAATTTGGACGAGTAAGCTGTGACCTTGAGCAAGTGATTAATCTTTCTGAGCCTCAGTTTCTTCTTGCATCACTGCGTGTTGTGAGGATCTCAGCGGATGCTAGCTTCCCCTTTGGAAATGGAAGGCTTATGCAGGGGGTATAGAGAGGACTGGCAGGCCTGTCAAATTGAAGAGGGGGGTCCTGGGGGAGAACAACAGAGGACCAGCAGGCTAGTCAGATTGTATGCGAGTGGGGAGATCCCTTTGCCCAGTCCTCTCTTGTCCAGAGGGTACGGCCCTCATAGATCTTTCCCTCCCAGCCCGCTGACCCAGCTTCTGGCTGGCAGCCTTGGAGGCATGGGCCCAGCTGGTGGGCAGGAGCCTTGGAGAAGGGGAGGTGATGGCAAGGGAGTTCATGGCCCCCTTCAAATGTGTGGGGCACAGAGGTGGGAAGAATACTACCCTCCTTGACTCTCATCCCTAGCCCAGCATCTCCTTTAGACCTGTTTCCCTGGGTTCTGCCCAAACCTCCTTGCAGATTCCCCTTGGCTCCCTCCTGGCTGCTCCAACTCACATGTGCTGCTTTCGAATAAAGGAACTTGGAACCACAGAAACTGGGTCAGGCCCAATGGACACATCAGCCAGCGAAAGCAGAGTTTGCAGGTCCTTGGGAGCCACAGGGCCCTCTGCCTCCCCTCATTCCTCCCTGACCCAGTGGTTCACTCAAGTGGGGCCTCGTGATCACTCAGACACCTCCCTGGGCCACTGGGAGTGGGTCAGGCAGGCCCAAGCACGTCAGAGGCACGGGACCCTGGAGCCTCCACCCGCTATCTGCTCGTGAAGCCTTCCTCTTTGTGGTCCTCCATTCCCATCTTTCCCCCTTGGCTTCAGAGAGCATCTTGTGATTCCAGAATCACGGCCAAACAATTTCCTCGTGATGGGGAAACCACACTCCAGCCGCCGGGAGCCCTAGGCTCCCCCTCTTCTTCCCTCTGGCAGTTTCCCCTCCCCCAGCTCCTTCACTGGCTCCAGCTGTTTTGCAGAACTCCCACTGGATAACATCTGTAATTACCTCCAGATGTGGACCACAAAAACACAAAAGGGCCATGAGCTCATCTTTGAGTTCCTTGCCACATGCACGAACCCCACCACCACCCCAAGATGCCCCTGACTTGCCCATGCTGCCTTCCCGTGGTCCCCATCCCCTCCAGTGAGGATGGTGGGGAGGAGATGTCCAGCTCCACCGAGACATAGAGGACTGCCAAACAGCTGTTGGCAGGGGAGGCGCAGGAGGCCAGGCACAGGGTCAGGGTTCCTGACAGGCAGGAAGGTGGGGTACCCCTTCTGCCAAAGCAATCACACCAACAGCCTTGAATAGCAGCTGGATGGAGGAGCAGGGTAGGTGGGGCCAAGGTTCTTCAAGGCAGGGTGTGGAGGGGGCCTGGGTTGGAGCCCGGTGGGCTGGGCTTAGGCAGGAAGGGAAGGCGGGTGAGGAAAGGGGGCTGCTCTCTTCCAGCTGAGCTGACTCAGCAACTGGGATGATTCCTCCCTTCAGGCTGGATTTGGAGGAAGGGCGGGTGGATAGCCTGGGAACCCTGTCTAGGGTAGCAGTTTCTAAGGAAAGAGGAAACAAAGCCTTGTTATTCTGCCCTTCCAACCTGACCATCCTGGCTTTCTTGGGCAGTTGAGGGAAGGTCAGTTTTTCCAGAGGCAGCCTGCTCCTAATAGGCCATGGGGCAACCTCTTTCCCTCTTTCTCTTTCCTTTCTTTCTGCCCCAGCAGCAGAGGCTCAGAAAACTTTGGGTCCTGGGGCCTTCACTGAGCCTGGGGCTGAATATGATCATGGGAATACCCCTGCTGCAGGCAGAGGCATGAGGAAACTGAGGGTCTGTGGCCAGATCACACGACAGGGTAATGCAATTTAGGAAGATTTTCCAAGTGGCTTCAGCTTGACCACTTCCTCTTATCTTTGGCAGCCTTCGGTCTCAAAGGTAGTCTTTTAAGGCACGTTGGGGGAGAGCAACCCTTCTCCCACTGGGGTATGCCCTGGTCCCCAACTCTGGCCCTTGAATCCCATTAGTTCTCTAAGAATAAATACATTCTCTTATGAAAAATACCAAAACTCCATCTCATGGAAAATGCTGCTCAAGACGCCTGCTCTCCTCCTTTCCAGCCCGCCAACCACATCCCGTTCACCCCTATACAGAACTGCAGTCACATAAAGAATGTGAAACACAGTTTATTCTTTGTGGAAAGGTTGAACAAGGTCAAAAATGTCCTTAGAGGGCACTGACCCAGCCCCGCCCTGCAGGTTCCTGGGGTCAGATGCCTCTGCCCCCCACCCCCACCCTACCCCCCTGCCCCGTGTTAACAAAAAGGAACAATTTGAATGAAGTTCATATATAATAATTATAATAAAAATATACATTAAAAAAAACAAACAAACAAGACAGAAATTTAGCCGAACTGCCAGCACCGTTCACCCCGTTTCCCCTACCCCCATCCCTCACCTCCCTGACATCCCTCTCCTCTAGCTCCCTCCACAAGGTGTTGCTCTCCCAAGTCCCCAGTACCATGACTACCTTCAGTGGCCGAAGGAGACTTAAAACGGGTGGGCTGGGTGTGAGAGGGAGGACAGGACACCCATAAGATGGACTGAGGAGTGCGGGCGTCAGAGAGGTGAGGGGCTAACCCCACTGATCAGCACCCAGGCACCTGCTCCTCACTGGGGTGTGAGGCAGCCTGAGTGCTGCCAGGCCTCAGGGAACCTCCTCTGGTCCCACAAGCAGGTGGCCTCTCTCCATAAGGCCCCCAAGTCCCCAGTGCCCTTTTTGTTCCTGTCTCTAGGCTTCCCACCCATCCCCTCCATGCTGTCTGGCCAATGAGGAAGGGGACAAAGAGGAGTCAGTGTGCCTTCCTCAGGACTTTCCTGAGAGCTCCAATAAAATGTGCCTTTCCCTGGGTACCACCACCCACCTTGTTGTGCCCCTGTGGCCTGCCCAGCCCTCAACCATCTACTGCCGCCACTCCTCATTTCCTGTCCCCTCTGCCTCTGGCCCTTGGGTCCCAGCCCCAGCTGCCTGCATTTGAACAAGGTTCTTCTGTGGCCTTCAGGCTCACCCAGGGCTCCAGACCTGGGTGTCTCCCCTTGGCCCCACTCCAACTTGGGCTTTACCTCCTCGTTTCAGCTCTTCCAACCTTGAAATCCCCATCCAAGGCTAACATTCAAGAGGGGTTAGGGCTGCCAAGTGTTTCTTCAGCCCCAGTTTAGTCCTTAATGGCTCAGGCTCTTTCTTTGGAAATTCTCCAGGGAAGGTGGGGCAGAGGCAGATCTTTGTGGGGAGGAACTCGACTGACCAAGCCACTAAGACCCTCTCTGAGTTCTCCTCCTGAGGTCTTAGGTGGCAGAGCAATCCTCACCCTCTCACACTTTCTCAGGGCCTCTGCCCCACAACACAATTAGATTCCTTTTAGCCAAAGAGTGGTGGGAGGCTGCCAATTGGGTACACCTGGGGCTTGTGGGGCTGGAGTGCCCAGAGCCTCCTGAGGTCAGAGTTCAGAGGTTTAAGGTATGTCAGGGGATGGAAAAGGAGCAGATGACCTCATCTGACCTTTGCCAGTGAGGACTGAGGGTCCTGCCTTCAAGTGCAGAGCCCCCATGACATTCAGAAGGGGCCAAACACATACCAAGCTATAGGGTTCCCCTGAGGATCAGAGGCTGGAGGGGACCACCCTCCTGCTCAGGCCTCAGGGGCCCCATCTGGGGAAGAAGCAATGCCGGGGTGAGGGTGGGAGAGGCCAGTCAGGGACAGAGAGAAGGGAGACTGGAGGAAGGGGGCTCAGGACGGGTGGGAGCAGCCCACCCACCACCACCTGCTGCCACTGGCCATCAGAGGCGAAGTTCTTGTGGTAGGAGTGGGTGGGCTGGCGGTGGGGGGGGTCAGACCTTGTCCAGCAGAGAACGCTGGCAGTACAGCAGTCGCTTGGGAGTCCCATGACGTCTGAAGAAGAAGACGGCGAGGCCCACTGCCAGCACCAGGAGCAGCAGCAGCACGGGCAGCACTACGGCGGCTGCACTCACAGCCCCGCTGCCCTCCTCATCCACCTCGATGATGATCACCTCTGTCTCTTCCTCAGTCCCCTCATCTGGTCGGCCCCCTGATGGGCAGCCCATCCAGTCCCGTAGGGCCGACTTGGGATAGCCTGGCTCTACCTTCAGCTTCTGGTTGTTGAATTTCCAGTATTTGTTCCCTTTGTAGAAGTAAGTGAAGACTGGAGGGGTCAACAAGAAGGAGGACAAGAGACAGGGCAGGGTGGAAAGTCCCAAAGGAGAACAGAAAGGAGTTGTTAGTGTGACATCAGCTGAGCTCACCTCAACCTTTCTGAGCATCAGTTTCCTTAGCAATATAAAATGGAGGCCATGATAGTACCAGGTTGGGAGAGGGGCAGGGCCAATGGGATATGACCCCAAATGCACCTGGCCCAGTCCCTGGCACACTCTAAGGGACTTACCATCCTCATTGTTTTCCCTATGATGTTCTGTTTTCCTTAACTGTCTATGCCCAACCTCCTCTCACGGACACCTTCCCACTCATTGTCCCACTCACCTTCATCACTGCCCATGAATGACCCTCTGGGAGACTCAGGGATTCCTTCCCAGACTTTAATGTTTTTCGGGTACTCGCTGTCCACTGCCCTGAACTCCTCATTGAAACGGTAGTACCTGGGGGAGGGGAGGGGAGGTGGTTGGACATGGCATGTCCTTGGAGTGTAGCAGGAACCAGGACAGAATGTAACAGTAGGCAAAGGGCAAGGTGGGGGACAGGGGTTTTGAGTAATGAGGGCCTGCAGCTGAAAGTGGCGGAAGGAGGAGGTAGAAGGGAGGACCCAGGCTGCAAGAAGCCACCAGCAGCCCTTAATGACAGTGCCTGGCTGCTAGGGCAGAGGCACAGTGCCGGGGGCAGGAGGCGTCAAATGACCAGGTTTGAAATGGTGACCCGGTCACATCCCACTCACAAGGCACCCAACAGAGGCTGCCCATTGCTAGGCAACAGTGGAGGCTCATTCAGCAACTTTGTTAGGGAAACAACTTGGCAGAGAAGGTGGGCCCTTCCAGAATTTGGGGATGGTATTTGGGGGTGGCAGTAGTGACCCCTGGGGTTAAGGGGTAGAGGTCTTACTTGTTTCCCCTGAAGAAGTAGGTTTTTCCATTGGGCATCCAGAATAGAGCAGCATCAATTCTGTCAGTAGGCAGTCCTCGGCCCAACTCCTTAATGTGTTTGGGGTAGCCAGGTTCCAGGGAAGCCTCATCAAACACCCAATGCTTGTCTCCTGGGGAGGACCAAGAAGGGCAAAATCTGGGTTTAACTTAGGCTGTGGGGTATTTGAAGGAGTCAAGTGGAATCAGCTTCTCCAGAGAGACTAAGGTAGAATCCTGGTTGCTTTTTTTTTTTTTTTTTTTTTTTTTTTATTTTTGATACTAGAGATTGAACCAGGGTCACTCTACCACTAAGCTATATATATCCCCAATCCTTTTTATTTTTTGAGACAAGATCTTACTAAGTTGCCTAGGCTGCCCTTGAATTTGTAATCCTCCTGTCTCAGCCTCTTTTTTTTTTTTTTTTTTTTTTTTGGGTGCTAGGGATTGAACTCAGAGGCATTTGACCACTGGGCCACATCCCCAGCCTTTTTTTTGTATTTTATTAGAGACAGGGTCTCACTGAGTTGCTAAATGCCTTGCCATTGGTGAGGCTGGCTTTGAACTCATGATCCTCCTGCCTCAGCCTCCCAAATGCTGGGATTACAGGCGTGCGCCACTGCTCCCGGCTTTGTCTCAGCCTCCTGAGTAGCTGGATTACAAGTGTGCGCCACTGCACCCAGCACCTGGTTACCTTTGAAGAAGACAAATTTGCCATCTTTTCTCTCATAAGCAGTGTTAATCGATGCAGGCAGGCCCCTCCAGAATTGGCCAATGGGCATTGGGTATCCATCCATTACTTGGTTATTCCTCACCCGCCAGAACCAGCGCTCCTGGAAGCCAGACAAGGCACAAGGAGCATATTATGTCTTGTAGCTTAATCCTCTTCCTCAGTTCCCAAATTTCTAAGCTCCCCACTGCTCTCTTTGTCCCTTGATTTCAATTTCCATTTCTCCTGTTGCTGTTTCAACCCAGTCTCCCTGCCATAGAGCCCTTTTGTCCCCCAAACAAGCCCATTTCTTTTTCTTCTCACCTTGAAGACAAACATCTCCCCTCGGAGCATGGCCACGGTGTCAAAGTTCCCATCACAGATATTGGGCCCATAGGTTGGGTTTTTGGGCTTATCAGGGACAGAGGGCCGGGAGGTAGATCTAGGTTGAGGGGGCATCTTGGTGGGTGACCCTGACTCACTCCCTGGGGGAAAGAACAAAAGGGACACTTCAGACTTGAGGGTATAAGGGATGGAAGGACAGACAAATGGGTAGATGGACCCTTAGAAAGGACAGTGGAGGCTGAAGCAATCAGCTGGGAAGCAAGAGAGAGGGTATTCTCAAAAGTGGTAGCTGAGGAAGGCAAGATCAGTAGGGGAATGTGTGTGTGCAGATACCATTGGGCATAGGGAGGGAAATGCATAAACCAGAGGAGGGGACAAGGAGTTGAGAAGAAGGAGCAGCTGTGGGTGTGGATTACTTGCCATAAAGTTGCTGGATGCCCCGGCGGTCATCATCAGGCAGCACAAAGTTCTCTGTGTCCATCCATTGGTAAAAGGGTGCCATGATGGCTGAGGGGTCATTGGAATGCTCAAGGCCTAGGGCATGGCCCAGTTCATGCACAGCCACCAAGAAGACATCGTTCCCTGGAGGGGTGAGCATGGTAAGACGATAGCCTAGGTTGCTTTCCTCTGGGTCCCTGCTTGCCCACCAGAGGTTTCTAACACAAGCCTGCCAGGCATATTTTCCACCCAGAGTGACCAAATCCTGAGGTCCAATTTCCTGTTTGGTATTTAAGGCACAAAGTCAGTCAGTACACTCCTCTGGGTGGAGTGAGAGTGCTCTGGGGCAAGATCCCAATTCTGGGAAGATCTAGGAGGCAAAGGCCTTCTGCAGGCCTTTGTTACTCCTAGGAACTAGACATGATTTTTTTAGTACTGGGGATTGAATTCAGGGGCACCCGACCACTGAGCCACATACCCAGCCCTTTTTCTGTATTTTTATTTAGAGACAGGGTCTCACTGAGTTGCTAAGTGCCTCGCCATTGCTGAGGCTGGCTTTGAACTCGCGATCCTCCTAATTCAGCCTCCCAAGTGCTGGGATTATAGGCGTGCGCCACCATGCCCAGCTTAGACATGATGTTTGCCTGGAAAAGTGGGTGAGAAGGATGCTTTAAAGCTTTTGGAAAGTCAGCAGGTGAGGAAGAACCAAAAGTAAATAACTCAAAACAGCATTCTTGCTTTTACTTTTTTTGGTACAGGGGATTGAGCCCACAGGTGCTTAATCACTGAACCACATTCCCAGCCCTTTTTATTTTTTATTTTGAGACACAGTCTTGCTAAGTTGCCTAGGGCCTTGCTAAGTTGCTGAGGCTGGCCTCAAAATTGCAATCCTCCTGCCTCAATTTCCCAGATTGCTGGAATTATAGGCATGTGCCACCATGACTGGCAGATTCCTGCTTTTGTTAGAAGTCAGACCAGATCTTTGTGGTCCCTTTTAGCCCTGAGATTTTGGTAGGAGAAGAACTGCTCCTTAAGTGACTGATGACTCCATGGAATAGGACCCAGGGCTCCCTCACTCACCATTTAGATCCTCATTCCGGACAGTCCAGGGCTCAGCAGAATCAAAGTGGGTATCTCCTCCAATGTTGGGGCCCGGGAAGTAGGCATGGGCAAGGAAGCCGCCCTCACCATCAAAGGGTGTGCTGTCACCATGGAAGCCCTCGGCAAACAAGATCATGATGTCAGCCTGCTTCTCGTGGCCTTCCCGGATGTAGGCATACGGTACTTCTCGAAAGCGCAGTGGTGTGGCACTCTCCCAAACACGGAATGCCTTGCGAATGGCTTCGAATGTGGCATACTCACCCACCTTGGGGGTGTAATTCTGGATGCTGAGGTCCATCCATGAAGGGAGAGAATGGGAGGTGTTAGGACAACAAGGGGTAAAATTTTCCTTCCCTGTACTCTCCCAGGTCTGACTGAACTGCCCAGCCAGTTTTTTTTTTTTTGCCTAACCTTCTCTCCCTGTGCTTCAGCAAGATGCCTCAAGCCTGAGAACTGAAGGCTTAGGGACCTCTTAGGCTTTGGCTGTCTGGTAATGGGGTGCATCCCTTGATGGCTGCACCTCTCTCCAAGATCATAGCCATTACCCACCCTGTTCCACAGGAACAAAAGGGAGAAGTCCGGGGGGAGCGGGGGTTCTCTGAGTCTCTGTAGAACCCAACTGACAGGGAAAGGTATTAGATGTGATAAAGGTTCCTGGCCAGTCAGACTCACCAGAAAGTGATCTCATTATGCTGCCATTTGAGGCCCTGGATGGCGTAGCGCTTCCTTCGAACATTGGCCTTGATCTCAGCTCCAAACTTGTCTGGAACACCACAGCGGGGGCGCCTCATGGCCCTGGAAAGGGAGGATTGGGGTCAGTGCAGTGTATGAAAGAGAAAGGTCTCCAGAGGGGAGGGTGGAGTTCGCCAGCAGGTCCTGGATCCTTGCCTCTGGCCCTAGCACCAGTGTTGGGTGAGGCTCTGTGTCCACGTGGGGAGAGGCCAATGTTATGAGGTCAGGGTAAATACGAGAGGGTTAGGATCCTTATGTGGGGATGAGGTATGGGGGACAGGAGCTAGGCATTCAGGTAGCAACATCTCTGGTGCTCAGTGTGTCAGTGGGTGCAAGGCAGAACTCCTGCCAGGGTGAGCACTTACTTCATAGTATCTGCATCAGCCTTGCCTGTCACTTGCAACCCATAGAACTTCTGCATGGCAGCAATGGCATCTGAGAATGACTGGGGTGAGCGCTGTGTGTGGGTACGTAGGTCCCCAGGAGGCAGGTAGCCATACTGCTGCAGCCAGGCCTGTAGGGAGAGGGATGTGGCTTGGAACATTCCCACCTGGCCCAGGGGGCACATCTGCCTCTGCATCTGCTTCCCCACAGTATCTGGCATAGGTACTTGGCTTGGTCAGAAGAGGCGGATGAATTCCCAGCCTGGCTCTGGCAGCACTTCTGCAGGAGCTCATAGGCTGATCTAAACTCTAGTCTAAGCCCCAGTATAGCTTGTGAGCACAGACATGGCTAGGGAGCCATAGCTCTAAACTGGCTGTAGTTCTCTTGAGAATGAGAGCTCTAAGGTTTAACAGAGAGTTCTAGGGTGTCTTCTCAGAGCTGTGATTTCTTATGGCACTATTCTTTTATGTGTCAGTGTTCTTGCAAATTCAACATGTCACATCTGGGACTGGGTTGTATCCATAATGGGTAGAGGGGTGGTGTCAGGCTGAGGGGGCTTTACTGTTGTGCCCCACATGATGCTCTCTCTTGGGACAGAGAAACCATGCCTCTAGGACCCTCACAGCTGAGATCTTTTTAGAAAGGAGGGCAGAAAAGGAGCTAGAGCTAAGGATGGCTGCTGATAGAGGAACTTGGGGTCTTTGGAAGTGGTAAGAAGTCTGATCCCACCAATATCCCTATCTGAACACCATCTGCCCTATGGCTTGGCACGAAGGGCCCATTTAAGGTTCTCAGTGGAGGGAGTGGGAAATGGGGGAGGGTGGCATGTAGTATTTTACAGTGGTGACTGTATTTTATTTCAGGTATGTTGTGAATTGTTCATAATATAAAGGCAGGCAAATTGCCTTAAAGTTAGATTTTTGGTGATTGATTAAAAGGTACACATACTACAAAGCCCCGTTGAGAAAAAAGTCAGCCTTCATTGTTAGAACAATGGAGTATTTTCCTAATGCCTGAAAAATAAAACAAGCCAAGTTATGTATAGGATATGAAAATACCTGGATTCTTTTATGGGAGACATGACCCAGACAGCTCCAGCCCTTGCTCTAGCTTTGCCTTTTTTTTTTTTTTTTTGTGCCGGGGATTGAACTCAGGGGCACTCAACCACTAGGCCACATCCCCAGCCCTTTTTTGTATTTTATTAGAGACAGGGTCTCACTGAGTTGCTAAGTGCCTCGCCATTGCTGAGGCTGGCTTTGAACTCGCGATCCTCCTGCCTCAGCCTCCCAAGTGCTGGGATTACAGGCATGCGCCACCATGCCCAGCTAGCTTTGCCTTTTTAAGGAGTCCAGAGAGAGCTGCAGGTTGCCTAGGATGGGGACTTAGAGGGGTGAGGGCTGCTGTTTGTGCTGCACCCCCTATCCATGGTCATTAGGATGGATCTCCACATAGCCCTTCACCTCTAGGCCCTGGCCCTAGTGGTGGATCAATGCTCTGGCAGTGGGGCTGGGGGTGATTCAGGAGCAGCTGACTGGGGACCTAAGCCCACAGGGGCAAGAATTGCAACATAGTTCCAGGAAGTGATCCCCAAGGTTGAGAGGAGGTAGGGCCTGAGACAGAAACGACCCAGCTTTTTCCCAGTCAACAGGCCTGGTTTTTCCCAGCTAACAGACCTGGCCAGAACAACCCTAGTACCATGTGGATCCAAGAGCCCCTCCTCAGGGGTACAGGAAGGAATGAAGTTTAACCTCTGGTATACCAGAGGGGAGCCAGGCAGGGTGCTATAGTCTGGAGCTGTTCTCTGGGAGCTGTAGGCTTGCCCTGACCTGTGCAGGCTGATGCCACAGCCAGTGCCCTCAGGAGGCCTGCTGTGGCCTGTGCCCAAGTATGCAGGAAACTCCCTTTGCCCCTAGCCTCACCTGTGATGAGCCCCTGGAGCTGTTAGGAGGAATGAGGCAGGTTTCCTCAATGTTCAGAAAGCCAAGCTGAGCAGGATGCTCTTATGGGAGAGAGGCAGAGGTGGGAAGAATCCACACCCAAGACTCTGGGATAAATCCCTCTCCACTGTTTTTAAAGAGGTGGGGAGGTCTAACTCTTCACACCCACAGCCTCTGCCCCATGCCCTATGAAGGAAAATGGAGGCTTACTCAAGAAAGGGACTTCCCTTGACTCAAGAATCACAGGGCCCTGTCCCTTTCCTCCTCCCAAGCTTGGGCAATTTTCTTCCTTCCATCTCACAGGGGCAGGCTCTGAGCAAAGCAAGAACCACAGAGACTATGAGGTCCGAACCACAGAAGAGAGGACTCTTGTGTCTGCGGCTGGATGGGGGGAAGGGCGGAGCGCCAGACAGGCCAAGGGGAGGAGAGGGCCGTCCTGGAGCTGGTGCAGGGCTTTGGAGGCCTGGTGGGAGGAACCCAGCTGCCTGAGGCCTGGACCACCCCAGCTCTTCCTCCTGACTGGCCTGAAGGAGCAACAATGTTGGGTCACAGAACTCATCTTTGTCTTGATGAATGAGAGGAGCAAGGTATTTCCCTAGGGGAAAGTCAAGGGAACACCTCCCACATAGGAGTTCTGGAGAGGGTGGGGGATCTCTGGCTCTACAGCAGGCCTGGGATCCCTGTCTCTGGGACTGCCCCTTCTTCTCTCAGCCTCCCATCCTTCTGTGGCCCAGAAGCAAATGGTGGTTCTGGCACTGGGACGCCCCATGACCCACTTAAAACAGAGCCAGGGCTGCTGCCCCTCCCCTAGTGGGCCTAGCATGGCAGGGGAGGGAAAAAAAAGCAGGGCCCTGAAGTTGGCAGTGGGCAGTCCCCGGATGCCCATGCTCCTTTTGTTAGAAGCTCTCTCAGGCTCAGATGTAGGCTCCATGACCATAGGGCTTTGCCTCCAATCCCAGGGCAGATTTTTACTTTCCTCCATCTCTAAGCACTATAGCCCCATTCCTAGGACCATGCTTTCCCTGTTAAGCTCCAGATCCCTTGAGGGACAGAGGGAGTGTGTTCTTTCTGGAGAGGTTTCCTCCGGGGGTGGAACCAGGTCTAGGACCAGGGCGCAGGAAACCAAATCCAGATCCCATCCCCCTTCTTGGGCCCTTCCCGGCCCCTCCCGACCGCACCCAGGCCCTCGAAGGGCTGAGTGGGTTGGGATGACCCAAAATAAGAAGCTGATTAAATCCGTCTCCCACCTTCACCCCAAAATAAAAGAGAGAGGAAAAACTTCCTCAGACAACTCCCACGCGGCTTCCTCCAGTGCCCGGTGGGCCACGGTCAGGGAAGGGGTAAGGAGGGGGGGGGGGGCGCCGGAGTCAGTCGAGACGCCTGAGGGCGCCCTGGGCCAGGCCCTTTCGCCGCTCCCAGTGCGACGCCCCCAGTCTCCCTGCAATTAACGCAGAAACACAATTAACAACAAAAAGGGCCTGAAGGCGCCGACGGGGGTGGAGATGGTGGCCGGGCTGAGCCCCCACTCACAAGGGAGCTTTTGTGTACGAAAAGCGGCCAGAGCGCTGGCGCTGCTACCCTCGACGCCAGGGCTCCGGGCGCGGACACAGAGGGGTCCACTTGGGGACTGATGGGCGCCGGGGACACTCGGACGTCCACCCGCGACCACATCTGGCCGCAGAGGTGTTGGTAGAGAGCGCTCCTCCCCGCGAGCGCGACAGCGCTGGAAAGTTGAACAACAAACTCGCACATGACAAGGAACCGGGACAGCGCGGGGGTTTGAGTGGAGTCCAAGTGTTTATCAGGCTCCCAGCTGGTTCCAGAGCTAAGCGTAGAGCCCAGGGGAATTGGGGAGGGGGTCTGCCCCCGCTGTAAAGTTCTTCCAAGGAAAAGAAGGAATGGAAAGAGAGTCGGTGGCGGCGAAGGGGGTTGGTTGGAGGCAGGCAAAAGTTGGATCGACTTGGAAGTTTGGAGATGGGGAAGGAAAAGAAAGGTGGGGGGATCCTGCAGGCCGGAGCAGCCAAGATCCCTCCTCTCCGAGTGGGCGCTGTCCCCTTGGAGACCCCCGGACTCGACTCCCTGGCGGGCGCGACTCCGGCAAGAACCGGAGGAGCTCACTTACTTCGGGGCTGAAGCTGCTGCTTTGGGCCGAGCCGAGGGAGGCGAGCGCGGTGCCGAGCGTGAGCAAGGGGAGCAGGAGGCTGCAGGAGGGTCGAGGGGCGGGAGACATGGTCCGAGACGTTGGGGCAGCCGGGCCGTGCAGGCTCCGCGGCTGGGCCCACGCCCTGGGGTCGCGCCGCCGCTCCCTCCGGACGCCTTTGTCTTCGATAGGCACTGAATTTGGATTCCCAGAGCTCTCTCGGCTTGGAGAAGGGGGGATTGTTCTTGAAAGTGCCTGTTTGCTCTTCTCCTCTTTCCCGTTTTTTGATCTTTCTTCTGCTTAGTAGGCGAACTGGGTCGGGAGCCCTCTCCGCTCTCTCCTTAGGTCCCTCCCTTCTCTCGCAGCCTCTCCTCCGCCCCCGCCCCAATGCCCTCCTTTCCTGGTGGGGACGTGGTTGTTTCAGCCTGAATCCAATTACAGTGAAGAGCTGGAGGGGGGCGGGAAGAGAACCAACCCAAAGTTGCCTTTCTGTGGTGCAGACTGCCATCTGCAGGGGTTGAGGCCACAGACGACATCAATGGGTGCTGTAAGGGTACTCAGGGAACGGGATGTGGGAGACTTTCTCCCCCTAAGCATATTTTGGGGGGCTTGATTTCTGTGGTATTCAGCATGTCTCACCTCCGAGTGGGATATACTGGGAGGCTGGGTTGCTAGGGCCAGCTAAGAGCTCAGGGTCTGGGATGGTGGTCGGGAGTGATCTTCCATGTCAGTGAAAAAGGTTGGGAGGAGTATTTGGTAATAGGGGCTTGTCTAACAGCCTCCGCTGCCCCCCAGCCCCGCGCCCCCAACGCACACAACAAACCCCACAACTGCACAGGGTGGGAGAGGGCATCATCCTGTAGAAAATTTGAATGGGTTCTTACATTACTGTCCTTCACAATCTGACTGCTCCTTAAATTAAAGCTGAGTAGGAAAGGGGTACAAGGCCAGGGAATCTGGAAAATCAAATCAAGTTTGGTGAAATTGTTGGGAAAAAATGGTGTTTGGATTTTGGGGTTTAGTTCTCCCTCTACCCTGGTAAGGGAGGGAATTTCTTAAAGAATCCATCAGAAGCGGGGCACCAGTGGTGCACACCTGTAATTCCAGCAACTCAAAATTGAGTTTGAGGCAGGAGTATTCCAAGTTCAAGTCCACCCTCAAGCAACTTAGGGAGACTCTGTCTCAAAATAAAACATAAAAGGCGCTGGGGATATAGCTCAGTGGTAGAGCACCTCAGTGTTGAATTCCCTAATGCTCTCCCCAGAAAAAAAAAAAATCTCCTTTAGGGACTGACTGGATTCAAAACAAAAGGTGAAGTGAGCAAGGAAGAGGGAGCAAAGGCTAAAGCTAAAGGTGAGAAAGGGAGATGGAAAAGAGGCCGAGAACTAGATCTGGAAAAGCAGCACAATGCAGCACAACAGAAGCAGGAAAAGTGTGGGAGACAGAAAACTGGACCATCAGCGAAATCTAAGATCTGAGAATTGCATCTGGTCAGCAAGAGGAAGGAGGTAGTGGGGGGAGGGAGGGAGGGAAAGCAAGCAAAGGAAGGAATAAAGGAGTGGGGACAGAAATTAGGTCAGGTAGGAAGTTCCAGAAAACCAAGGGATGCAGCAGCGATCACATTTGGGGAAGAAAGATGGGAAGCCCAGTGCTCTGTACTAGAACAAAGATTCTTTGTCCCCAGAAATCATGGGTGGGTCATGATCAATAAGAAAGGATTCCCAGGTCCTGGGCAGCTTGCAGTGTGTGAGAGGTGTGTGAGAGATACTGGATACCTATCCCATAGTGACTGGAAGGTGAGCCCTCCTATAGGGGTGGAGAGGTATAGGCCTCTGGAATTCAGTCAGAACCATGGAGACCTCAGAACCCAACTCCTTTTGCAAAGCAAGAAAAGACCAATTTTGGTTTTTCCTGTCAGCCTTCCCCAGAGGGTAGGGATGGGGAATCCTCCAACTATGCATCTGAACCTTAGGAAAATTGATACCAGTTGCTTACAAAGAAAGGTACCTCAGGTGGAAAGTCTTTCATCAAAACATTTATTAAATGCCAACTGCACTTGGCCAAGCTGTGTATGGGCTATTAAAAGACTAAAATGTGTGGCTAAAACCATGATAACCGTTGTCCCCTGTTCACATTCACAGAACAGCTACTGCTAAAAGTTGGGGCAGTCCTATAGTCTGCAAAGGAAAGGATAAAGTTCCAGAACAAGAGTCCGCTGAAAGCTGGGCGTGGTGGTGCACGCCTGTAATCCTAGCACTTGGGAGGCTGAGGCAGGAGGATCGCGAGTTCAAAGCCAGCCTCAGCAATGGCGAGGCACTTAGCAACTCAGTGAGACCCTGTCTCTAATAAAATACAAAAAAGGGCTGGGGATGTGGCCCAGTGGTCCAGTGCCCCTGAGTTCAATCCCCGGTACCAAAAAAAAAAAAAAAAAAAAAAAAAAAAATGTCCGCTGAACTGGAATGAAAACAGGGATGAGGCACTGAGCCTTACAGACTGTTCTTCTGCGTGTCCAAGCTCTTTTGCTCTGAAGAGAAATAGGAAACAAAGGCTCTCTTCTGTCAGGGCCGAGACATCCAGGTGATGGAAAAGAAAGCCAGAGAGAGGCTGAGGAAAGGGACAGGAATTGCTTTTTATTGACGTGGAAGTGGGCTCTGCAGTGAAGCCCCTTTGGGTTTAAGAGCATTTTTCTGTTTCCTTTCTTCTTCCTGCAACTTCTGCTGTCTGAGCTGCCATGCCTGTATTCCAACATCCATTTCCTGTGATAGCAGTACAACTCGTCTCTGAAACGGACAGGAAAACAGTGTGGATAACATCTGGGGCTTGAGCACTGCACCTTATATCCTTTTTCTCATAAAGTTAGAGGTTTCAGCTGGAATCAATACTGCTGACTAGGGAACAAGTGGCACCAAATCTTGGGTTGGGAAGTGGAAAGGAGGTAGCAAATGGGAGACAGAATGCTTACTACTGGTTCCTGGCCTAGGAACTTGATTCCTCCCTTCTCACAGTGCTATTAAAATGTTTGGCTTAGGCTGGGGTTGTGGCTCAGTGGTAGAATGATCACCTAGCATACATGAGGCACTGGGTTCGATCCTCAGCACCACATAAAAATAAAACAAAGATACTGTGTCCACCTAAACAACAAAAACAATAAAAAAGTTTAGCTCTGCTGATCTGGTGGCACACATCTGTAAATCTTAGCTACTTGGGAGGCTGAGGCAGGAGGATCACAATTTCAAGGCCAGCCTTAGCAATTTACTTGGGAGGCTGGGGCAGGAGGATCATCAATTTCAAGGCCCTCAGCAACTTAGTGAGACCGTGTTTCAAAATGAAAAATAAGAAGGGCTGGGATGAGCTCAGTGGTACAGCATCCCTGGGTTCAATGCCCAGTACCTCTGAAAACAAAAACAAAAAACATAACTGTTAAAACCTTTGTATGTGGTGTACATGTTAGCTTAAGTGCAAGACAACGCAAAACAAATTACAGTTAAAAATTTCTAGCCGGGCGTGGTGGCGCACACCTGTAATCCCAGCACTTGGGAGGCTGAGGCAGGAGGATCGCGAGTTCAAAGCCAGCCTCAGCAATGGCAAGGCACTTAGTAACTCAGTGAGACCCTGTCTCTAATAAAATACAAAAAAGGGCTGGGGATGTGGCCCAGTGGTCGAGTACCCCTGAGTTCAACCCCCAGTACCAAAAAAAAAAAAAAAAAAAAATTTCTGGGGCTGGGGCTATGGCTCAGCGGTAGTGCACTCATCTTGCATGCGTGAGGCCCTGGGTTTGATCCTCAGCACCACATAAATAAATAAAGGTATTGTGTCTGCCTACAACTAAAAAAAAAAAAAAAAAAAAAAAAAAAAAAATTCTAAGCCAGGCACAGTGGCACACACCTGTAATCTCAGAAACTCAGGAGACTAAGGCACTTAGCAACACAGGGAGACCCTGTCCCTAAATAAAATATAAAAAAAGGCTGGGGGGTGTGGCTTATTGGTTAAGTTCCCTGGGTTCAATCCCTAGTACCAAAAAAGAAAAAGAAAAAAAAAAAAAAAAAAAAAATTCTGGGCTGGCGTTAATAGTTCAGTGGTAGAGTGCTTGCTTAGCATGTGTGAACCACTGGGTTCAATCCTTAGCACCACATAATAATTAAAATGAAGGTATTATATCCAGATATAACTCAAATATAACTTAAAAAAAAATTCTCCAATTACAAACAATGTAGCCCCCGCTGAAGCTCTAGTCACTCACTGCAAACTCTTCCCTCTGGGCTTTTCTTCGAAGTTGGCCTTTCATTGGGGGAGCAGGGCGGCCATCTACAAATAGAAGAGATGAAAGGCAAGTGCTAGAGGTGGTCTGCAGCACCTTGGTCAAAGACTGTGATAGGGATGAGGAAGAGCCAATCTCTACCTCTTCTCTTCCACTGTACACCCTATGTGGTTTAATTCTTCTAAAATAAGTCCCTCATGTTCAAGAGTGAGGTACCACAGACCTACCAAAAATTAATTCCTAAGCCATGTTCTTACTCTTATTTCATGTACCACTAATTATCCTGGAATTCAACATAATATGCAATGCTTCATCTACTGTTTTATCTGGAGAAATCTTTCATTCAAAGTGTTTCCTAAAATTCTGTCCCACTCTACAATGAAATGCCTTTTCCCCCTTTCCTTCTAGCTAAGTCCTTATCCTTAGGCCCCCCTCTTAAGCTCTCTCCCCACCCCAACCCCCTCTCTAACCTCCATCAACTTCATCAGTTCTTTCTGTGTGATGCTAGGGATGGAACAGGGTCTCTTCTGAAAGAAGTACATGTCATTTATCATTCATCTATTTGGCTTGGGACATTTACTATATTATAGCTTTTAGTATTATTCAGCCATTTCAGATCCTTTTGAAAAGAAACAGAGTACTGAAATATCATTTAATTTTTTAAAATGCCCATGCTTATTTTCTCAGCCAGACTTGAAATCAGGGACTGTAAAACTAGTTTTTGCCCTTCATAGCCTAGTATAGGCACATAAGCACTAATAAAGTTTCCATAAATAGGGTTGGGGTTGTGGCTCAGTGGTAGAGTGCTTGCCTAGCATGTGTGTGGCCTGGGTTCGATCCTCAGCACCACATAAAAATAAAGGCATTGTGTAAAACAAACAAACAAAAAAAAAAAGATTCCATAAAAATATTCAGTCTGACCTCAAGTAGTTTATAATAGAGATGACAGGAAAGGATTCTTTCCACAAAGAAAAAGTGAAAATTCTGCCCAAAAGTTCAAAGGTAAGACAGATAAAAGGTAGTACATAAAGGGAATGAGGGGCTGGGAATGTAACTCAGTGGTAGAGTGCTTGCTTAGCATGTGCAAGGCCCTGGGTTCAATTCCTAGTACCCCACCCCCTTCCACAAAAAGGAATCAATATTGTGAGGTGTATGTTTTTTTTTTTTTTTTTTTTTTTTTTGGTACCGGGGATTGAACTCAGGGGCACTGGACCACTGGGCCACATCCCCAGCCCTTTTTTGTATTTTATTAGAGACAGGGTCTCACTGAGTTGCTAAGTGCCTTGCCATTGCTGAGGCTGGCTTTGAACTCATGATCCTCCTGCCTCAGCCTCCCAAGTGCTGGGATTACAGGCGTGCGCCACCGCGCCCGGCTGCAGTGTATATTTTACACTGGGTTTAATTTTTTTTTTTTTTTTTTTTGTGGTACTGGGGATTGAACTCAGGGGCACTCGACCACTGGGTCACATCCCCAGCCCTTTTTTTGTATTTTATTTAGAGACAGGGTCTCACTGAGTTGCTAAGTGCCACGCCATTGCTGAGGCTGGCTTTGAACTCACGATCCTCCTGCCTCAGCCTCCCAAAGTGCTGGGATTACAGGCGTGCGCCACCGCGCCCCCGCTACTGGGTTTAATTTTTATCCTTAAAAGAATCATGAATGTGTGTGTCTGTGTATCTGTATGTATATGTGTATATACATATACTTTTTTTAAATTTTTTAAGCAAGGAGGGAAGCTCAGATTGAGAATCAGCTATGGGGGCTTAAGGGTGTAGCATAGTTGCAAAGTGTGCACTTAGCATGTCAGAGGCCCTGGGATCAATCCCCTGTATGAGCATGCGCGCACACACACACACACACACACACACGGAATCAGGTACATATAATTCCAGTCTTCCTAATATTCCATATCACTACAAAGAGCCTAGGCTTCCTACGGTAAATGACAAGTGGAAACAAATTTCATCCTCCTCCTCTGAATAAGTATGTAAATAAGCAGGGTCATATTCCTAGAGAGATTAATATTAGAGAATCCAATGGGGGTGCTAGGGATGTAGCTCAATGAGAGTGCTTGTCTTGCATTCTTGAAACCCTGGACTGGATCCCCAGCACCACAAAAACAAACAAACAAACAAACAAACAAAACTCCAGTAGGGTATTAATACTCAGGTCTCCAAGTTGGGAAGGAGGCCTGGACCCTGCTGAGTTCTATTTCTGGCTTTGATACTATACATGCATTTCATTTCTGTAGTTCTCAATTTTCCTACCTGTAAACTTAATTCCCAAAAAGGAAGTAGGGAGTGGCTTCAACTTCTCTGAGGTCCCACTCTTTTCTTCTGGTATTGGTGAGTGAACCTAAGGGCATTCTACCAATGAGCTACATCCTCAGCCCTATTTATTTTGAGACAGTCTTGCTAAGTTGCTGAGTCTGGCCTGAAATTCGCAATCCTTCTGCCTGAGCCTCCCAGGTCACTGGGAATACAGGTTATGCACTGGGCCTGGCTAAGGTCCCTCTCTTTTGGAGCTTTTTAAGTAAAGGGAAAAGATTGAGGACTGCCATCCTCAATCATCACCCTTCTGAGATACTCCTTTCCACAGCTTTTCAGAGTTCTTCCTGCATTTGGTACCAAATTCCCAAAATGCATTTACCACACAGAAGGGTGGTTCTTTGTAACTACTTAAAAATCATGTTCCCTTTGAGAAAGGGGAACAATTTATCACCCCCCTACAACCCCAGGGCGGCCTAAGTTAGAATTAACTTGTTATCTTCACAAGCCAAGATCCTGTCTAGCTTTACCTTCCGTAGTAGCTTAGCTGACAAACAAGAGGGCTTTTTCGCTCCAACTCCATTTTCCAAATAAAAAGTTCAATTTGTTTTCCATTCAGTCACGCCCCGGCCTGGACATCACTCTCCAACCCGCTCCAGGGGCGGTCCCTCTTAAGTGAAAAATCTCGGAAGAAAACTGTTGAATTGACACTCACCCGCGTAAGACCAGTCTGGGAGCTCCGTGAGGGGCCCATAGCCGGAAGGGTTGGCAGCCAGGCCCTGTCTGTGTAAAAAGAAACACTAGCGTGAGGTCTCGGACCAGCTTCTAGCCCCCTAGGTTCCCCGACCACAGCACTCACTGGAGTCTCCACTGGCCGCCAGCCAGAGCCGACACGCTGCAGTGTAACCTCCGGACACCTACTAGGAAAACAAGACAGAGTCAGAGAGGCCGCTGAGCCAGTCCTAAGGGGCCAGCCCGCACCTGACCGGGTCCCCGAGTCTGCATAGACTACGCCAACTCACTGGAGAGCAGACCCCCCGAGGCAGCCATGGCTGTGGCGGAGGCGCAGGAAGTGGGCGTGGCCTCGGAGCAAAGCGCGTTGCTGACGGGGAAACCGGAAGCCGCCATCTTGAATCTGGCTTTCAATCACGGGCTCCGCCATCTTCGGTCATCGTACGGAACTGAAGAGCAAGTAGGGCCCGGGTCCTTGGGGCGAAAAGGAGCTGTCATCTTTTTTTTTTTTTTTTTTTTTGGTACCGGAGATTGAACTCGGGGGCACTAGACCACTGGGCCACATCCCCAGCCCTTTTTTGTATTTTATTAGAGACAGGGTCTCACTGAGTTGCTAAGTGCCTCGCCATTGCTGAGGCTGGCTTTGAACTCGCGATCTTCCTGCCTCAGCCTCCCAAGTGCTGTGATTACAGGCGTGCGCCACCGCGCCCGGTTTAGGAGCTGTCATCTTGAGCATGTATCCAGTGGAAGTGGTGATCTCCCCGACTGAACGTTCTGAATTGTTCCCATGACCTCGCCACAGCGGTGTCTAATCTTTTAAATTTACAGTAACTTTTATCACAGAGTAACATCCATGTTAACCTCATTCTACAGTCTCCCGCCTCACTGACATTTTCCCCAGACTAAGTGACTAAGTCTAGAGTGAATAAGAAAAATTTCAGATCTCACGCATTTATCCGGCAAAACTGAAGAAATTGTTTGTGACAAGCGCTGTAGTAGGTGCAGAAAATTCTATGGAGAGCAAGAGCAGATATCATCATTATTCTGATAGAACTTATGGTCCCTCAGAGAGGAGAGAAGACAATCATAAACGTGACTAATGTTACAGCTGAGTCCTGGGAAGGGAAGTATGTGTTTTTTGCCAGCATATATAATGGGAATGTGATCTAGAGTGCACCGTCAAAGACTCTTGAGAAAGCTGTGTTGGAGCTAAGAGCTGATGTCATTTTTATAAGAGCTACCACAACACATTCCCTAATATAACTCTTGCAAGAACCTTCTGAGGTAAGTACATGTTGAGCATTCCTAAACTGAAAACCTTAAATCCAAAATGGTCCACAATCAGAAACTTTTTGAGCACTGACAGTGCTATAAGTGGAAAATTCAATACCTATACTCATGTGAAGTGTTGCACTAAAAATACAGGCCAACTAAAAATATTGTACAAAATTACCTTCAGGGAAGCTGGAGGTGTAGCGCAGTAGTAGAGGAGGTGCTTATCATACTCAGGTCCTAGGTTCATCCATAGCATCAGAAAAAAGTAATTTCAGGCTATGTGTTAAGGTGTATATGCAGTATAAAAGATTTTCATGTTTAGATTTGGCTTGCATTCCCAAATATATTATGCATTCCCATACATATTATGTATGTGCAAATGTTCCAGCATATGAAAAAATAAAAAATTTGGCTGGGCATGGTGGCACATGCCTGTAATCTCAGCAGCTGGGGAGGCTGAGGTAGGAGGATCACAAGTTAGATGCCAGCCCCAGCAATTTAGCAAGGTTGTAAGCAACTTAGTGTGAAAAAAAATAAAAAAGTGCTAGGGATGTCCTCAGTGGGAAAGCATTCCTAGGTTCAATCCCTGGTACAATAGTAATAATATAATAATATAAAAAAAAAATTGAGCGCCGGGCGTGGTGGCGCACGCCTGTAATCCCAGCACTTGGGAGGCTGAGGCAGGAGGATCAAGAGTTCAAAGCCAGCCTCAGCAATGGCGAGGCACTTAGCAATTCAGTGAGACCCTATCTCTAATAAAATACAAAAAAGGACTGGGGATGTGGCCCAGTGGTTGAGTGCCCCTGAGTTCAATCCCCGGTATCAAAAGAAAAAAAAAAAAAATTGAGACACTTCTGATATTATGCATTTCCAATAAAGGAAAGTAAATGTAATATAGTAAAGCCAGATCTGTGACTCTTTCCCTCTCTTTATTACTTGCTATTTAGTACTGCTGTGGGAAAGGTTATTTACCCTTAATTTTTTTTTTTTTTTCTTTTTCCCTTTTGTAGTACTGAGGATTGAACTCGGGGGCATTTTGTCTTTTCCACTGAGCTACACTCCCAGCCCACTTTAAAATTTTGAGACATGGTCTCACCAAATTGCCAAAGCTGGCCTCAAATTTGGGATCCTCCTGCCTAAGACTCCCCAGTAGCTGGAATTACAGTAGTGCATCACCATACCCAGCTATTCTTAATTTCTTTTCTTTTTTTTCTTTTTGGTACTGGGGATTGAATTCAAGAATGCTTAACCAGTGAGCCACATCCCCAGCCCTTTTTTATTTTTGAAACAGGGTCTTGTTAAGTTGTTCAGTATTGCTAAATTGCTGAGATTGGCCTTGAACTTTCTATCCTCCTGCCTTAGCCTCTCAAGTCACTGGGATTACAGTAACATGCCACCATTCCTGGCTATCCTTAATTTCTTAATTAGAAATATATCAAATTTGTGAAAACATTTTAAGGATGATAACATAAGTGAAAATACTTTATGGTGAGGCTCTTAAGAAAGTGCCCATTACTGTGTGCTGGGCTAGACACTTAAACATGCTGACTAGGGGAACCTGGGGGAGTGGTGTAATGGCCTATCTGGAAGTTTATCATTTCCTTGGCAAGACTGGGAAGTTTTTCCACAGGAGGTGGCTCTGAGTTGTGCTTTGAAAGAGGGGAAGGGTGGATCCTGGTTTAAGAAGTAAAAGCAACTATTTTGATAACAATAAGAATGGTATAGACTAGAGCTGAACAAGAAGAAGGGATGGGAACAAAAGAAACGTGGCTAGAAGCCAACAGATGGATGCCCCCCCACTCCCCATCCCCCTCTCCCCTGTAAGGAAGGGAAGTAAATGCAGAGTACCATATTCATCTTACATTCATATACTACTTTAAATTTTTTTTTCTTTTGCAATTCTGGGAATTAAATTCAGGGCCTTGCACATGCTAGCTAAGCTCTACCACTAAGCTGTGCTCTATACACTTCAGCTCTATATACTTTATTTATTTTATTTTATTTTTTGGTACTGGGGATTGAACTCAGGGGTACTCGACCACTGGGCCACATCCCCAGCCTTTTTTGTCTTTTATTAGAGACAGGGTCTCACTGAGTTGCTAAGTGCCTCGCCATTGCTGAGGCTGGCTTTGAATTCATGATCTTCCTGCCTCAGCCTCCCAAGTGCTGGGATTAAAGGCATGCTTCACTGTGCCCGGCTTACTTCATTTTTACTTATCAAGACATTTCTTCATAAAGTTTGGCGCCGTGATGCACGCCTGTAATCCCAGGGGCTTGGGAGGCTGAGATAGGAGGATCACAAGTTCAAAGCCAGCCTCAGCAATGGCGAGGTGCTTAGCAATTCGTTGAGACCCTGTCACTAAAAAAAATACAAAATAGGGATGGGGATGTGTCCCAGTGGTTAAGTGCCCCTGAGTTTAATCCCCAGTACCACAAACAAACAAATAACAAATAAAAAGCAACCCATTTCTACATAAATGATTTCATAATAAAACTGTAAAGTAGTTAAGATAGTCCAGGAAACAGTCATTGTACAGATTTTACAGTTTTCAGAGATCAGTAAATTGAACCAAAATGTGACTATTGGACTGGGGATGTAGCTCAGTGGTAGAATGAGAGCCAGTCCTACCAAAAAAAAAAAAAGAAAGAAGCCGGGCGCGGAGGCGCATGCCTGTAATCCCAGCACTTTGGGAGGCTGAGGCAGGAGGATCACGAGTTCAAAGCCAGCCTCAGCAATGGCGAGGCACTTAGTAACTCAGTGAGACCCTGTCTCTAATAAAAATACAAAAAGGGCTGGGGATGTGGCCCAGTGGTTGAGTGCCCCTGAGTTCAATCCCCGGTACCAAAAAAAAAAAAAAAAAAAAAAAAAAAAAAAAGAAAGAAAGAACCAAAGAAAAAACCATAGCTGTGGATTTATTGTTTGTTTTACAATTAGTGATAGTGACAGAATAAAGACTGAGTGACACTGTTCCCATACTTGGCTCTTTGAGCCTTTGGCTAATCCTGAGATAGACAGCACTGGAATCTCACAGTTGGGGGAATCAAGTAGAAGCCAAAGGCTTGAAGGCTTGAATGCTTGAAGAATTACCTAAGAGTCAGTGTTTAGGATTCATAAGAAAGATAATGGACTCATACTGCCACCTATACTATAAAAAGGAACTGAACCAACAATATTATTTTTCAGTAGTGCACATATGAGGAGGACTCCATTAATTTGCAAAATCATTGGAAAGGGCACAAATGTTCAGATGAACAATAATGTGTATGATATGAATGTTACATGCAAAAGTGGACCTGTGCCATCATTCAGTAGCTATGGAAGTCAAAAAGCAAGAGCTGGAGGGTAGAAATGGGGGTAAGAATGGGAAGTTTGATCAGAACTGGAAAATCTGGAAAGGAGCATATTTGGAAGGAAGACAACTTCAGCCTTTGACGTGGTTAGTGTGATGTGGTAGGGGGACAATCCACTGGTTGTAAATGGCAGGAAACATGGGTTAGGATTTTGTGAGAGAGACAAAGAACATGGCGCGCTGACAGTTAACATCATCAGCATTCTTGGGACCTCATGGAATGCTATTGAGGGAGGGGGTCTGGCACCTGGACAGCACTCTTCAATGACTTCATCAGCCTCATAAACCACAGGAAAGCAGCTTTGTCATCCCCAACTGGATATCCTTTAACCTCTGTACTTCATCTGACAAAGACTGGAGTTAAGAGTAATGTGAAGCACCAGGAGTCTGAGCTTTATGTCTTTCCTCTCTTAAATTCCTTTGTTTTTCAAAGACATCATGCCCTATATTTGGCTTTAGCATTTTGTAATCTACTTATATTTTTGTCTAACATATTTATTCAAATATCCCTGTTCTGTAGAGTTGTATACAGTTAATTTTAGCACCCCCCAACCCCCAGAACTAGCCCTTTTTATTTTTTTAAATGGTTTCACTAAGTTGTTCAGGACCTCACTAAATTGCCGAGGCTGGCCTCAAGCTTGCAATCCTGCTTCAGTCTCCTGAGTTGCTAGGATTACAGGTGTGTGCCACTGTACCTGACAAATTAGGTGCTTTTTAACAGTTGTCATTAGTAATGATGATACTGAGAAGGAACATAAGTGAGGCTGACTTTGGTTGCCAATTCCACCAAGTTGTGCAACTTCTTCCCCATGTGTATGACAGAATTCTTTGTTTTTTTGGGGAAGGTATTTCTTGTCCTGCCTCTCCCTTCCTGGGTGCCCTGAGCTGAGCAGATTTCCTTGGCTGTACCCTTCCACCATTCCATGATGTTCTGCTTCATTACAAGCCAAAGCAATGGAACCAGCCAACCCTGGACTGAAATCTCTGAAACTATAGAGCCAAAATAAATATATTCTCCTTTATGTCAGGTATTTTGGTCACATTGATGAAAAGCTACCTAACACATGTGGATATTAATTTGTAAAATCAGGACTCACTTCCCTTTCAGGAAGTGTCCTGCATGTGTCCCATGGCCAGAAAGAACATATAATTGGTCGTCTTGAACCCCTCATAATCTAAATCAGAATTCTAAGATTGAAGAAGTTGTGGAGAGAAGGATAAACTGGAATTCTTTCAGTATCTTCCTTTTTAGGACAGCTCAAAGATCAAATCATTGTCATCTCATGCAAAAAATGTGGGAACTGAATGCTTTCAACAACTCATCCAGGGGCTGGGGTTATGGATCAGCAACAGAGCGCTCGCCTAGCACGTGTGCGGCCTGGGTTCGATCTTCAGCACCACGTAAGAATAAAAGCATTGTATACAACATAAATAAATAAATATTAAAAAAAACCTCATCCATACAATACACTGCTTTGCATAATATTTCTTTATTACTTACATAATTTATTGTAACACATTTCTTTTCCAGAGCTGTCAAATCAGTACTGGCTAGCCAGGCGTGGTGGCTGGCACACACCTGTAATTCCAGTGGCTTGGGAGGCTGAGGCAGGAGGATCATAAGTTCAAAGCCAGCCTCAGCAACTCAGCAACTTAGTAAGGACCTAAGCAACTCAGGGCTTCTTAAATGAAATACAAAAAAAAAAAAAAAAAAAAAAAAAAAAAAAAAGGCTGGCCCAGTGGTTAAATGCCCCTGGGTTCAATCCCCAGTACCAGTAAATAAATAAATAAATCAGTACTGGCTAAATATAATATGCAGGAGTACCATGAAAAAAAAAAAAAAAAAAAAGTCTGTATTAAAAGAACTAACTTAGCCGGGCGTGGTGGCGCATGCCTGTAATCCCAGTACTTGGGATACTGAGGCAGGAGGATCACGAGTTCAAAGCCAGCCTCAGCAATGGCGAGGCACTTAGCAACTCAGTGAGACCCTGTCTCTAAATAAAATACAAAAAAGGGCTGGGGATGTGGCCCAGTGGTCGAGTGCCCCTGGGTTCAATCCCTGGTACAAAAAAAAAAAAAAAAAAAAAAAAAAAGAACTAACTTCAAGAGGGGTCATTTTTTAAAAAAATATTTATTTGCTTTAGTTGTACACGATGCGTTTATTTGTATGTGGTGCTGAGGATCGAACCCGGGCTGTGCACGCACCAGGTGAGTGCTCCACCACTGAGCCACAACCCCAGCCCCTCATTTATTTTATTTAAAAATTTTTTTTTAATATTTACTTATTTGCTTTTAGTTGTACACAATGCGTTTATTTTTATGTGGTGCTGAGGATTGAACCTGGGCTGCACACGTGCTAGGTGAGCGCTCTCCCGCTGAGCCACAACCCCAGCCCCAAGAGGGGTCATTTATGACCTTCAACTACATTCTCCTGTTCCTGCTTGACAACTGGGAAGTTCCTTTTAGAAAGGCCAAGGCTGGAGCAGATGCAGTGTCGCATGCCTGTAACCACAGCTTTTGGGGAGTTTGAGGCAGGAGGATCACAAATTCCAGGTCAGCCTCAGCAACTTAGTGAGACCCTGTCTTAAAATAAAAAATAAAAATAAAAAGGGTAGGGATGCTGGGCATGGTGGTGCACATCTGTAAGTCCAGCAACTCTGGAGGCTGAGGCAGGAGGATTCCAAGTTCAACTTAAATGCCCCTGGGTTCAATCCCCAGTACCAGTAAATAAATAAATAAATCAGTACTGGCTAAATATAATATGCAGGAGTACCATGAAAAAAAAAAAAAAAAAAAAAGTCTGTATTAAAAGAAATAACTTAGCCGGGCGTGGTGGCGCATGCCTGTAATCCCAGTACTTGGGATACTGAGGCAGGAGGATCACGAGTTCAAAGCCAGCCTCAGCAATGATGAGGCACTTAGCAACTCAGTGAGACCCTGTCTCTAAATAAAATACAAAAAAGGGCTGGGGATGTGGGCCCAGTGGTCGAGTGCCCCTGGGTTCAATCCCTGGTACAAAAAAAAAAAAAAAAAAAAAAAAAAAGAACTAACTTCAAGAGGGGTCATTTTTTAAAAAAATATTTATTTGCTTTAGTTGTACACGATGCGTTTATTTGTATGTGGTGCTGAGGATCGAACCCGGGCTGTGCACGCACCAGGTGAGTGCTCCACCACTGAGCCACAACCCCAGCCCCTCATTTATTTTATTTAAAAATTTTTTTTTAATATTTACTTATTTGCTTTTAGTTGTACACAATGCGTTTATTTTTATGTGGTGCTGAGGATTGAACCTGGGCTGCACACGTGCTAGGTGAGCGCTCTCCCGCTGAGCCACAACCCCAGCCCCAAGAGGGGTCATTTATGACCTTCAACTACATTCTCCTGTTCCTGCTTGACAACTGGGAAGTTCCTTTTAGAAAGGCCAAGGCTGGAGCAGATGCAGTGTCGCATGCCTGTAACCACAGCTTTTGGGGGAGTTTGAGGCAGGAGGATCACAAATTCCAGGTCAGCCTCAGCAACTTAGTGAGACCCTGTCTTAAAATAAAAAATAAAAATAAAAAGGGGTAGGGATGCTGGGCATGGTGGTGCACATCTGTAAGTCCAGCAACTCTGGAGGCTGAGGCAGGAGGATTCCAAGTTCAACACCAACCTCATCAATTTAGCAAGGCCCTAAGGACTTAGCCAGACCCTGTCTCAAAATAAAAATTAAAAAGGGCTGGGGATGTGGTTCAGTGATTAAGCACCCCCTAGGTTCAATCCAAGTACAAAAAAAAAAAAAAAAAAAAAAGTGTAGGGATTTGAACTCAGTGGTAGAGAGCCCCTGGTTTCAATTCCCAGTACTGCAAACAACATAAAAGATGAAACAAAAAATGCTAAACCACCATTTGACCTCGGTCTATACTCAAAGGACTTAAAATCAGCATACTATAGTGACACAGCCACATCAATGTTTATAGCAGCTCAATTCACAATAGCTAACCTAGATGCCCTTCAATAGATGAATGGATAAAGAAACTGGTATATATACACAATGGAATATTACTCAGCAATAAAAGAGAATAAAATTATGGCATTTGCAGGTAAATGGATGGGTTGGAGAATAGCATGTTTATGAAGTAAGCCAATCCCAAAAAATCAAATGCAAATGTTCTCCCTGATAAGTGGATGCTGATCCATAATGGGGGAGGAGGGGATGGAGGAACTTTTTTTTTTTTTTTTTTTTTGGTACCAGGGATTGAACTCAGGGGTACTGGACCACTGGGCCACATCCCCAGCCCTTTTTTTTGTATTTTATTAGAGGCAGAGTCTCACTGAGTTGCTAAGTGCCTCGCCATTGCTGAGGCTGGCTTTGAACTCGCGATCCTCCTGCCTCAGCCTCCCAAAGTGCTGGGATTACAGGCGCGCCACCGCGCCGGCGGGATGGAGGAACTTTGGGCAAAGGGGAGGGAAGGGAAGTGCAGGGACATGGGTGTAGGAAACATGGTGGAATGAGATGGATATCATTACCCTAGGTACATGTATGACTGCACATATGGTGCAACTACCAGAGAAATGAAAAGCTGTGCTCCATTTGTGTACCATGAACAGAAATGCATTCTGTTGTCATATATAACTAATTAGAACAAATGAAAAAAAATAAAATTAGCCAGGTGTGGTGGTGCACGCCTGTAGTCCAAGTGGCCTGGGAGGCTGAGACGGGAGGATCACAAGTTCAAAGCCAGCCTCAGCAATCGCAAGGTGCTTAGCAACTCAGTGAGACCCTGTCTCTAAATAAAATACAAAATAGGACTGGGGATGTGGCTCAGTGGTTGAGTGCCCCTGAGTTCAATCTCCAGTACCAATAAATAAATAAATAAATAAATAAATAAATAAATAAAAATAATAAAATATATAAAAATATACTAGAGCTGGATTGTGTGAAAGTACTATTTACAAATCACCTTTTAGCCTTAAACTGTGTGAAGCATTTCCAGACCCCCCCACCTTTTTTTTTTTTGGTTCTGGAGATTAAACCCAAGAGTATTTAACCACTGAACCACATCTCCAGCCCTTTTTATTTATTTTTTATTTTGAGACATGGTCTCACTGATTTGCTTAGGGCCTTGCTAAGTTGCTGAGGCTGGCTTTGAACTTGTGATCCTCCTGACTCAGTTTCCCAAGCCATTGGGATTACAGGTGTGTGCCACCATACCTGTATTCCCATTTCTTGAACTAGCCCAGCAACTTCTGCTTTTGTTAGGTACGTGCTGCAGCTAAAGTTCTTCACATGAAAGGTGCTCTGGCAACTCTAGCCTCCCAGGCACCCTGGCCGTGGGACATTTTTGGTTTTGTGCTGCCTCCTGGTGGCAGCTACTGCCCAGCACCTTTTGGGCTGGTGGAGACCACTTTCTTCGATTTGGTATCTTGAAGCTGATGCAACAGCTTCCCCCCAAGGGTGGAGAGTTGGGAACCTGAGGTGGAAGAGACCTCTTTCCAGGAGACCCCATCCCCAGTTCCAAGCAGGCGCTGCCTCTTCTCCCCTACCCATTGCAATGGGGCTTCTCAGTCCAGGGTCCCTTTTGAGTCTCATCTGAGTGTCTCTGGGCTGGAGGTGGGGGTTGCCAGGGTTTTGCCAATTGAAGTGCTTGGGTCATAGTGGTAAGTTTTGCCTTTTGTGCTGAAGTTCCCTGAGGCAGAGGCTTTGCCTCAATGGTGGAGTCCAGAGTGACCACTGTATACCCTACAAGACGTATTCTGTCATTTATGAAACTGTTTTTATCTATGAAGTATTCCACATCAGCATCCTTGAGGGGCTGGTCTGTCAGGTCTGGTCTACTGGAGAACATTTTATGACCTCAATGCAGTTGTGACCAGGTTGTCCAGTCCCAGTGGGCAGCAGAGTTGCTGGGTTTAGAGTCTGGACAACTTCAATGTGGACATGTGGATTTTCACATAATGTGCCCTGGTATCTGACCATCCTCAGCCAATATTGTCCTTTATATTCTAATAATGTCAAAATTGAATGAGGAACTCTGACAACAAATTTTTGTCCCATAGCCAGTTTATCAGCTTCCAACACCAGAAGGGCTATGCCTGCAAGGGCTTGTACAAGGTGGCCAGCCAGCTGTTTAGAAAGATAGGCCACTGAATGGTGCCATGTCCCCAGCATTTAAGTCAGGACTCCTACAGCTCTTCCAGATGATTCATGGACATACAGAAAGAAAGGTTTTGTGAGGTCAGGGACTCCTAGTCCAAGTGCACTGGTGAGTGCCTGTTTAATGTCCTCAAAGGCCTTTTGTTGTGTTGGCCCCCACATCTAGAGGATCCTGTTCTCCCCCCCCCCCTTTTTAACCTCATAGAGGGCCACTAAACTGAAAAGTTAGGGATCCATATCTTGCAGAATTTGGCAGCACTCAGGAACTCAGATCTTGCGGCAGGCAGAAGGGACCAGAATTGAGCAGAACTGTTTCCTATCAGGGCCCAGTTCCTGTTGTCTCTGAGTCAGATAAAAACCGAGGTACTTGACTTTTTCTTGATAGATGTGGGCTTTCTTCCTTTGGGACTTCATAGCCAGTTTTACATAGGAGAGCGACAAACTGTTGTGTCCCCTTCATGCAGTCTTCTCGGGTTGCTTCAGCCAGCAACAGATCATCTACGTAATGGAGCAATGTGTATCTACATCAGATGCCAGCATCCATGTTGTTTTGCAGGAAAGGCTTATAAATCAGAAGCTAGCACCATCCTGAAGGTGGTTGGTGAGTTTTTGAAGCCCTGTGGCACCTGGTCTAAGTCAATTGGCCTTCACTTGGGGGCATTCTTTCTTCCAGTGGCCCTCTAGATGGCAGTAGGTACATAGACTTAGTTTCAGCCTTGTTCCTGGATAAGGTAGTCCTTCCATTCAGACCTTCCTTTGGCCCTGATTTTGATACTTGTTTGTTTTGGCCTTGTCCTGGTGGGACGCCCCTCCCCACACACACCACCACTCTTTGAGTGAACTCTGGGTTTGCAGTGAGGGAAGTTGCAAGGAGAACCATCTCTTTCTTCATCTTTTGGTCTGCCTCTTATTGAGCCTCTTGGTCTTGGTTGATGAAAACTATGGTGGCCACTTTAATCAGCTCACTGAATTTTTTTTCTTTTTCTTTTTGGTGCTTGGGATTGACCCAGGGCCTTGTGCATGTGAGGCAAGCACTCTACCAACTGAGCTATATCCCTAGCCCTCACTGGCATTAAAAAAAAAAAAAAAAATTATTTATTTGCTTTAGTCGTACACAATGCATTTATTTGTACATGGTGCTGAGGATTGAACCCAGGCTGCGCATGTGCTAGGTGAGCACTCTACCACTGAGCCACAACCCCAGCCCCTCACTGGCATTTTTTAAAGCAAAGTCCAGCAAAGTTTTTGGAGCTTTCGGTGAATGTTTCTCTGGGCTTATTTTACCCACTGGTTGTCTGGTGCCTTAGGATCAAAGGGAGTGAAGAGTTGGAAGCTCTCACATAGTTGTTCATAGAACTGACTGGGACTTTCACCAGGCTTTTGGAGTGTTTCTGATATCTTGTTCATGTTTAGGGCTCTTTCCCCCCCTCTTGTAGGGGCTGCCTATGAGGGCCTCTTGATAGCTATTTATCTTTAGGAGGTCTTCCTCTTTGTTGGGTTCCCACCCTAGGTTTGTGTCAGGAACCAGGCCTGAGCATAGGCTTGGATGTTGCCTTGTGTGTGTCAGGAGCATGATCCTCTTTAAAGCTGTTCGGGTCACCTGTTTGCATTTCTCTGTCAACCAAGCAAGCAGGGCTGGTGGGTCTGGGTAATGGACTGCATCAGATCATCATGGCCCAGGGCTTTACTGTGTAGGAGGGAGTATGATTTTTCCAATTTAAGACATCAATGGTGGTGAAAGGCTGGCACACAAAACTGTATTGTCCCCTTCATATGTTTCCCTCCTGGTCAACACAGGCAAGTCCTTTAGTCTTTCATAGAGGCATCCGGAGAACTCTCATTGGGTTGTGGCTCTGGTCTTGGGACAAGTTTCCTACCTTGGTCTCTGTGGGTGGGGTGGGGTGGAGGAGTCTCTGGCTCTGGGGAAGCCTCTGGCACTGAGAACATCAAGGAGAAGGAGTGGCTGGTGCTGAGGAGCCACCATCTATTGCTTCTGGGGACGAGGGGGCTGAGGGGACAGCCTGTTGCCTCAGTGGTCTTGGCAAAGTTGGGTAGAGTGGTGATAAGGTGATGGGTTCTCTTCTGGCTCATGGAAAAAACTGGTTTCGTTTCTGTCTTTTCTTTGTGAGGTTTTTGTCTGTTTAGTTCCCTTTTGTTGGGTCTTAGAGGCTACTATAGCCTGAACTAATGTCAATTTGGACTGTCCTTCCAGACAGGCTCTCAACCAAGGGGGCTGTTTCTATACTATTTCTTGCCAGCAATCAATATAAGGGAATTGGTCTGGGTGTCCAAGGATTCTTTCTTTTAATAGAAAGGACCTTATCAATGACACTTTTGTCTAAACATCCTTTTGGTGGTCACCCCACATCAAAGCCTGGCCATTCTAATTTGCAGAGAGTATATAATTTTTGTGGAGTGAGTTGTATACCATAGTTATCATTAAAGCCTTTCTTAAAGTTTTCTAACATACATTTAAAAAGATTCAGTTTACTCTGTATGCCTCCCATGTTCCACCCTGTGTCAGTGTTGCACACTTAGGACAAGACTCACTTTGTCCATCTCTGGCCGTTCCCCTCTCAGAGACTTTGGGTCTCTTAGCCTTGTGGGTTGGTATCAACCCCTGACCTGGAGCTTCCACCTAGATGGTGGTTGGTAGAATTCCGCCTCAGACTGTATGAGGTACCATGGAACCGTAGATTGGGACTCCACACTTGCTTGGGCCCCTGGGTCGGGTCGGAACACTTCTGCTGTCCATCTCATTCACACATTTTTACATACTTTTACATAGACATGGTAAGAGCAAAATTTCTATACTGCCCAAATCCCCAAAATTCCAAAACCACAGAAGGAGTCAGAGTTTCCTCTCTGCTCTTTGACCCCAAACAGAGATTACTTGGGTGACTCCCCAGATCCTTTTTGGCGCCAACTCTTTTGCAGGTTACTGAGGGATCCTCAGAGGTAAATCAAGGCTCTCTTCCACATGCTGAGGCCTCTAAGGGGGATGTCAGGTGGGATCCACTAATGGACCTTGGTCCTACCTGTTCAGTCCAGCAGTGCTCCAACTTCTCTATTCCTGGTTCCTGTACCTCTGTGGGTTCTGTTTTGCTTCAGGGCAGCAGCTCAGGGGTGCTGGGTGAGTCACCTTACCTACCAGGCAAAGAGTTGCCTGTGGTGCACCAAGGAGAAGTGTTGTCCTCCAACATCCAGGGGAAACCAGACCCAGAGACAAGAGGCAGAAAAGACTTCTTCGCCTCTTCCATTCCATCTGAGTCGCCAAATGATGTAGGACAGAAGAGACTGGACACCAACGGAATTTTCAGGAAGCAGGTTTATTGGCTGTAGCCAGCCGGTGTAGAGTGTGGGGCTGGGACAGAGTGTGGGGCTCATGTCTGAAATTCTCTGTTTCTCATCTGGAAATTCTTTAAATTTTGTACTCAGTGGGGTTGTTCTGTATCAATGGGTAGGAGCTTAATAGTCTTTGTCCCATATTCTTACGATAGACAGAGGTTTCACATGTTTCCTTTGCAAACCTGGTATTTATAAGAAAGAGGAAGCTTCAAACCACGTTGAGCTTTCTGCAGAACTCCTGTGAAATCCTATTGACACTCTTTATAAAAATCTTTCCGACAAGAAGAGAAGCTTGATTATAGTAAGGGTCTTTTGGGTTATACCTGGTCTGCTTCACCTTCACCCACATTCACCACAATCTGCTTCCTAAAGCCAGAAGAAAGGCAGAGGGCTGCTTGAACAGGTGCAGGGAATGGAAAGGGCGCTGGGTGGGGTCCTGGTTCGGCAGGAAAGATCCTGGGTGGGTGCCGAAGTCAGACTGTTTATGAGGGGAGACCCAGCTCTTCCCAGGGGCTTTGAGGGCTGGTGATGGCTGGGTCTGGTTTTGAGAAGGCAGGTCTTAGGACCTCAGACAGGAAACCAGAAAAAGCAAGGGTAGGGAGGGAATGTGGGAGAAAGGGGCAAAGGTGAGTGTGAGCGGCCTGGAGGGGGCGGAGAAGAGGAGAGCTGGGAAGGGGCGAAGGACAGGTTTGCTGGGGGTGGAGGGGGGCGGGGTAGGGCAGAGCTGCGGGGGCGGGGGGCTGGTGGAGGATAGGAGAAGAGCTCACGTTTGGAGTTAGTGGTTCCTCTCTTGAACCCCTTCGGAATTTTGCATGAACCCCTTCTCCGCCCTTTGACCCTGTCGTGGCACCTCGCTTTCTCCACTTCCTGGCTGCAGACAGGTCGCCTGAGCCTGGGTGTGGGATAAAGGAACGAAGAACTTCCTGAATCGGGAAAGAATGTTAGATGAGGGCCTTTATGTTTTATTTTTTGCCATTAGTGAAACTAAGTCAATTTTAAACCATTCTAGGCCTTCCAGTAAAACTGAAAATCATACTCCTCTTCCTTCTACCCATTTCTACCACAAAAAGTACCTCCTAAGACTCCATGTCTAAGGAACCAGAGAAGTAGCAACGAATGTAAGTCTGGAGGGCAGATTCAAGGGCCTGCCTAGGAACCCAGCCAGATGGGAGATCAGAGGAACAACAGTATTCATTTATTTCTTCACCCCTCCAATGAATGACTGCAAGCTTTGCACTTGAGGATACAGTGGTGAACAAAGTTTACCTTCTAGTGGTGGAGGTGATGACAACACCAGGAATGGAAAATGTCACAGGGAAGAATGTTCTAGGCAGGGAGGATAGGCGAAAGAAAAGGCATTGCAAAAACTCTGAAGTGGGAGCATGTTTTTTGTGTGGCTACAGCAGGGAGACCAAAGTGGCTGAAGTGCAATGAGGGAGAAACACTGTTGCTGTGCCAACCTGTGCCATCAGGGATGGCCTTTTTTTTTTTTTTTTGGTACCAGGGATTGAACTCGGGGGCACTTGACCACTGGGCCACATCCCCAGCCCTTTTTTTGTATTTTATTAGAGACAGGGTCTCACTGAGTTGCTAAGTGCCTCGCCATCACTGAGGCTGGCTTTGAACTTGCGATCCTCCTGCCTTAGCCTCCCAAGTGCTGGGATTACAGGTGTGTGCCACTGCACCTGGCTTAGGGATGGCTTTTTGTTTCTCTCTCTCCCTAGGACTTCCCTCATAGCTTGGACCCAGGGTAAGATTAAGGGGCAGGTCATCTGGGAAGCAGCCTAGGTCTAAAAAGGCAGTAAATTATCCTTGGAATAATTTAGATATTTGGTACTAGTGAACTCTGATTTCTGTGTCTCTTTGTGAAATGTAAGTTGGCTTCCATCCAGTGGCCCAGACAGAATCCTGGAAGACTCCTTACCTAGACCACCTATCTGTGGGGTAATTTTAAAATTTTCATTATTTTTTTTGAAATTTATTTATTTTTATTCTAAGATGTTATAAATGACAGCAGAATGCATTACATTTCATATTATACATATAGAGCACTTTTTTACAAATCTCTGGTTGTATGCAAAGTATATTCACACCATTCGTGACTTCATACATGCACTTAGGGTAATGATATCCATCTCATTCTATCATCTCTGTGGGGTAATTTTTAACAAGCAGGTGCAAGTTGCAGGGTGTAGCCTGGAGATCTGGGCTCTATCAGTTGCCTAGGGCAGCAGTCACAGCTGGAATTCTGAAAATGCTTGGTGCACTGTGAAATGTCCCTCCCCAGGACAGGGATTAATGCCATTGTCTATAGTTGTGTTTTTTTTTTTTTTTAAATTTTTTTAGTTAGACATGGACACAATATTTTATTTTTATGTGGTGCTGAGGATCGAACCCAGTGCCTCACACATGCGAGGCAAGTGCTCCACCACTAAGCCACAACCCCAGCCCGCTATTAAACCTTTAAAGTGGTTTAATATACTTACCAAGAAGTGGTCTGCCTCAGAAAATTGCATATGATGAATTTATGTAATAACCTCTAATTCTGAATGTAAAGAAAGATGCTTATGCAGTTTTTATTTTGAGAAAACTGGTATTTCCTCTACCTCTGTTCAGTAAGCATTCAACAGATATTTATGTATTTTTATGTTTGGTACTGGGAATTGAACTCAGTGGCGCTCTACAACTGAGTTACATACCCAGTCCTTTTTCTTCCTTTTTTTCTTTTTTAAATTTTGACACAGAGGCTTGTGAATTGCTGAGGGTCTAGGTAAATTGCTGAAGCTGGCCCTGAATTTGTGATCCTCCTGCCTCAATCTGTGGGATTACAGGTATGGGTCATCCCTGCCCAGCTTCCACTTTTTTTTTTTTTGGTACTGGGGATTGAACTCAGGGGCACTTGACCACTGGACCACATCCCCAGCCCTTTTTTGTACCTTATTTAGAGACAAGGTCTCACTGAGTTGCTAAGTGCCTGGCCATTGCTGAGGCTGGCTTTGAACTCACGATCCTCCTGCCTCAGCCTCCAAGTGCTGGGATTACAGGCGTTCGCCTCTGCGCCTGGCTGCAGCTTCCACGTTTTTAAACAGTAGTTTGCAGAAACTTAGGAATCTGCCCCAGGGTGCCACGGCATTGTAGGCCTTTACCTGGCAACTCACACTCACACTTTTTTTTTTAAAAAATATTTTTATTTATTTGCTTTAGTTGTTCACAATGCGTTTTATTCAATGCGTTTTATTTGTACGTGGTGCTGAGGATCGAACCCGGGTCACCCATGTGCTAGGCCAGCACTCTACCGCTAAGCCACAATCCCAGCCCCCACACTCACACTTTAACATCACCTGAACCAACTGGGGAACTGGGCAATGAGTGGGCTTGTTTGATGTCTTGGTGTCTGCTTGGCTGCACCGACAGGGGCCCTCTTTGGTGTATATTATCTTCCTTGTTTTGCTTTAGGTGCTGAAATGGCAAGGAAACTCTTGTTATGGGATGGCAGAGTTTCATTACCAGAGTTCCTATGCCCCTGTAGGACTAAGCACAGTCTGTGAGTAGGAGAGGGAGTAAGAAAAGTCATGAGGGGAAGAGGGGAGGTGGGGAATTGTAAGGGTCCTCTGGAGGGTACTGTAAATTGCAAGGAAAACTAAAGTGCTTAGTAAACTTAAGACAACTAGGAAGATCAGGGGTTGGTGTGGAGAGGAGGTGGAGCTGAGACAGTGGAAAAGGTGCCTGGAGGCTGAGCAGGCAAGATCCTCTTGGTTGGTCCAGGCAATCTGAGCTCCAGCCCGTCCCCTAGCCCCTCCCAGCTGCCGGCCAGTCGCACATGTGTTTTCCTGTTTTTCCATTTTGGTCCCCGTCACCCTCTGCCTTTTCTGCTCCTCAGAGTCAACAGCTGCTGCAGCACGAGCCATACCCCTGGTACCCCTAACTATCACCTTCCTTGGCCCCCTTCCCAGGGCTTGCTGGTAGCCCCTCCTCCCTGCACTTTCCCAAAGGACAGGTAAGAGGTGGGAGAGGGACAATGGGCAAGAGGGGAAGAGAAGGAGAGGATGGAGTGCGTCCTGAAAATCAGCCGAATGGAGATTCAAGTCTTAGTTCCTGGTCCCAGCCCTGGCACTCACTAGGCAGAACCTCTGGCCCAGAGACTTCAGCCCTTGTTAATGGGAACTCTGGCTATAGGACTAAACAATTCCTTTCTTGTTTCAGCACGGTCCCCCCTGCCCCTGCCAAAGGAGGATCTTAGATACAGTGGAATATAGAAAAACAAATGGAGAACTGGAGAGGGAGGGGCTGAGCATGTAGCTTGGGGTGATGGGGAATCCAGCCATACCAGCATGTGTCTGTTTGGTTTCTGTTGTTAGGGGAGGCAACACAGACTAGTTGGAGCCAGAAAGGCAGGCCATGGGGGTCTCTGGGGGAAAAAGTGTATTCTTACAGTAGCTCCCTGAACTTGGCTGAGGAGCCATGACCCAGAACTGTGTGCTGGTTCCTGGAGAAGTGTGTTTTGGTGTTGGTTTTGGAGGGTGGGGTCAGGGCACCAGGGCTTCACTGGCTACTCTGCCAGGCACTGCATGCTAGGGGCCCTGCTTCCTGCTTCCCCGAACCCTTGAGTCTGACACTTCTTCCATAGCTGTAGGAGGAGTGTGTGGTTCTATAATCTTCACAGGGTCCTCAGAGATGATACCCGAAACAGATAAAGGTCATGAGGGGTGCTGTTATCTTATAGGCTTCTGTAAAGCCAGGGTGGCAGAACCTCTTTGGGAGAGCCTGGAGGTGCTGCCTGGCCCAGGATGCCTGAAGATGGAATCATTACCCTGAGACTGAGGGCCTCAGGGAGGAGTGAGATGCCAGAGGTGGTGCATTCTTGTCTATGGTGCTTGCTAGGCTGTAGATGAGAAAAGAAGGGACATCACCATGAATGACAGCCTCCCCTAACCAGTTGGTGAGGCTAGGAGATTCCACTCAGCCCTTCCTGGTGAGACCACTAGGGCATGCTGTTTGCTAGAGTGTAGTTGGATTTGTCTCAAGTTCCTTAAGAGGACTTCACTTTTCTGATATCACCAGTCATGAACTCAATCTTGTACACTTCTCTCCTTGTGCTCCCTTAATGTTTTCCTTTCCTTTGTCTCTCCTTCATTTTTTTCCTTGATGTCACATTGGGACATATGCCCACTCCTTGGTGCGAGTATATGTGGTCTTAAAATGGCAGGAGTGATTTGTGTTTCTGTTTGCACTAGAAATGGGTACCCTAGCAATTTCAATGCTGCCAACAGTTTTTTTAAAAAAAATATTTATTTATTTACTTTAGTTGTACACAATGCAATGCATTTATGTTTACGTGGTGCTGAGGATCGAACTCGGGCCGCGTACATGCGAGGCGAGCGCTCTGCCGCTGAGCCACAATCCCAGCCCCCCAACAGGTTTAAAAAAAATTTTTTTAAACATTGATGGATCTTTATTTTATTTATTTTTATATATATTTATTTATTTATTTTGGTACTGGGGATTGAACTCAGGGGCACTTGACCACTGGGCCACATCCCCATCCCTTTTTTGTATTTTATTAGAGACAGGGTCTCACTGAGTTGCTAAGTGCCTCACCGTTGCTGAGGCTGGCTTTGAACTCACGATCCTCCTGCCTCAGCCTCCCAAGTGCTGGGATTACAGGCATGTACCAGCGTGCCTGGCTTTATTCACTTATTTGTATGTGGTTCTGAGAATCCAACCCAGTGCCTCACACATGCTAGGCAAGTGCTCTATCACTGAGCCACAATCCCAGCCCTAACAGGTCTTGTAATTATTTCTTGTCCTCTCCCAGGATGAGAAAGGGAGGAGTAGCCAGGAAGGAGGTAGACAGAGGAGGCCAGAGGCTTTCTTTTTAATCTAATCACATCCTCCCCCAGGTAATTCATTAGGGAGCCACCTGAAGTGCTTTGCTGTCTGAAAGGAAGCCCTAGAGACTAGGGCAGGTCAGAGGGGTGGGACGCTGTGGAGATAGAATAGTTCTGTGATTGTAAGTGTTATGTGTGCTCTAGGTTTTAGCTGCCTGCTTCCCTCTTTACTGGCACCCTGCTAGTGACTTCATACCTGCCCTATGGGGCTGTAGGGAGGGTTCAATGAGATAACACATTCAAGGGCTTAGCTGTGTGTCTGGCCTGAGTAAATCTCAATAAGTTCTGTAATTATTTTCAGGAGCATTTTTGGGGGTGCAATTTTAAGGAGCTAGAATGGGAGCATGAAGAGCAGAGATCAGTCTCCCAGGGATTTTTAGATCTCTATTCTCTTGTTGTATAATAACAAAAAGTGGGTTAGGAAGAGTGTAAGAAGGGACAGACAGTTGGATTTCAGAAAGGATAGGGTATATTGCTGTTGACAAAAGTCCAGAATATCAGATTTAAAGTAGACTATAGAGATAGAATAAACTGTGTGATTTCCCCAAACTGGCCAACTTCTGCTTGTTCTGGGCCTGTATGGATGGCCAGGATAACTCACAGAAATCTTATTTCCACTTTATTTATTTATTTATTTAGGCAAGCACTCTACCATTGAACTACACTCTTAGCCCTCTACATATATATATATATATATATTTTTTTTTTTTTTGTGGTACCAGGGATTGAACTCAGGGGCACTCGACCACTGGGCCGCATCCCCAGCCCCTTTTTTTTTTTAATTTAATTTAATTTATTTATTTATTTTTGTGGTACCGGGGATTGAACTCAGGGGCACTCGACCACTGGGCCACATCCCCAGCCCTTTTTTGTATTTTATTTAGAGACAGGGTCTCACTGAGTTGCTAAGTGCCTCGCCATTGCTGAGGCTGGCTTTGAACTCGTGATCCTCCTGCCTCAGCCTCCCAAAGTGCTGGGATTACAGGCGTGTAATTTTATTTTATTAGAGACAAGGTCTCACTGAGCTGCTAAGTGCCTCACCATTGCTGAGGCTGGCTTTGAACTTGCGATCCTCCTGCCTCAGCCTCCCAAGTGCTGGGATTACAGGCGTGCACCACCGTGCCCAGCTTCCTCTACATATTTTTTTTAAAAAAAGTTTATTTATTTGTTTTTTAGTTGTACACAATGACTTTATTTTTACATGGTGCTGAGGATCGAACTGGGCTGCACATGTGCTAGGTGAGCGCTCTACCCACTGAGCCACAACCCCAGCCCCTGCTTTACGTATTTTTAAGAATTAGTGCCAAGTTATATTTGGAGAAGGTATATGTAAAAAATTATGGATACTCTAGAGATCTTGGTATATTTTTCTAAGGATGAAGGCCACATGGTGGGATGGACCTGTAGCCAGAGGTTTGATCTCATTTCTTGACTTTTTTCCTTTGAAGTAGCTGAGGCTCAGACTTTGGAAAATGACCCAAGAAGCCGCCCATCTCTGCATGGGGAAGTGTGCAGAGTCCTCCTCTTAGGACACCCAATCATGGGGGTGTAGGAATGGCTCTTACACTTCCTCTAATTCTCAGCATGTGAACAAGCCTTTGTGTCACACTCTGCAACCTTCCTGCCTTTCTTAATTGTTTGGGGTGAGAGAGAAGTGAGGATAGGGTGGGGCACAGAGGACACAGAGGGGTCTGTGCCACCGCCGTGTCTTCAGCTAACTTGTTGGGGCACAACTTCCCCGTTGGCACAGAAAAGGCACCCAGCTGGCTGTCCTTTCTTCTGGGCCCCCAGTCCTGGAGCAGAGCTGACAAAGGAGATTCCTGAGAGAGTGCCTTCTTATCGCAGAAAGTGCTGAGTCCAGAGCTCCTTGCTGCCCCTTTTGCAGATGCTAAGGGCCTGTGAACCTTGGACCCAGGCGGTTGCTTAACTCTCCTCTCCCTTTCCCTTACCCCTTCCTTTGCCTGCTCCTTTGCCCCACCCCCCTTCTTGACTTCACTTAAATCCATAGGCATTTGCCTGGCCTTCCCTTTTACTGCTGGTTGAGAGGAGGAACAGTTGGACCACCCTTCTGGGAGGGCGCTGTCTTAGTGACTGCTGCTGGCTACTGCTGTGGGGACCTGCTTATATCCAGGGCCGGGGAGTGAGTATGAGTGTGAGTGTGAGTCTCACCCTGTCCTCTTGTCCCCACTCCCCTGCTAACGCCTCTCTGCTGCTCTGGCTGCTCTGTAATATCCCATCCCTGTCTCTCTCCAGTGCCTCTTGCCTTAGTATCTCTTCATTTCCCTGACTAGCCATTCCTAGTTTCCTCTCAGCTGTCTCCTGCTTTGTGTTTCCCTGCATCTGCTGCTTGGTTTTAGCTGTTTTCCTTGCCTTGGTTTTGGGTGGTCTCTCTCTCTCTTTCTCCAACGACAACTCCAGGGGTAGTGGAGAGAGGGGAGCTTCCTCCTTTCATTTCTAGGTTCCGCTGTATATTTGGGTCACCACTCTCTCATTCGTACATTTTTGAGCGATATAATTATGCCAATATGAGGGGAGGCTTGGAATACTAGAGACTGGGAAAAGGATCTAGGAAAGGAAAAGCAACAAAAAGAAAGCCTGTCTTCTTTCAGAATGGGTGGGGCGGCTTGGGCTTGGGGCAGGGACGAAGACACCAGCTGAGGAGTTGTTAATGGATGCTCCTTTTTTTTTTTTTTTTTTTTTTTGGTACCGGGGATTGAACTCAGCGGCACTAGACCATTGGGCCACATCCCCAGCCCTTTTTTTTTGTATTTTATTAGAGACAGGGTCTCACTGAGTTGCTAAGTGCCTCGCCATTGCTGAGGCTGGCTTTGAACTCGCGATCCTCCTGACTCAGCCTCCCAAAGTGCTAAGGGATGCTCCTTGAGCAGGGATATGGTTGTTGGTTTCTAGCAGGAAAGCTCGGAAGCCTTTAGATTTGCCAGAGTGAGTGTCTTTGGGGGAAAAGAACAGCATTATGAGGGGATCCCACAGAGTAGTTGCTTGCAGGGTTGGTTGCATCTCAGCACAGGTGATAGGTGAGACTAAAATTAGAGAGAAGACAGACTTTTTGGGTAAGTCTGAAAACTCAGGGTCAATCCACTATAATTACACTTGGGAGCTGCCAAACTGCCTTCATACCAGTCTTGTGTTACATCTGGCTCAGGGTGTGTGCTTAGCATGCTGGAGGCCCCAGGTTCATCTCCAGCAAGCAAAAAAGAAAAACAAACAAACAAACAAAAACCTATGCTTTGTGTTTCAAACAGTACCACAGTATAAAAGAAAGCAAGCAACTCACCTTTTCCCACTTCCCATGCTAAGCATATTAGCATTTAGTGTGCTTTTCCTGACTTTTTTGCTTACTCTTTCCCTTTGGGGTCATTTTGATAAGCCAGCCAGGAGAAGAGGTTTTTCCAAGGTGGGAAGCAAGAGAGAGGTCTCTGAGTGGTGGGTGGGCTGCCTGTACTGGCCCCTGTTGGGTAAGGGGTAGGGAACTACATATTTACCAATTACCCCATATTTCTCATCTTTCTTCCTTAGAGGGCAATGCCAGGAAGCTGGTGAAGGCTCTACTCTCCTCCACCATGGTTGACAGCATCAAATATGAAGTGGCCTCCCAGCAAGAGGCTGATGATTCCCCTTTGGGCCATGGGGGTCAGCCCAGGAGCCCAGCAGGTAAAGCTGAAGAAGGAGATCTCACTACTTAACGGCGTGTGCCTGATTGTGGGGAACATGATTGGTTCTGGAATCTTTGTCTCCCCCAAAGGTGTGCTCATGTACAGTGCCTCCTTTGGCCTCTCCCTGGTCATCTGGGCTATTGGGGGCCTCTTCTCCGTCTTTGGGGCCCTTTGTTATGCAGAACTGGGCACCACCATTAAGAAATCTGGGGCCAGCTATGCCTACATCCTGGAGGCCTTCGGGGGACTACTTGCCTTCATCCGCCTCTGGACCTCCCTGCTCATCATCGAGCCCACCAGCCAGGCCATCATTGCCATCACCTTTGCCAACTACATGGTGCAACCCTCTTCCCCAGCTGCAATGCTCCCTATGCTGCAGGCCGCCTGCTGGCGGCTGCCTGCATCTGTAAGTGGGGCTGGGGCAGGAGGACTGGGCTAAGGTAGGGGGGAGCAAGGAGTTGGAAAGGAATGCCTTTGATAACACCTATTTTGTGATTTTTAAATTAATGTATGTTGTGAGCTTGGGTTGTAGCTCAGTGGTAGGGTGTGTGCTTAGCATGCTGGAGGCCCCAGGTTCATCTCCAGCAAGCAAAAAAGAAAAACAAACAAACAAACAAAACAAAAACCTATGCTTTTTGTTTCAAATTCAGGGTGTGTGCTTAGCATGCTGGAGGCCCCAGGTTCATCTCCAGCAAGCAAAAAAGAAAAACAAACAAACAAACAAAAACCTATGCTTTGTGTTTCAAACAGTACCACAGTATAAAAGAAAGCAAGCAACTCACCTTTTCCCAACTTCCCATGCTAAGCATATTAGCATTTAGTGTGCTTTTCCTGACTTTTTTGCTTACTCTTTCCCTTTGGGGTCATTTTGATAAGCCAGCCAGGAGAAGAGGTTTTTCCAAGGTGGGAAGCAAGAGAGAGGTCTCTGAGTGGTGGGTGGGCTGCCTGTACTGGCCCCTGTTGGGTAAGGGGTAGGGAACTACATATTTACCAATTACCCCATATTTCTCATCTTTCTTCCTTAGAGGGCAATGCCAGGAAGCTGGTGAAGGCTCTACTCTCCTCCACCATGGTTGACAGCATCAAATATGAAGTGGCCTCCCAGCAAGAGGCTGATGATTCCCCTTTGGGCCATGGGGTCAGCCCAGGAGCCCAGCAGGTAAAGCTGAAGAAGGAGATCTCACTACTTAACGGCGTGTGCCTGATTGTGGGGAACATGATTGGTTCTGGAATCTTTGTCTCCCCCAAAGGTGTGCTCATGTACAGTGCCTCCTTTGGCCTCTCCCTGGTCATCTGGGCTATTGGGGGCCTCTTCTCCGTCTTTGGGGCCCTTTGTTATGCAGAACTGGGCACCACCATTAAGAAATCTGGGGCCAGCTATGCCTACATCCTGGAGGCCTTCGGGGGACTACTTGCCTTCATCCGCCTCTGGACCTCCCTGCTCATCATCGAGCCCACCAGCCAGGCCATCATTGCCATCACCTTTGCCAACTACATGGTGCAACCCCTCTTCCCCAGCTGCAATGCTCCCTATGCTGCAGGCCGCCTGCTGGCGGCTGCCTGCATCTGTAAGTGGGGCTGGGGCAGGAGGACTGGGCTAAGGTAGGGGGGAGCAAGGAGTTGGAAAGGAATGCCTTTGATAACACCTATTTTGTGATTTTTAAATTAATGTATGTTGTGAGCTTGGGTTGTAGCTCAGTGGTAGGGTGTGTGCTTAGCATGCTGGAGGCCCCAGGTTCATCTCCAGCAAGCAAAAAAGAAAAACAAACAAACAAACAAACAAAAACCTATGCTTTTTGTTTCAAACAGTACCACAGTATAAAAGAAAGCAAGCAACTCACCTTTTCCCAACTTCCCATGCTAAGCATATTAGCATTTAGTGTGTTTTTCCTGACTTTTTTGCTTACTCTTTCAAGAGAAGTTGTTTTGATTGGGTGTGGAGATTGGTGCTTGTGTCCCAGCTGCTAGAGAGGCTGAGGCAGGAGGATTGCAAATTTGAATTCAGCCTGAGTAGCTTGAATTCACCCTGTCTCAAAATAAAATAAGAAGGGCTGTCTGGGCATGGTGGCACAACCCTGTAATCCCAGCAACTCAGAAGGCTGAGGTAGGAGGATCACGAGTTTAAGGCTAGCCTCAGCAACTTGGCGAGGCCCTAAGCAACTGAGTGAGACCCTGTCTCAAAATAAAACATAAAAAAGGGGTTGTGGCTCAGTGGTTGAGCGCTCACCTAGCACGTGAGTGGCCCGGGTTCGATCCTCAGCACCACGTACAAATAAATGAATTGTGTACAACTAAAGCAAATAAATAAATATTAAAAAAAAAACATAAAAAAGGCTGGTGATATGGCTCAGTGGTTAATTGCGCCTGGGTTCATTCCTCAGTACCCACCTGCCCCCCTAAAAAAGAAGGGCTAGGGCATAGTTCAGTGGTAGAGTGAGTGTTCAATCCCCAGTAACCCCTCCCAAACAAACAAAAACAAGACAAAAAATAGTTTTGTGCTGGGTGTGGTTGTGGGGAGGCTGAGTCAGGAGGATTGCAAGTTCAAAGCCAGCTTCAGGGCCCGGTGCGGTGGCGCATGCCTGTAATCCTAGCATTTGGGAGGCTGAGGCAGGAGGATTGTGAGTTCAAAGCCAGTCTCAGCAATAGCGAGGCACTTAGCAACTCAGTGAGACCCTGTCTCTAATAAAATACAAAAAAGGGCTGGGGATGTGGCTCAGTGGTCGAGTGGCTCAGTGGTTGAGTGCCCCTGAGTTCAATCCCCAGTAACAACAACAATAAAAAAGCCAGCTTCATCGATTTAACAAGACCCTGTTTTAAAATAAAAAATAAAAAAGGGCTGGGTATGTGGCTCAGTGGTTAAGTGCTCCTTAAAAAAAAAAAAAGTAGTAGTAGTTTTGTTATATCTTTTATAAGAACAATTTTATTTTTTTTCCGGGGGTGGGGGGTACTGGGCATTGAACCCAGGACCTCACTCAAGGTAGGTAAGTGCTCTACCTCTGACCTATGCTCTTAGACTTTTTTTTTTTTTTTTTTTTTTTTGAGACATAGTCTCGCTAATGTTCCCAGCCTGGTCTTGAACTTGCAATCCTCCTGCCTCAGCCTCTTCAATAACTTGGATTATAGGTCTGCACCACCGTGCCCAGCTCTATTCTACATATATCTGCAGAGTGTGCTCCTCCTGTTCATCCATTGATAGACACCTAGCTTTTTCCATATCTTGGCTATTGTGAAGAGTGCTGCGATAAACATGGGAGTACAGATAGATGTATGGTCAACATACTGATTTCATTTTGTTTTTGGTATATCTAGTACCCAGTAGTGGGATTTCTGGATCATATGGTAGTTCTATTTCTAGTTTTTTTGAGGAACCTGCATGCTGTTTTCTTTCTTTCTTTTTTTTTAATTTATTTGCTTTAGTTGTACACAATGCGTTTTATTCAATGCACTTTATTTGTACGTGGTGCTGAGGATCGAACCCGGGTCACCCACGTGCTAGGCGAGCGCTCTACCACTGAGCCACAATCCCAGCTCCTGCATGCTGTTTTCTATAATGGCTGTACTAATTTACCTTTCCACCAATAGCATATGAGAGTTTCCCTCCTTTCTCTGTATTCTTGTTAGCATTTTTTTTTCTTCTCACTATGCACACACCTGAATCCAGGGATGCTCTACAACTGAGCTATATCTACTTTATGTATTTTATTTTGAGACAGGGTCTCTTTAAATAGCCAAGGCTGTTCTCAATCTAGCAATCTTCCTGCCTCAGCCTTCTGAATAGCTGGGATTACATTTGTGCACCACCACATGCAGCTTGTATTTCCTTTTTTTTTTTTGGTACCGGGGATTGAACTCAGGGGTACTTGACCACTGGGCCACATCCCCAGCCCTTTTTTGTATTTTATTTAGAGATAGGGTCTCACTGAGTTGCTAAGTGCCTCGTGGTTGCTGAGGCTGGCTTTGAACTTGCAATCCTCCTGCCTCAGCCTCCCAAGTGCTGGGATTACAGGAGTGGAACCACTACGCCTGGCTCTTTTTTTTTTTTTTTTTTTTTTTGGAAAAGGTCTATTTGGGTCATCCACCCATTTAAAAAAATTTATTTTTCTTCAGTTTTGAGTGTTGAACCTGGGGTGCTATTTATTGAACCCAGGGGTACTCAATCATTGAGCTATATCGCCTATCCTTTTAAATTTTTTGAGACAGGGTATCTGTGCATTTAAATTAAAGGCTGGACTTGGGCTTGTGATTCTTTTATCTCACTGTCCCTGAGTAACTGGGATTACAGGTGTTCTGGCATCTGTGCCTGGCTTCGTCCATTTAAAAATTATATTATTATTTTTTAATTTTTTAAATTTGTTCTAATCAGTTACACATGATAGTAGAATGCTCTTCAATTCATTGTACACAAATAGAGCACAAACTTTCACTTCTCTGGTTGTAGAAGTAGGGTCACACCATTTGTGCAATCATATATGTACCTAGGGTAATGATGTCCATCTCATTCCACCACCTTTCCTATCCCCATGCCCCCTCCTTTCACTCCCTCCCCTTTGTCTAATCCAAAGTTCCTCCACTCATCCCATGCTCCCCACCCCCATTACAGATTAGCATCCACTTATCAGAGAAAACATTCAGCCTTTGATTTTTTGGTATTGGCTTACTTTGCTTAGCATGCATTCTCCAACTCTACCCATTTACCTGCAAATGCCATAATTATATTTTCTTTTATTTCAGAATAATATTCCATTGTGTATATGTACCACGATTTCTTTATCCATTCATCTATTGAAGGGCATCTAGGTTGGTTCCACAGTTTGGCTATTGTGAATTGTGCTGCTATAAACATTGATGTGGCTGTGTAACTGTAGTATGCTGATTTAAGTCCATTGGGTATAGACCAAGGAGTGGGATAACTGGGTCAAAAGGTGGTTCCATTCCAAGTTTTTAAGGAATCTCTATACTACTTTCAAGATTGGTTGCACCAATTTGCAGTCCCACCAGCAATGTATGAGTGTGCCTTTCCCCCACATCATTGCCACACTTATTGTTTCTTATATTTTTGATAACTGCCATTCTGACTGGAGTGAGATGAAATCTTAGAGTAGTATTTTAAAAAATATTTATTTATTTGCTTTAGTTGTACACAATGCCTTTATTTTTATGTGGTGCTGAGGATAGAACCCTGGCTGTGCACGTGCTAGGTGAGCGCTCTACTGCTGAGCCACAATCCCAGCCCCTAGTTTTTTTTTTTTAATTTTTTTTAGTTGTTGATAGACCTTTATTTTATTTATTTATATGTGGTGCTGAGAATGGAACCCAGTGCCTCACACATGCCAGGCAAGTGCACTACCACTTGAGCCCCAGGCCCAGCCCCTTAGAGTAGTTTTGATTTGCATTTCTCTAATTACTGGAGATGTTGAACATTTTTTCATATATTTGTTGATCGATTGTATATCTTCTTCTGGGAAGTGTCTGTTCAGTTCCTTAGCCCATTTATTGATTGGGTTGTTCGTGTTTTTGGTGCTAAGTTTTTTGAGTTCTTTATATACCCTGGACATTAGTGCTCTATTTGATGTATGTGTGGTTAAAATTTTCTCCCATATTGTAGACTTTCTCTTCATCTCAATGATTGTTTCTTTTGCTGAGAAGAAGCTTTTTAGTTTGAATCCATCCCATTTATTGATTCTTTTTTTTAATATTATTTTTTAGTTGTAGTTAGACAAAATACCTTCATTTTATTCATTCATCTTTATGTGGTGCTGAGGATCAAACCCAGGGCTGGGCATGTGTTAGGCAAATGCTCTACTGCTGAGCCACAATCCCAGCCCCATTTATTGATTCTTAATTTTATTCATATTGTTATTATTATTTTACTGTTGTGTTGTTTGAGTTCCTTATATTTTCTGGAAATAATCCCTTGGTGGATGAATAGTTGACAAATATTTTTTTCTATTGTATAGGTTGTCTTATATGTACATATATATTTTAATATTTTTTAGTTTGTTTTTTAGTTGTACACAATGCCTTTTTTTTACGTGGTGCTGAGGATTGAACTGGCTAGGGGAGTGCTCTACCGCTGAGCCACAACCCCAGCCCTTGTACTATGTTTTTTTTTTTTTTGTATTTTATTAGAGACAGGGTCTCACTGAGTTGCTAAGTGCCTCACCATTGCTGAGGCTGGCTTTGAACTCGTGATCCTCCTGCCTCAGCCTCCCAAGTGCCGGGATTATAGGCGTGCGCCACACACCTGGTTGTACTATTTTTTTTTTGGTACCAGGGATTGAACTCAGTGGCACTCAACCACTGGGCCACATCCCCAGCCCTTTTTTGTATTTTATTAGAGACAGGGTCTCACTGAGTTGCTAAGCTCCTCGCCATTGCTGAGGCTGGCTTTGAACTCATGATCCTCCTGCCTCAGCCTCCCAAGTGCTGGGATTACAGGCGTGCGCCACCGCACCCGGCTGTTTGTACTATTTTTTAAAAAATATTTATTTATTTGCTTTAGTTGTACACAATGCATTTATTTTTATGTGGTGCTGAGGATCCAACCCCGGGCCGCGCATGTGCTAGTCGAGCGCTCTACCGCTGAGCCACAACCCCAGCCCCTGTACTATGTTTTGAAGTCAGATATTGTAATGACTCCAACTTTGTTCTTTTTTGATCAGAATTGCTTTGGCTATTCAGCACTTTTCATGGTTTCATGTTAATTTTATGATTTTTTTTTTCTAGTTTTGTGAAGGTCATTTTTATTCTGATTGGAGTTGCATTGACTTTATAGATAGCTTTGGCTAGTAAGGACATTTTAAAAACATTCTTCAAGCCCGGGGGAGGTGGCGCACGCCTGTAATCCGAGTACTTTGGGAGGCTGAGGCAGGAGGATCGCGAGTTCAAAGCCAGCCTCAGCAATGGCAAGGCACTTAGCAACTCAGTGAGACCCTGTCTCTAATAAAAACACAAAAAAGGGCTGGGGATGTGGCCCAGTGGCCCAGTGGTCGAGTGCCCCTGAGTTCAATCCCCGGTACCACAAAAAAAACAAAAACAAAAACAAAACAAAAAACTTCAATCCGTGAATATGGGATATCTTTCCATTTTTTGAGTCCTCTTCAATTTCTTTCATCATTGTTTTGTAATTTTTATTGTAGAAATCATTCTCTAGATGTTTTATTATTTTTTGTGGTTATTGTAAATGAGATTGTTTTCTTGATTTACCTCAGCTATTTTGTTATTGGTGTATAAAAATGTTACTGATTTTTGCATATTGATTTTGTATTCTGCAACCTTACTGAATTTGTTTCAGTTCTAAGTTTTTTATGGAGTAGTGAGTTTATCCTTGTATCCTTCTCTATGTATCGTTTTTTTTAACTAATTAATTTATTTTATAGTAGAATGCATTTTGACATATTGTACACAAATGGAGCACAACTTCTCATTCCTCTGGTTGTACATGGTTCAGAGTCACTCCAGTAGTGTAATCATACATGTATATAGGGTAATAATGTCTGTCTCATTCTACTGTCCTTCCCATCCCCATAACCCCACCCCTCCCTCAATTCCCTCTATACAAACCAGAGTTCCTTCATTCTTCCCTATTCCCCCACCCCCACCCCGCCCCACTATGGATTAGCATTCGCTTATCTGAGAAAACTTTTGACTTTTGGTTTTTGGGATTGGCTTATTTCACTTAGCATGATATTCTCTAGTTCCATCCATTTACCTGCAAGTGCCATAATTTCATTCTTCTTTAATGCTGTGTAATATTCCATTGTGTATATGTACCACATTTTCTTTACCCATTTATCTGTTGAAGGACATTTAGGTTGGTTTCATAGTTTAGCTATTGTGAATTGAGCTGCTATAAACATTGATGTGGCTGTGTAACTGCAGTATGCTGATTTTAAGTCCTTTGGGTATAAACAGAGGATTGGGATAGCTGGGTCAAGTAGTGGATCCATTCCAACTTTTCTGAGATATCTCCACACTGCTTTCCATAGTGGTCGCACCAATTTGCAGTCCCACCAACAATGTAGGAGTTTACCTTTTTCCTCACATCCTCACCAACACTTGTTATTGTTTGTATTCTTGATAATTGCTATTCTGAGAGTAGTTTTGGAGCCCAGAGCGGTGGTGCATGCCTGTAATCCCAGCACTTTGGAGGCTGAGGCAAGAGGATCGCAAGTTCAAAGCCAGCCTCAGCAATGGTGAGGCACTTAGCAACTCAGTGAGACCCTGACTCTAATAAAATACTAAAAAGGGCTGGGGATGTGGCCCGGTGGTTGAGTGCCCCTGAGTTCCATCCCTGGTACCAAAAAAAAAAAAAAAAAAAAAAGAGTAGTTTTGATTTGAATTTCTCTAATTGCTAGAGATGATGAACTTTTTTTATTTTTTATTTTTTTTTAAATATTTATTCATTTGCTTTAGTTGTACACAATGCGTTTATTTGTACGTGGTGCTGAGGATCGAACCCGGGCCGCGCACGTGCTAGGTGAGTGCTCTACCACTGAGCCACAATCCCAGCCCTCATGTTTGTTGATTGATTGTATTTCTTCTTCTGAGAAGCGTCTGTTCAGTTCCTTAGTCCATTTATTAATTGGGTTACTTGTTTTTGGTGTTAAGTTTTTTGAGTTCTTTATATATCCTGGAAATTAATGCTCTGTCTGAGGTATGTGTGGTAAAGATTTTTTCCCCATTCTGTAGGCTCTCTCATCACATTATTGATTGTTTCCTTTGCTGAAAAGAAGCTTTTTAGTTTGAATCCATCCCATTTATTGATTCTTGATTTTACTTCTTGCGCTTTAGGAGTCTGGTTTAGGAAGTCAGGTCCTAAGCCAACATGATGAAGAATTGGGTCTACTTTTTCTTCTATTAGTCGCAGGGTCTCTGTTCTAGTGTCTAAGTCTTTGATCCACTTTGAATTGATTTTTGTGTAGGCTGAGAGAGAGAGGTTCAGTTTAATTCTGCTACATATGGATTTCCAGTTTTTTTTTTTTTTTTTTTTTTTAAAGAGGAAAGCTTTATTTTGGCTCATGGTTTCAGAAGTTTCAGTTCAAGCTCACTTGACCCCATTGCTTTTGGGCCTGTATCAAGGCAGTGGATCTTTTTTTTTTCTTCAAATTTATTTTTTGTTCTAAGTTGTTAGAAATGACAGCAGAATGTATTACATTTCATATTATACTTGTAGAGCAGATTTTTACATATACATATACAAAGTATATTCACACCATTTGTGACTTCATACATGCACTTAGGGTAATGATATCCATCTCATTTTACCATCTTTTTTTTTTTCTTGACCCTTTTGCCCCCTCCCTTCCCCTCCCTCCCCATGGATTTCCAGTTTTCCAAGGACCATTGGTTGAATAGGCTATGTTTTCTCCAAATGTATGTTTTTGGCACCTTTGTCTAGTATGAGACAACTGTGTTTATGTGGGTTTGTCTCTGTGTCTTCCATTTTGTATCATTAGTCTACATATCTACTTTGGTACCAATACCATGCTGTTTTTGTTACTGTTGCTCTGTAGTGTAGTTTAAGTTCTGGTATTGTGATGCCTCCAGCTTCAGTGTTCTTGCTAAGGACTGCCTTGGCTATTCTGGGTTTCTTATTTTTGCAAATGAATTTCTTTCTTTCTTTCTTTTCTTTTCTTTATGGTTTACAATTTGTTGTATGTTTACATAATGTTTCTTTTCTTTCTTTTTTTCCAAATGAATTTCATGATTGCTTTTTCTAGTTCTATGAAGAATGTCATTGAGATTTGTATAGGAATTGCATTAAATCTGTATAACAGTTTTGGTAGTATGGCCATTATATTAATTCTGCCTATCCAAGAGCATGGGAGATCTTTCCATCTTCTGAGGTCTTCTTCAGTTTCTTTCTTTAGTGTTCTATAGTTTTCATTGTAGAGGTCTTTCACCTCTTTTGTAAGGTTGATTCCCAAGTATTTTATTTTATTTTTTTTTGAAACTTTGTGAATGGGGTGGTTTTCCTAATTTCTCTTGCAATGGGTTCATTGCTTATGTATAGAAATGCATTTGATTTATGGGTATTAATTTTATATCCTGCTACTTTGCTGAATTCATTTATTAGTTCTAGAAGTTTTCTGGTAGAATTTTTTGGATCTTCTAAATATAGAATCATGTCATCAACAAATAGTGGTAGTTTAAGTTCTTTTCCTTTCTGTATTCCTTTAATTTCTTTCATTTGTCTGATTGCTCTAGCTAGAGTTTCATGGACTATGTTGAATAGAAGTGGTAAAAGAGGACATTCCTGTCTTGTTCCATTTTTAAATTTTTCTCCATTTACAATGATGTTAGCCTTGGGCTTAGCATAGATAGCTTTTACAATGTTGAGGTATGTTCCTACTATCCCTAGTTTTTCTAGTGCTTTGAACATGAAGAGGTGCTGTATTTTGTCAAATGCTTTCACAGCATCTGTTGAGATATGATTCTGGTTGCTGATATGATGTATTATGTTTATAGACTTTTGTGTGTTGAACCACACTTGTATCCCTGTCTATATATCCTTATATGTATCCTATATGTAAAATCATGTCATCTGCAAACAAGAATAATTTGGCATCCTCTTTCCTTATTTTGATGTCTTTTATTTATTTCTCTTGCCTTATTATAGTGACTAAGACTTCCAATACTGTATTGAGTGGCAAAAGTGGACATCCTTGTCTTTTTTCCTGATTTTAGAGGAAATGATTTTAGCTTTTCCTTATTTAACATGATATAGGCTGTGGATTGTCAATTATGGTCCTTATTGTGTTCAGGTACATTCCTTCTATATCTAATCTTCTGAGAATTTTTATCATGAAGGAATGTTGAATTTTTTTTTTAATGTTTTCATCTTAAAATGTAAATATTTATTTATTTTTCAATTAGGAATGTTGAATTTTTCTGCATTGCTTGAGATGATCATATAGATTATATCCTTTATTTTGTTAATGTGATGTATCATGTGTACTGATGTGTCTATATTAAATCATCTTTGCATCCCTGGAATAAATCTTTTTTTTTTTTTTTTTTTACCGGGGATTGAACTCAGGGGCACTCGACCCCTGGGCCACATCCCCAGCCCTTTTTTGTATTTTATTAGAGACAGGGTCTCACTGAGTTGCTAAGTGCCTCGCCATTGCTGAGGCTGGCTTTGAACTTGCGATCCTCCTGCCTCAGCCTCCCAAGTGCTGGGATTACAGGCGTGCGCCACCGCGCCCGGCCCTGGAATAAATCTTACTTGATTGTGGTGCATAATCTTTTATTATGTACTGTTGGATTTCATTTGCTGGAATTTTTTTTTTTTTTTTTTTTTTTTTTTTTTTTTTGTACTGGGGATTGAACTCAGCGGCACTTGACCACTGGGCCACATCCCTATCCCTTTTTTTTTTTTTTTTTTTTTTTTGTATTTGGGTCACATCCCCAGACCTTTTTTGTATTAGAGAGACAGGGTCTCACTGAGTTGCTAAGTGCCTCGCCATTGCTGAGGCTGGCTTTGTGAACTCACGATCCTCCTGCCTCAGCCTCCCAAAGTGCTGGGATTACAGGCGTAAGCCACCGCGGCCCGGCTGCTGGAATTTTTTTGAGAATTTTTGCATCTATGTTAATTAGGGATATTGGTCTATGGTTTTCTTTTTTATTGTGTCCTTGTCTGGTTTTGGTATCAGGGTAATGTTGACATCATAGAATGAATTTGGAAGGGTTTTCCTCCCTTTTAATACTTTGGAGTAGTTTGAAAAGAACTGGCATTAGTTCTTTAAAAGTTTGGCATAGGGCTGGGGAAGTAGCTTAGTGGTTAGATGCTTGCCTGGCATGTGTGAGCCTTGAGTTTGATCCCTAGCACTGGGGGAAAAAAGTGTTATAAAATATAGTAGCAATGCCCCCCAGTCCTGAGCTTTTCTCTGGGAGACTTTTATTGTTGATTCAATGTTTTTTTTTTTTTTTTTTTAATTTTTCAATTTTGTTCATGTTTTCTATGTCCTCATAGTTCAATTTTGGTAGGTTATGTTTGTCTGAAAATTTATTCATTTTTTCTAGGTTGGCCTATAGTTGTTCATAATAATCCATAATGATCCTCTGTGTTTCTGTGTTTCAGTTGTAATATCTCTTCTTTCTTGAAGCAGGGATTGAACCCAGGGGCACTTAACCACTGAGCAACATCCCCAGCCTTTTTTTTTTTTTTTTTTTTTTTTTTTTTTTTTTGTGGTACTGGGGATTGAACTCAGGGGCACTCGACCACTGGGTCACATCCCCAGCCCTTTTTTGTATTTTATTTAGAGACAGGGTCTCACTGAGTTGCTTAGTGCCTCACCATTGCTGAGGCTGGCTTTGAACTCGCAATCCTCCTGACTAAGCCTCCCATGTGCTGGGATTACAGGAGTGTGCCACCGTGCCTGGCTATTCCCAACTTCTTTACAGTTTTGAATTAAAGTTTATCTGATATCAGTATAGCTACTCTTGCTTGCTTTTTTTTTTTTTTTTTTTTTTTTTTTGTACCAGGAATTGAACTCAGGGGCACTTGACCACTGGGCTACATCCCCAGCCCTTTTTTGTATTTTATTAGAGACAGGGTCTCACTGAGTTGCTCAGTGCCTCGCCATTGCTAAGGCTGGCTTTGAACTCATGATCCTCCTGCCTCAGCTTCCCAATCCTGCTTGCTTTTGTTTTCCATTTGTGTGGTACATCTTTTCCATCCTTTTATTTTCAGTCTCACTGATGAGGTGAGTTTCTTTTTTAGTTTTTGGTGGTAGTACTGGGGATTGAACTCAGGAGAGCTCTACCCCTGAGCAATTTCTCTAGCCCTTTTTTATTTTTGAGACAGGGTTTCACTAAGTTGCCAAGGCTGGCCTTGAATTTGTAATTCTCCTGCCTCAGCGTCCTGAGTCACTGGGATTATAGGCATGTGCCACCTTGCCTAGTTGAAGTGCACTTCCTCTAGGCAGCTTGCATGAGTATTTCTGTGGGCTAGTTTTAAAACGGTCATTTTGATCCACCTCATATGTTAAATATTATTATTATTTTTGTAGTGCTCAGCAAAATATTATTTAGATCTGAACATTTAGCAAAGCCATATTGGAAGTGTTGAGAGGATGATCCTCTATAGCCCCATCCCTCAGGTGCCCCTTTTCTTGAAAAATGTACTTCCAGCCTTGGAGACCCTAGGACCTTGGAGATGCCTCTGGTCTTCTTTCTATGAAGAATCTCAAACATTTTGTCAGTTTAAAGTACAGCAACAGCAGCAGAAGTGGGGTGTGCAAGAATTTGGCAATAGGTACAGTTGCTCACTGGATCAACTTTTTCCTATCAACCCTACTCTTTCAATTTTTTCATTGCCCCATTTACTCAGTTTCCTTACCAGCCCCCCTATTTTTACTATTGTTCAGAGAACTGTCTCTCTTCTGTGGGTCTTCCTGTATATTGTGTGTCCATGTGTATAGCTTAGACTCATCTGTGTATATGGATGTTTGTCATACATGGCAACAGTTGGGGTGGTGGTGGAATGCACTGCTTTGTGTAGCAAGAGGGTTTTCCCCTGAGGTCTTAAATGTGATCTGTAATTTTTCTCTAATCACTTGTGGATAATCTTGTGCACTGGTGAAACTAATATCAGGCTCTGTCGGTTTAGGGGCCTCCTCAAATGTGGATATATAGTTACGTATCTTGTGTAGAGAATGATCATTCTATCTAAGTAATATTTTTAAGATGGTTGCATCACCTTTGGCACCAGAATTCTGTTTTAACTGTTTTTCTGACATCTTTAAAACCAATGACCTGCTGGGCGTGGTGGCACATGCCTGTAATTCAAGCACTTGGGAGGCTGAGGCAGGAGGATTGCGAGTTCAAAGCCAGCCTCAGCAATGGCGAGGCACTTAGTAACTAAGTGAGACCCTGTCTCTAATAAATACAAAAAAAAAAAAAAAAAAAAAAAAAAGGGCTGGGGATGTGGCCCAGTGGTTGAGTGCCCCTGAGTTCAATCCCCTGTACCAAAACAACAACAACAACAACAAAAAAGCCCAATGACCTGTTTTCTTAATTTGACATTTCTTTTGGTGACTAAGGATCATTATTATACATGTCAATTTTTGTATGACTGTGAGGGCTTCCTAGGCCACTGGGGTAGGGAAGAATGTTTGCTACCTCAGTGACCTCAGACTGCTGGCCTGATTTTAGCTCTTCAGGCTTTATTCTTTTCTGGTTTTTATCTGTGTCATCTCTGACATCTGTTGTTCCTTGGTATTGTTCCTACCTTCACCATTCACCCCCTTTTAATCAGCTTCTTCTAATTTAGGAAGAAATGTATCCAACCCTTTGAATACCCACATATACATACATACACAGTGTACACACTTGCAAGAACACATGCAAAGTAGTCACCATCATGAGCCTGCAGAGCTCCCTAATGAATAAAAGGCATGGGGTTTTCTGGGTAGACTTGTGGCATATATTTAAGACAATTCTGATAGAGTGAAGAATGCACCAGACTTTTGTTTGAGCCTGGGCTTAATAGTTGTGTGATTGTAGGTGTAAGGCACCATGACTGTTTACTTCCAGGTTGCTGTGAGAATGAAATAAAATTCAGTGAGGTTGGGTACAATGATACCTGCCTACAGTCCCAGCTACTCTGGAGCCTGAGGCAGGAGGATCTCTTGAGCCCGCAAATTTGAGACCAGCCTGGGCAACATAGTGAGACTATCATCAAAATCAAAACCAAAAACAAAACATTGAAAACCACAAGTCATGACTCAAGTGTAAAGTATTAATTATTACTACGTTTAAAATTATTTTCTTTCTTGACTACTTGTAAGCATTTTCCTCTTCTTGCTTCTTGGCTTTCTCCTCAGTGGTCATGGTTAGATAATGAGATATACTGCATATCTGGACTTTGTTCTATCTTTAATAAGTTCAGAGAGACATGGAGATATGGAAGAAGGTTCAGAAGGGCGACCGAGATTGTAAGAATTTAGTGACATATGCATGATTCATGTTTATTCCTTTAGCCACTGTTTCATAAGTCCCTAGCACAGACACTGAGACCTATGAGGACATTCTGGTTAGCCTAAGTAGAGACCTAGGCTAAATCTTCAGATTTAGCAAGAGAAGGGCTTTAATATAAAACTTCCTTTAATTTCCTCCCTGAGAAAGCTGATCTTTTTTTTTTTTTTCCCTTTGGTACCGGGGATTGAACTCAGGGGCACTCAACCACTGGGCCACATCCCCAGCCCTTTTTAGTATTTTATTAGAGACAGGGTCTCACTGAGTTGCTAAGTGCCTCGCCATTGCTGAGGCTGGCTTTGAACTCGTGATCCTCCTGCCTCAGCCTCCAACTGCTTGGATTGCAGGTGTGTGCCACTGCGCCTGGCTAGAAAGCTGATCTTTAGGGCATACTATGATGTAGTAGTTATTTTACTTTGTGCCAGGAAATAAAGAATAATGTGTGGCCCTTTCCATTTAAGAACTCATAGTCCAAGAGGGAAACAAATTGTTAACAAATAATTGTCATACAATATAATAAGTGTACTATCAGAGGCACCATAAGAGTGAGTGGGGCCAGGTGCAGTGGCAAATGCCTGTACTCTCAGCCACTGGGGAAGCTGAGGTGAGAAGATGGAGTGTTCAAAGCCAGCTTCAGCAATTTAGTGAGGCCCTAAGCAACTCAGTGAGATCCTGTCTCTAATAAAATATAAAAAAAGGGCTGGGGATGTGGCTCAGTGGTTAAGCACCCCTGGGTTCAATCCTCAGTACCAAAAAAAAGAAAAAAAAAGCGAGTGAGACAACTTTATTTTTGTGGGGAAGAGAGTTTCAGAAGACTTCACAAAGAATGTGATGTCTGAACTGAATTTTTTTTTTTTTTTTTGGTACCAGGGATTGAACTCAGGGGCACTCGACCACTGGGCCACATCCCCAGCCCTTTTTTGTGTGCTGGGATTACAGGCGTGCGCCACCACGCCTGGCTTGAACTGAATTTTGAAAGATTTAAAGCTGTCTACTAGAACATTTCTCAGAGGGAACTGCATGTGCAAAGATGTAGAGGTGCAAAAGGCAAAGAATGTTCAGAGAATTCTAGGTAGTGGTATGGTTGGAATGTGGGGTGGGAGAGGAGTGAAGAGGTGACCCAAGGTGAAGAGGGTTTGACATGGTGCCTGAACAGGTTGGGCTTGATCTTGAAGGCAGGGAAACTGTTGACTTTACACAGTGGTGGGGCCAGAGGGTGTTGGAAGTATTGAAATGATCAGAATTGGTTAGAAGGAAAACTCTGAAGGGTGGTAAAGACCTGCATTGCAGAGTGGCCTTAAGGAACAGAGATGAGAGAATAGATAAAGAAATAGTTACAGGATGGAATTTGTAAGACTTTGTGTGTGTATGTGTGTGTGTGTGTGTGTGTGTGTGTGTGTGTGTGTGTGTTATATGAGAGCTATTCAGAGGTGAAGAGAAGGGTTTGAACTTATGTAGGTGGGGGGTGATGAGGCTACCATCTGAAATAGGGAAGGTGGGCTGAGTGAGGAGGCAGAGGGGGTGTCTGGGACTTGAGCTGGCTCTCTGTGTGACCCTTCCATTAGCAGTTTCTTCCTTTAGTCATCATGACATAGTCAGGTCATTTTGTCTGCAGCTTAGTCACACTTAACCTAAAAAAGAAGTTTGAAAGCTAATATCAGTTTATTTGTACTCAATGGTGAACATACGTGTGTAATTTCTAATGACCAGAATGCATGTGTTCACTGTCAAGGCATCTTCTTCCTGGAGCCATAGTCACCGGGAAAGCAATCTTGTAATTGGGAGGTTGCTTTCAGGATGTGAAATTGGAACAAAGAAAGAAAGTTTTGACTATTTGAGAAATATTTTACTGAATGTGGTAGACTCTATAAAATGTGGAGCCGAAAAATCATTTGCAGTGTGGCGGCAAACAAAGTGTCAAGCTCAGCACATGAGATGGGTGCCAGGTGAGGTAGAGAGTGGCTTATTCAGGGTGTGCAATGTCTGTCTGCATCAGCAGAAAAACGAAAGGAATCAAGCTGGGGGGAAGGTCTCTCCCATGTTTTTTTTTTTTTTTTTTTTCTTTTGTGGTGCTGAGGATTGAACCCAGGGCCTTGTGCATGCGAGGCAAGCACTCTACCAACTCTCCCCAGCCCTCTCCCATGGTTTTAAGGCTCTGATCCACTTGGCTTCTCCTGTTCATTTCATACTCCTGTTGTCCTTACTTTCTCTGTCCTGTCTATACTGGCCTTTTTGCTTTTCCTGAAATTTGCTTGGCATGTTATAGCCTCAGGGGTTTGGTGCTTGTTTCTTTTGCCAGGAAGACTCTGCCTCCAGATGCTCACAGAGCTTATTTCCTCATTCTGTTCACCTCTTTTTTTTTTTTTTTTTTTTGTGGTACCGGGGATTGAACTCAGGGGCACTCGACCACTAGGCCACATCCCCAGCCCTTTTTTGTATTTTTTTATTTAGAGACAGGGTCTCACTGAGTTGCTAAGTGCCTCGCTATTGCTGAGGCTGGCTTTGAACTCGCGATCCTCCTGTCTCAGCCTCCCAAAGTGCTGGGATTACAGGCGTGCGCCACCGTGCCCGGCCCTGTTCACCTCTTTACACAAATATTACCTCATCAGAGACCTATCTCAAGAGGTTACTTTCTTGGGGGTGGGGGTGTAGCTCATTGGTATAGTGGATGCTTAGCTGCTCATCATATGCAAGGCTTTAGGTTTGATCCCCAGCACTGTTTAAAAAAGAAAAGAAAAAGAAAGCCACTCTCGGGTTTTCATCTCATGTATCTATTTTTTCTTTCTTTCTTTCTTCTTCTTCTTCTTCTTTTTTTTTTTTTTTTTTTTTTTTTTTGCAGTGTTGGGAATTGAACCAGGGGCCTTGCACATGCTAGGCAAGTTCTCTATCACTGAGCTTTATCCCCAGCTTCCTGTTTTGTTTTTCTTTATAGTACTCCTTACCACCTGGCATTGTTTACTTGTTTATAGTATGTCTTTGCCTATAGAATGTAAATATTATAAGAGTAAGAACTTTGTTTTAGCCAGCCTGGTGGTCTACACCTGTAATCCCAGCAACTCAGGAGGTTCAGGCAAGAGGATTGCAAGTTTGAAGCTAGTCTCAGCAACTTAGTGAGACCTTGTCTCAAAAAATAAAGATGGTTGGGGATATAGCTCAGTGTTTAAGGACCCTGGGTTCAATCCCCAGTAAAACCCTCATCCCCCTGCCATAAAAAAAAGGAACTTTTTTTGACTGCTGACTTATTGGCCACCTGTATTAGTGCCCAGCTTCTGTTAGAGGTACAGTAAATAGCTGTTGAATGAAGAAGGAGGAAGGACATTGTAGATAGGGAAAGGCAATGTATGCGTACAATGTAAGAAAAAAATATGGGGCATGGAGTATTCATGGGGGATTATGGGATATAAGGGGGCAAAGGGAGGCAAGGGGCTAGAGCATGAGTCATACCTTCCTTGGAGGATTTAGATTTATCTTAAAGCATATGAGAACCAATGAGGACTTTAAGCGGAAAGCACTATAGCTAGATTGGAACGGAAGGGCTGGATTCAAGGCAGACAACCATTAGGAAGCTCTTGTAGCAATCCAGGCAGCAAATGATAAATGTCTCAACTAGGGCCATGGCAGTTGGAGTAGACAGGGAAGGAGAGACCTAAGATCAATTTATAATTAGTACAACCAATGAGACATATTACAATGTCAGCTATAAGGGAGAGGAAGTTGTTGAGGAAAACTTCCACCAGTCTGCTTTTTTTTTTTCTTTTTTGGTGCTGAGGACCCAACCCAGGCCTCATGCATGCTAACCATGCCCTCAACTGCTGAGCTACATCTGCAGCCCCATCGTCTCTTAAGTTCTGAGCTGGTAAGAACTGTACCTCTATTATGATCCACCATATCTCCAGCAAAAAAATAGAGAGGAGCTTGTTAAATATTTTATTTTATTTTATTTGTTGTTGTTGCTGGGGATTAAACCCTGAGGGGCTTTACCACTAAGCTATGTCCCCAGGCCATTTATTTTTATTTTGAGACAGAGTCTCACTAAATTGCTGAGGCTGGCCTTGAACTTGTGATTCTCCTGCCTCATCCTCTCGAGTCACTAGGATTATAGGCCTGTGCTACCACACCCAGGATAAATATTCTTGGAATAAACCTGGCATGGATGTATGCACCTGTAGTCCCAAACTACTTGGGAGGTTGAGGTGGGAGGATCACTTGAGCTCATAACAGTAGGCTTTGTTGTTACGTATTTGTACATGCACATCAGACTTTTGGTGGTGCTGGGGATCAAACCCAGGGTCTCATGCATGTTAGTCAAGCACTATCACTGTACTACATCCCCAGTCCTCAGACCCTACATCTTAATAGATGGAGTGTTAAGTTTATGGAGTTAAATAGATGGAGTGTTAAATTGTAAGAAAAGCATGTGGAATGGGAGACATTGTTGAAACATCTTTGGAAAATATAGTCTATCACACAAACCACATTAAGGAATTTGGTGGAAAAAAAAACTCAAGATTTTTCATTACTTTAGGGGAGTGATATTTGTGACTTAGAGTTTGTGATTTTGTGAATTTTAGAATGATCCCCCCCCCCCCCCAATATATAGGACTGAAAGCAGAAAAACCAGTTAGGAAGCTGGTCTTGGTGAGAGATGATGGTGGCTTGGACTAGAGTCATGTTTGGGGGATAAGGGGACTGGTTAAGATTTGTATATTGATTAGATATCAGCAGATACTGTTGATTATGATAAGATGCCCAGATTTCTAGCTTGGGTAAATGGGTGGATGGTAATGCCAATTACTTACACGGGGAACACTGGAGAAGGAGTAGGTTTGAGAGAAATTGATGGGATCAGTTTTGGATATGTTGAGTTTGATGTCTAATAGGTGGTTGGATATTTAGTAGGTGGTTGGATGTTTCTGGAATCATTATAGTTGGCTGGTAATATATCTTTGGGAATCATTGTCACATATTAATTGAAACCATAGGAGTAGATGAGATGACCTTGGGACAGGTTGTAGAAAGGGAGGACAGAGGGGCAGAGGATAACATTCTAAGGAATATCAACATTTGAAGGATAGGCATTCTATTGAGTTATGGAGAAAGAACATCTATAGAGAGGAAGAGAACTGAGAGATAGTGGGTGGCAGAGAGCCATTTGAGAATTTGAGAGTGATTACCAGTGTTCAGTCTGCCCAGAGGTAAAGCTAGATAAAGATCAAGTATAGTTGATTAGGTTTATCAACGGGAGGTTACTAGTGACTTTTCATATGGCTTTCCCCTAAGGCAATAATTTATAGATGTTAAGGGTAGAATCAGATTTCAGGAATATCATTTGTTCATCTAGCAAAATGTATTCAATGTCTACTGTGTGCCCAGTTCTGGGAGCGTAAGAATGATAGTTACTCAGCTCTGTCCTTACATAGCTCATTGTGGATGGGAGAGACAGACACATAACCATTCTAATGCAGCATGACTAGTGTGAGGAGGAGGGAGCATAGAGGAAGAACAGCATGCCCAGGGGAGGTGAGTTTACACTCAGCCTTTTGGGAAGATCTGTTAAGTAAGATAAAGAATGGAATGCCATTGGAATTAACAGATTCCAACAAGGAGAACAACAGAAACTTTGGTGGGGTAGAAGAAAAGGGGGAAAGGACATCAAACTGCATTGCAGAGAAAGAAGAAGGGAAAAGAATATAGATATGTTTTTTTTAGAAGATTGACTCTGGGAGGTTGGTGAGTGTATTTCAGTGGTGTTGCTTAGCATGTGGGAGGCCCCTGACTCAATCTCAGGTACCACAAACAAACAAACAAACAAACAAACAAACAAACAAGGGGAGGGTTGCTGTTAGTTGGCAGGATCTAGTTTGAGGGAGGATTTTATAGTAAAGACTTAAGCCTGCCTTAGGTTGGTTAGGGAGTATGTTTCTCAAGTTGTATGAAATAACACCTTCTGCATGGTTGGCATGATTGGGTGCCCTAAGTCAGCATTTCTCTTCCTTGAACAGTGTAGGGGATACCATTATCCCTTTGGTAGGAAGCAGTGCTTAGTGGTTGAGAGCATGGATTCAAGCAGGACTGGGTTTAATCCTAGATCAACTGTATTAGCTTCAGTTTCCTTTTCTGTGGAATAGGGAAGGTCCTTACTCTTAGAAGTATCATCTATATTTCTACCATATTTTCATACTCAAACAGTGACAATATTTTAAAAAATATTTATTTATTTGCTTTAGTTACAATGCATTTATTTTTATGTGGTGCTGAGGATCGAACCCGGGCCGCGCACATGCTAGGCGAGCGCTCTGCCTAGGCGAGCCACAACCCCAGCCCCTCAAACAGTGACAATTTTAAGAGAGCAAACATAGTTTCTGCTTCTTATTGTCCCTTGGCAGGTGTAGTCTCTCTTTACAACTGCTGAACCATAGCCCTAGATAATCTAGTATTGCTTGCTAATAGACCTTGTAATCATTTACCGATTATTGCTTAGATAAGTTTTTTGTACAAGTGGATGACTTCACTCATTGCTGATTTGCATTGTCAGGGTAATCACATGCTGCCCTCTCTTCCAGGACTACAGTTTCCCCTCCCCCTCTCTAGCACTGTAGCCTGTGTACACTCAGTCCAGGTAACAGTGGTCCTGGTGCCTACCTGTACTCTCTTCATTCTCCTGACTGTATGGGCTACTTCTCAGTTACTTTCACAGTGCCTGATTCTTGTAATAGTCCCTATTCATTTTTTTCATGAAAGCTAGAGTCTGGGTCTTGGAGCTTGCACAGGGCTTGAAACACGGTGGGTACTCAATATGTGTTTGTTAAATAAACGAAGGAATGAGTGAGTGAATTACATTTTGAAGGAACCTTGCTATCTTGTCTAGTCTAGGGTATTAGGAACGGTTGCTTTTCTCAACTAGGGAGGTATGCAGAGAGGCCCTCTTAAGAGTGGTTATTCTAGTTACTCAGAGCTCTGTGGATTGCTCTAGTTCTTTGCAGGTAGAAGTGTCTCCATTACCATAATTGGAGATAATCCTGCTCCTAGTCCTATATTCTTGCATACAATTAGGGGGAGGTATGTGGTGTGGTGAGATCGATATAGACTTTGGAACTGGCCGCTGACTGATGGCCTCAGTTTTTTCGATTTTAAGGTGAAGATAATGAAAGCTATTCTCTGTCAGAGTAAGTTAGAGAATGTATATAAATATGTAAGTGACCTATCACAGAATTGTCAAAAATTGTATCTACCACTTCAAATTATATTCACAATTATATGCATCTCATTAATTTCTAAAAACTTTACTTTTTACATTCTGTCTTTGGATGAACTTAAAAGTAGTTTTAATTTTAAAATCCTCAGTGATCAGAAAGTAAAGCTGAGACTTTCTTCTTTTTTTTCATGAGAGGTGAAACTTTTCTCTTGGCAGAGTCAGGGGTAGGTGTCCAGAACTCCCATCTCTATCCTAATGTTCTTTCCTCAGAGCCGAGGTTTTCTGGCTCACTGTTAGCCTAGGTGGACATTTCTGTTCTTGCTTTGCCACTCTTGCCCATATTTTGGGCAAGTTGTTAAGTTGTTTTGTCTTTTGTTAACAGGGCATTTTTACATCTGTGCCTTCAGTCTGCCTTTGTACCAGGGTTCCATGAAAACAGTACTGTTTTTCTTTTCTTTTCTTTCTTCTTCTTCTTCTTCTCCTTCATTTTTTTTTTTTATACCCAGGATTGAACCCGAGGGCACTCAACCACTGAGCTACATCCCAGCTCTTTTAATTTTTTAATTTTTTTTTTTTTTAATTTTGAGATAGGGCCTCGCTAAGTTGCTGAGGTTAGCCTCAGCAACTTGTGATCCTCCTGCCTCAACCTCCTGAATTGCTATGATTACAGGTGTGTGCCATTGCTCCTGACCAGAGTACTGTTTTTTGGGGAGCAGGTAGATTCTTTGTGTTCCTTGTTCTTGACTCTAGTGAATTACACGTACTAGAAGATTCTTCAGTAAATATTGGTCAGATACATATAGAGATTATGATTCCAGATTCAACCTGGCTGAGAAGGGCAGTTCATGCTTTTGGCTCTCATAGTGATGGTGAAGGGCTAAGTGTTACTGTGGAAACTGGGCAGATGGGAGAACAGATGCCTCAGCCTCAGTCTGCTAGAGCTGCTTGTATACTGTAAAGGACTTCAGATCCCCTGTGTGTGTGTCTGACTGAGAGCTTTGGCCACGTGTCCTTGTGCAGCTTTTCCTGACCAGAAAGACTGACCTCATGTACCTGTGGCTACTGAGCTGGAACAACCAAATATGGGACCTCTAACTGATTTTCTGTCCTTTGAACTTTCTACTTGGATGCTATTTACCTCAGAGGAGTTTTCCCAAGAGACATCTTAGGTTGAAGGCAAAATCATGTCCCACGTTCACTGGCACTGGAGCCTTGGATCCTTTCTGGTGTGGGGTTAGTGTGAACCTAGGAACAAACTCTTCACAGCAGTGAAGGAAGTAGAGCTGTGTGCTGGTTTGGTCCTCAAGGCTCTTGGGGGCTCACCCTGGGTCTTATCCTTCTTCTCTTTTCTACCTCAGAAGAAGCTTAGGAGATAACCTAGAGGAGATTGGGGAAGGAGGTAGGGACCGTGGGTCCTCACCCTGACTGTACATTGCATTTATATTGTTATTAATCTCTATGGAGATTAAAAATAAAAACACAACACTCATCACCCACTTCCTGACTAAATGCATCTGAACCACTTCGAGAAGAATGGGAATTGGCTTGGAGAATGAAAATTGAGGAAGAAGGAAAAATTAATGCTGAGGAGAATTGATGGGGGTTCTTGTGTTGTAGGAGGTAGGAAGAGCAGTACTTGTCATTTTGCTTCAGAATCACCTGGGGAACTTTAACAACATGCTGATGCTTGGCATGGCACCCTAACACTGGACCAGCTTGTCCCAGGATGCCAGTGTGCAGCCAGGATAGGGGATCTCTGAGTTAAGTGATTAGACTTGTTCTGATTAAAGTTGCTGTGTATGTGATTATTTCATTAGGTTGTCACTTCAGGTAATCTGCCCAAAGCAGGCAGATCATCACACTGCCCTGGAAAACCCTGTCTCAGATCTCCTTAATCAGAACTTCTGGGGGAACCCTGACTCTATAGGTTAACAAATTCCTCAGGTGATTCTGATGCCCACTCAGATTCAGTTCAAGTCCTTAGACTCTGAACCTATCTGAGCAAACAATATGGATCTGATTCATAGGGACTAGCTGGCTTTGAGAAGGCCGCAGAGGGGGTTGTTAATATGAGAGCCACTTGGTACATGGCCTGTTTGCTCCTTCAGAGAGGTCAGAACCACTGCAACTAAAGTGCTGACTGATTCCAGGAAGGACATTGGGAGGGGTCTGATCCAGTGACCCATAGGGCTTGTGCTTGGTGTGCCTTCTTGCCAGAAGCTCTCACCCATGATGTCTGAGTAAGCAAAAAGGTTTTGTTACCTGAAAAGGAAAAAAGAGTTTGAAGGCCATCTATTCTGAGAGAAAGAACAGCACCTCTGGGAGGTGGGGGGGGGGTGAGAAATTTTGAGTATAGAGAGTATCCCAAATTAGCATTAGAAAAAAACAGTGGGGATACAGCAGAGAAAAGAAGGAAGAAGAAACCTGAAATCTCTGGGTTTGGGCAACAGATATGAGGCTCTTCTAGAGAGCTTAAATCTGAACTTTTTGAGGAAATAGCAGTAGAAAAGTGTTCTAGAGGCCTCAGGGCATTCAAGATAAGGGGCTTGGCTGTTCTCCCTGAACAGTGAGACTCTGACTATATACAGACCCAGCCAAATATAAAGATATGCTGTTTTTCTGAGCAACATGAAATAAACAAGCTTGCTGTCCTTCTGTCGATTACTGTAGGACAAATGATGTCACTACCCAGAAGATGTCTGAGATCTGTCACTGATGACGTTGAAGTTCAAGATAGTAAACTGAATTTCGCATGGAACATTCATCTTTCTCTGTCAGTTGAAGGCAATGAATATGAAAGAATAAAGAATGAAGATCAGAATATCTGAATGTAAATCCTAAGATACCAGAAAGATGGACTTGGGGCAGGTTTCATAATGATTAGGAGGGATGTGTTTAATAAGGGTTAAAACTGAAATTTTAGAGGCAAAGAGAAAAATGTGAAGATAAAAGAAAAATCTGAGTATTTTGGAGGCTGTCAGTTATTACATAGCAAGAATAATAAAGGTAGAGGAGTCAATCAGTAATATGTTTGGAGAAAATAGGATAAAATATCAGGAATGAAGTTTTTAGACTTATCTACAACATTACAAATAAGGCTAATAAGTATATTAGAGTTTTTTAATGCATGGAGAAAACAATTTCATAGCTATTAGTGATATTGGATGAGAGCATAGTAGTGAAAGGATACTTTGTTCAAAAGTGATAGATTTGATTGAAAAATTGGGATGTAGTATATCAAAGAGAGATGAACTTGTATGAGAATCTGTTGTAATAAGGGATGCTTTCTCCTTCTGCCAAGGTCACCCAGGTCCTTGTGCATGTTGGGTAAGAGTTCTGCCACTGAGTGCTACATCTATAGCTCTTTAAAAAATTTTTTTTAAAAATTTTGAGCCGGGTGCAATGGTGCACACCTGTACTCCCAGTGGCTAGGGAGGCTGAGGCAGGAGGATTGCAAGTTCAAAACCAGAGTCAGCAATTTAGTGAGGCCTTAAGCAACTTAGATCCTGTCTCTAAAAATAGAAAAAGGGCTGGGGATGTGGCTCAGTGGTTAAGTTCCCCTGGTTTAATCCCTGGTACAAAAAAAAAAAAAAAAAAAAAAAAAATAAAATTTTTTTTTTTTTTGAGAGCTGATCTTGCTAAATTGCCCAGACTGGCCTCAAACTTGTGATCTTCCTGCCTTAACCTCTCAAGTAGCTGGAATTGTAGGCATGTGTCACCACACCTGACTCAATATCTTGGTGTGCTGAAATTTGCCTCTCTCTGTAATCAAAAGAATCTAAATGTTTTAGGTATATGCCTGTAATCCCAACTACTGAGGAGATTGAGGCAGAAGGATCACAAGTTTGAGGTCAGTCTGGGCAACTTGGGGGTACCTTGTCTCAAAAAAAAGAAAATGCTGGAGTATAGCTCAGTGGTAGAGCACTTGTCTAGTATGCATGAGGCCCCATGTTTGGTCCCCATTACAAAACAAACAGACAAACAAAAAACTAAGACCTTTCTTTTTTCTTTATTTTCCTTTTTTTTTTGGTGGTACTGGGGATTGAACTCAGGGGCACTCAACCACTGGGTCACATCCCCAGCCCTTTTTTGTATTTTATTAGAGACAGGGTCTCACTGAATTGCTAATTGCCTCGCCATTGCTGAGGCTGGCTTTGAACTCGCAATCCTCCTGCCTCAGCCTCCCAAAGTGCTGGGATTACAGGCGTGCGCCACTGCACCCCTTTCTTTATTTTCTGACAACTGTAATGAACACTACCACCTAATACTGCTTCCAGGTCCCTGCCTAAAGGGTGGGTTTCCCTTTATACCTGAATAGAAGTAGTTTCTCTGTCACTGAAGAGATGCAGTCTTTATCTTACAAGGGGCATAAAGATGCTAGTCTCTGTTAATTCTATCTGCTCACCACTGGGAGAATAATTATTAACATGATGCTGTTGGAGGGCTCTTATGTTCCATTTAGGACATCTTCCTGAAGGTCTCTCATTGTAGTAGTACATGAAAATAAATCCATATCCTGAGGGATGAAGCATGGTGAAGAGAAACTAGAAATGATATAATTGTGGGCATATGTTGTACACCATCAAAGCAGAGATATAAGTATTTTGCTTTCCTGATTATAAAATTTGTACAAAAGGACTGGGGTTGTGGCTCAGCGGCAGAGCGCTCGCCTTGCACGTGCGCGGCCCGGGTTCGATCCTCAGTACCACGTAAACATAAATGCATTGCATTGTGTACAACTAAAGTAAATAAATAAATATTAAAAAAAATTTGTACAAAAGGGAAAATAGTCATGATGGAAGGTCAAATCTTTGAGTATCTTTTGCTAGAGTTGCTTTCATTCTGTTAGAAGTGGTACTCCATATATTAGAAAAAGGATTTATTATGGAATACACAGAAGTAGAGTGAATCATGAGATGAACTTCTGGGGTTCAAACGCCAATATAAATAATTGTCATCATTGTTATATACATACTCCCATTGATTCCTTACTCACCCCATTGGATTACTTAAAACAAATCTAAGGTATTATTACCATTTAACCTTTAAAGGCTTCAGTGTGAATTTTTAAAAATATTTATTTTTTAGTTATAGGTACACAATATCTTTATTTTATTTTTTTACATGGTGCTGAGGATCGAACCTAGTGCCTCACACATGCTAGGACTCTACCTCTGAGCCACAATCCCAGCCCTTCAGTGTGAATTTTTAAAGGATAAGGACTTATTATTTGGTGCTGAGGATTGGACTTAGGGCCTCATGCATAAAACCTTATTTTTTTTAACATAGTCAGGTAACTTGTGAAATACTTATGAAGAAGTGAATATGCTTGCTGAGTTTGTATCTCCTAGAAAAAGAAATTCTGGATTTCCTCAGAGATGCACTCTAAATTTTTGGCAGAGTTTACAAAAAAGCTCAGGATAAAGGACTGTAATCGCATAGCCAAAGATGCAAGCAACGAAACAAAACAGAAGATTTAAAAAAATGAAATTCTGAAAATAATCTTATTTAAGAAGAAAAGGAGATATCCAAAGAAAGCAGTGTGATTGGAGAAGCTGCTTTTTGATGACCTTAGATTTTTAGAAAGAAGATATATGAAAGATAAGAGATATAACCAAGGCTAAATGCAGGTGTGTCCTAGAACTGCAAGAAGAGTGTCTAGAGGTTGATGCCCAGCAGGAACTGAGTTCTAAAGAAGTGACTAAGGACAATAAAAGGCTCTGAGAGGCATGATCAGATGAGAACAGTAAGGCAGGGATGTACATTCTGGAGACAGTTGGTTCTGAAATAATAGATGGGAGAGAGAAAGGAAAAGGTCATAGTCCCATTTTCCCTTTACACTTCTCTATCAAGCAGGAAGATTGTCAAACTAGAAAAGTTTTAGTAAAGTGGTTAGGCCAATAAAAAAGAGCAAGACAAAGAGAGTTGAGGAATAGTAATAAAGCATGTCATCCCTTAATATTTTTAACTACCCAGCTTCAGACAAGTGGACAGAATTTCTAGGTAGATAAGATCACAGAATCACTACTAGGTATCTTCAGGATTCTGGAGAGCAGGAAGGCTGTATAAAGGAAGCAGTTGAGTGATGTATTAGTTTCCTCTTGCTGCTATAACAAGTTACCCCTGATTTATTATTATTTTTCTTTTTTATATTCTTTTTAGAATGCATTTTGATATATCATACATACATGGAGTATAACTTTTCATTCTGTGGTTGTACATGATGTGGAGTTATGCTGGTTGTGTATTCATATATAAACATAGGAAAGTTGTGTACCATTCATTCTACTATTACCCTTGATTTAATGGCTTAAAATAATACATACTTATTATACTACAGTTATGGAGCTCAGAAGCCTGAAATGGATCTTACTGGTTTAAAGACAAGGTGTCAATAGTGCTGTATTGTATTCTGGAGGCTCCAGGATAGAATCAGTTTTCTTGCTCTTTCTAGCTTTTAGAGGTTCATGGCCCCCTTTCATCCTCAACACCAGCAATAACTGGTAGAATCTTCCTCATATTGCATCACTCAGTCTTTGACCCTTCTGCCTCCATTTTCCATCTTTCCATTGGGCCTGCCCTATTTTAAGGTCATGTGACTAGCAACCTTAATTCTGTTTGCAACTTTAATTCTCCGTTGCATGTAATATAATATAGTTCACTGGTTCCAGGGTTTTGGATGTGGACCTTTTGGTGTATGTGTGTGGGGATTATTCTGGCTATCACAGTGATAACCCAGCCTTTTAAAAGGTAGTCTCTGAACAATTTGGACTGATAACTCAAGGTTGTTTCTTACCCAGATTCTAGCTTGTTGGTTAAACACGGTTAGCAAAGTGTGAGAAATAGAAAGGAAGATCATTAGTAACATGTATGAATTCACTAATAAGCCATGCCAACATAACCTCTTTTGGGGGTTTAAATTTAATTTTTTTCTGCATAAGTGTAACATACACAAGGACCAGTGCACAAATCACAAGTGTTTGATTACTGAATCTTCACAAAGTGAGCATATATCTGTAACCAGCATCCCCATAAAAAAAAAGTGGCCCCTTGCCCCTCTTGTATTTCTCCCACACAAAGGGGGAATCACTGTTCTGATTTCTAGAATGGATTTGCCTATTTTTATATAAATGAGCATAAACAGTGTGCACACTCTTTGTGTCATGCTTGTTCATTTAATATTTTTGAGATTCATCTGTATTTTTATCTGTAGTTGTAGACTATTTTTTTTTTTTTTTTTTTGGTACCGGGGATTGAACTCAGCGGCACTCGACCACTGGGCCACATCCCCAGCCCATTTTTGTATTTTATTAGAGACAGGGTCTCACTGAGTTGCTAAGTGCCTCGCCATTGCTGAGGCTGGCTTTGAACTCGCGATCCTCCTGACTCAGCCTCCCAAAGTGCTGGGATTACAGGCGTGCGCCACCGCGCCCGGCTAATTGTAGACTATTTTCACTGCTGTTTTATATTATACCACTGTATCATTTAATCTATTCTACTATTGATGGGCATTTGGGTTGTTTCCTTTTTTTTTTTTTTTGGTGCCGAGGGTTGAACTCAAGGGCGCTCAATCACTGAGCCACATCTCCAGCCTTATTTTCTATTTTATTTAGAGACAGTCTCACTGAGTTGCTTAGTGCCTCACTTTTGCTGAGATTGGCTTTGAACTCATGATCCTCCTGCTTCCATCTGCTGGGATTACAGGCATGCGCCATAGCACCTGGCTTTGTTTTTATTTTTATTATTTTTATTTTTATTTTTGTGGTACCAGGGGTTGAACTCAGGGGCACTCGACCACTGGGCCACATCCCCAGCCCTTTTTTGTATTTTATTTAGAGACAGGGTCTCACTGAGTTGCTAAGTGCCTCGCCATTGCTGAGGCTGGCTTTGAACTTGCGATCCTCCTGCCTCAGCCTCCCAAAGTGCTGGGATTACAGGCGTGCGCCACTGCGCCCGGCTATTTTTATTTTTGACTATTACAAGGGTGTTGCTATGATGTGCATAATATTGTATTAATTGCATTGAATCATTTGATAGCATCATGAGGTTGTTAGAGCAGAGATATGTATATACAGATTTCAGAGAGCTTCTTGGGAAATCTCATGATATTCTTTATGGCAAGACATAAAAAGGTAGACTAGATAAAATTTTTGGTTCAATGATGTGGAATAATGACAACACAGAGGAAGTTCTGTAGTGATGGACTTTAGGGCCCTGCTGATCCCAACCAATATTATTTTTTTAATATTTTGTTATTGTTGATAGACCTTTATTTTATTTATTTATTTATATGTGGTACTGAGAATTGAATCCAGTGCCTCACATATGCCAGGCAAGTGCTCTACTACTGAGCCACAACCTCAGCTCCCCAACCAATTATTTTACAATAACCTCTATGAATACTTAGAAGCTATGATAATTGAACTTACAGATTTCACAGAATTGAAGTGATCTGAAGCTGGGTGCAATGGTGTGCTCCTATAATCCCAGCTACTCAGGAGGCTGAGGTAGGAGGATTGTGAATTTGAGGCCAGCCTGGGCTACTTAGTGAGACCCTGTTTCAAAATAAAGTTTAAAAAAGGGCTAAAGGGCCAGGAGTGCAGTTCAGTGGTAGAGCGCCCCTGGGTTCAATTCCTGGTACCTCCCCTACCTGAAAAACCAAGGACTGGGGATGTGGCTCAGTGGTAGAGTTCTTGACTAGCATGCACAAGGCCTGGGGTTCATTCCCCAATACTGCACAAGAAAGGGAGGGCAGTTTGAACTAATAATAATATAAAGGGGGAAAAACCTATTTGTAATAGTTGGGAATGATGCATAAAAACTCACAGAGGGGTTACTTAGTACTAAGTTATTAAGGATAAACATAAAGTTCTATATCTGGGATTAAAAATATTGCTTTTACAGTTTCAGAAAGGAAGTGGGAGAGGAAGAACTCTTTAGTGTGAGGTGGGGAAAAATGAGTTGTAGTTAATGAATTCAGACTGTGACTCTGCAGTATGCAACAATGTCTGGAGTTTTCTGTATGGGGTCTTGAGTTTCCAGGGAGACCCTGACAGTGAAGTAAATGCAGAGGAGAGTCCTGGAATGGTTAGTGGTCCCGAAGCCATATTTGCCCCACAAGGTGTTGAAGAAACTGTGTTTTTAGCCTAAAGGAGGGAAGAATCAAGGTGTACAGGATATTAATCTTCAATGCTAAGAAGGGCCATTGTGTACAAGAAGGTTTAGCTTGATCCTGTGTAGCCCCAGAAGAGAGGTCTAGGACAACTGGGTAGAATTGGCTTAGTGGAAGGGAAGAATTTGGCTTAGTGGAAGGAAGAAATATAGGTTTCCTTAAAAATGGAATAAGTATCTAATAAAGTATTGACATTTTATAGTTCCCGGGAATTTGAGGCATAAAATGGTATAAAATAGCAGCTTAAGTTGTGTGTTTCATTGTTATGTATTTAAAGTTAATGGTGCTGGGAGTATTGTGGGTTTAATGTCTTTTTTTAAGAAGCTATTTAGTTTGAGTATCTAAACTAAATCTAGGCATGGATCCAGGGTGGGCCTTCAAGCATTGTTCCTTTCTGGATCAACCTGTCTGGTGGTTTCTGGATTTAAGACTAGAGCTCATACTGGGCCCTAGTGGAAGAACTAGACTCCATGTAGGCTGGATTTGATGATCCTTTCAGAAGCACCTCTACATGTTATAGGAGTGACATCTTTGCATCTTCTTATTCCTCCTGGGGTTAAAGCAGGAATACAGCTGTACCTGGGTCAAGGGTTTAAGGTCATTATCCTGTGGACTTGGCCAAGTGTTGGGTAAGGACTGAATTGTCCCTAGAGGTAGAAGAGTAGGGCATCTGCATTCTAGAGGTTAGTGTGCAGTTGCCTCTGTATTATTCTAACCCCATGGTCCCCTCCTGTTTCTGATAGAAGCAGGAGGTTGGGCTCCACTTTATGACCAGTGTACTTGGCTGGGCTCTGGAGACTCTGGTCAGCTGTATCCTGAGGCAGGGGACAAAGAGCCTAGTCAGCACTACTGTCTGCCACATGCACTTCCTGTTCCCAGGGCCAGAAGGAAGCTGGGCTCTGGGGAGGTGAGGGCTAGCTCTCTTCAGGCAGTTCCCTCTGCTCCCTGGCTTCTTTTTTATTTGTTCCTGTGGTGCTGGGGATCCAACCCAGGGCCTTGAGCATGCTAGGCAAGCGCTCTACTACTGAGCCTATATCCTCAGCACCCATGGGTTTATTTCTGTAGAATTCTTTCCCCCAGTCAAATAGGTCCCTTGTGCTCAATGCAGAGAGCAGATCGGGACATGATGGTGGGTGCATGGTTGAGAAATAAAGCTCGGGAGTGGGGGAGGGGCACTACTGGAGTTAAGAGGATAATTGAATAAGTATGGAAGTAAAGAAGCAGTAGGGACCAAAGTATAAACAATCCATATATTGTCATTGCAGAATTTCTGTAGTAAAGCTGGTTAACTGGTCAGATGTGCCTACTTTTTCCTGCTCGCATCCCTGGACAGAGCTGAGAAGAGAACCTTTGTGGCACACAGCTGCAGACTCAGACTGTGATCTATAACTAGTCTTTTACATTTATTCCAGTTGGGTATTGTGACCCTGGTTTACTCTGCAGGCTAACCAGGAATTTGTGTTAGGGGATCCTATTTCCTTGAGCTTATGATAGCATCACTTGTGTTTGGTGTTTCTAATGGGAACCTGGTTTGTGTTGTGTTTATAAACAGAGCCTGAAGGTAAGGGTTACAGGATGAGGAGAAAGGCACAAGGGTTGCTGAATGGGTGGAGGCAGAGGTTTAGAGGGTAGTAAGGAGTGGATGGCTGACTGAGGAGGATCAACAGATTTGGCAGGTTTGTGCAGGGCAAGACACAGGCACTCTGGTCATTTTGTGGGATGCCTGTGGAGACTGTACACTTGTATCTTTATTAACTTAGCACTGGGGTGTCCTGGAGTGATGGGTGCATTTTTGCTCAGCCCTGTGATAAGATTTGGTTGTTTATTGTCTTGTTTATTAGGCAGAAAGGCAAGTGTTTGAATTGCACAGGAATGTCCCTTCTCAAGAAGAGCAGAAAACAGGGCAGTAAGTAAAATGAAGATGAAAGGGAGGGTGAGAGAAAAATGGACAGCTTTTCTGAGAGGTCAGTCTTTCCTGCTTCTCAGAATGAAGGAGCCTCTGGGCCAGAATGTATGAGCCCAGGACATAACAGAACAGGACTAGGGACACTGAGGGCCATGCACTGCCAGGAGAACTCAGTCTGGGAGTGGTTTCTGACTCTGTTGGTGGCCTGAAGTAGACAAGTTCCATCACTGGGCCTCCCTTTCTCCACTGGCAGGGTAAGGCTGACCTTACCCTGGAGCCTTTGGGAGAAGGGCTTTAAGATTAAGTACTCCTATGGTGTTCTAGTCGCTGAACTATGAAGGGATTCACTGTGTCACCAAGGGGAAGGTATGTCTGCCTTCCTAAGAGGCTGGCAAGGGATCTAAGGAACATTCTGATGAGCCTCAGAGTTGTTCTGACTTTCTTCCCCACCACATCCTGGGGTTAGTGGCCAACCTTATAGCATATGTGGGCTTCCCTTCTTAACTTCTTCTTCTTTTTTTTTTTTTTTTTTTTGTGGGGAGTGGGAAGGGTAATAGATTTCTCTAAGATTATTATTATTTCTGGTGCTATGGATTGAACCCACAGCCTTGTGCATGCTAAGTACATGTGCTACCACTGAGTCACACCCCCTGTGTCTTCTCTGAGATTCTGATGAAAGCTATGGGCTCTTTTCTTATAAAGATGTATATATTCATACAAACATGACACTTTGCAAAATAATTTTTAGGTCTTGTGGAGACAAGTTCAGAATCCTGTCTTTTTAAAGATGATCCATAAACTTTACTGAAGCTCATCTGGGTAAAGTAATTACCTCTACCTCAGGGTAGAAGGATTTGAGGAATGTTATGGCTATTACTTCTGCATTGTCCATTCAGGAAAAATGCCCTGTCCCTATTCTATAGGAACCGCTCTTTCCTGCAAGAATATTTTCAAGCACAAAAACAAGCAGCTGATCTGGCAGGCAGTGGGCAGGAAGTCTGGCCTCCCTCCTAATCATCAGCCACACATTCTGACCTGCTGGCCTAGACATTGAAGTCACAACAGGACTCTGCGAGGTTAACACTAATATTAATGAGACAAAGTGCTGGGTCCTAAGGCCTGAGTGTGTGTGGCAGAGTGGGTAGGAGGGAGAGATGGTGACTTCTCAGAGCCAACAGCCAGAACACACCACTAATCCTGTATAGCTACCAGTTGCCTCTCACTGCTCCCAGTTTGGGTGCACTTTTTTTTTTTTTTTTTAATGTTTATTTTTTAGTTGTAGTTGGACATAATACCTTTATTTTATTTATTTATTTTTACATGGTGCTGAGGATTGAACCCAGGGCCGCGTGCATGCTAGGCGAGTGTTCTACCACTGAACCACAACCCCAGTCCATTGGGTGCACTTTTGTATGTAAGCAAATTTGAGATCACTTTGTTTCTGTCTCCTGTATAAGGTGCTGGGATAGGGATCATGGTGGTGCTGTGTGCGCTGGTGCTCAGCAGATGTCTTTGAATGGTAATAGTGAGGACATTCTGGGATCAAAGTTTCTTATGCAGAGCAGGTCAGAGCCTAAACACATATACTTTCTTTGTGAAAGGGCCCATCTTAGTAACTATTACTGGAAAAAATTGCTTAGAAATCTAAGGCTCTCAAGGTGGGAAGGGTCAGTCACCAATCAGTGTTATTTTTCTTTCAGGTCTCTTAACCTTCATTAACTGTGCCTATGTCAAGTGGGGAACCCTGGTACAAGATATTTTCACCTATGCTAAAGTATCGGCACTGATTGCGGTCATCATTGCAGGCATTGTTAAACTTGGCCAGGGTAAGAAATAATAGCAGCTAATATTTGTCAAGTATTTTCTATGAGACATTCTCTTCTTAGTATACACTTTGTACGTTATCTCATTTAAATCTCCAATAACCTTGTTTGGTAGTAGACACTGTTATTATTCCCTTTTTATAGATGAAGAAACATGCAGTAAGAATTTGACTAAGTTTGTAGTGGTAAGTAGGAGAGCTAAAATTTGTACCCAGGCAGACTGACCCCAAAGCCTGTTCTTTTTTTTTTTTTTTTGTGGTACCGGGGATTGAACTCAGGGGCACTCAACCACTGAGTCACATCCCCAGCCCTTTTTTGTATTTTATTAGAGACAGGGTCTCACTGAGTTGCTAAGTGCCTCGCCATTGCTGAGGCTGGCTTTGAACTCGCGATCCTCCTGCCTCAGCCTCCCAAAGTGCTGGGATTACAGGCATGCGCCACCGTGCCTGGCTAAAGCCTGTTCTTTTTTAAAAATTATTTTTGTTGTTGTTGTTGTAGATGGACACATACTTTTATTTTATTTATGTGGTGGTGAGGATCGAACCCAGGGCCTCACACATGCAAGATGAAAGCACCACCGCTGAGCCATAGCCCTAGCTTGCAAAGCCTGTTCTTTAAGTTCTATGCATGCTGCCTCCCAGATCAGGCTGATCTTGGCAAAAGGACTGACAGCTATACTCTGGGAGTTGGCTTTTATGGTTTTTTAATCTAGTGCTGTTGATTTGATGTTTCTGCCCTTGAAAGTGGGCAAGGTCAGAAATGAACTTCTTTTTTTTTTTTTTTGGTACCGGGGATTGAACTAAGGAGCACTTGCGACTGCTGGGCCACATCCCCAGCCCTTTTTCGTATTTTATTGGAGACAGGGTCTCACTGAGTTGCTAAGTGCCTCGCCATTGCTGAGGCTGGTTTTGAACTCATGATCCTCCTGCCTCAGCCTCCCAAGTGCTGGGATTACAGGCATACGCCACCACGCCCGACTAGAAATGAACTTCTTGTACCCACTTCTCTCTAGTTTCCAGGTAGAAACCCATCACCCTATAATTACTCTGTTGATTTGGGCATATCAAGCCCTGAGTCTGGTTTTAGAAAGGGGGTAGGAATCAGGCAGACTGCAGAGCAGAGAGAAACAGGACACCATTCCTGTTCTCTACCCCTTCTGCTCCGTGGTGGCTTTTTATCCTAGAAAGCTGGGCTCTTCTGTCAAGATCCCCATCCGTACATAGGAGGATTAGAGGAACACTAGAATGGTCAAGGGAAGGGAGGGTAAGGGAGGGAGCAAGAGGGGAGGGAGGGGGAGAAAAAGAAAAGGTGGTTGAATGAGACGGATATCATTTTCCTTAATGCATGATTGAAGACCTGAATTGTACGAATATACTTTGTATACAAACAGTTGTATGTAAAAAGATACTAAATATATGCACTATGAGTTGTACATATTAAAAATTATAAAAATAAAATTAAAAAAAAAAAAGATCCCCATCCATGTCATTCTCTGCATTCCACTCATCTCTGTAGATGTCTGTCTTCTGTTCCCTGTCCTTCACTGACACCATTGCTGCCAAAGGTGTTCTGAGTCACTTACCTGCTCTTACTGCCATATTTTCCCACTACTTTATTGGATCATCTTGACATTAGGTGAGTGGGCCACTAATACTTCTGCTTTCCATTGTTCTCGGATTCTAGGAGCCACGACTAACTTGGAGAATTCCTTTGAGGGTTCATCATTTGCAATGGGTGACATTGCCCTGGCACTATATTCAGCTCTGTTCTCCTACTCGGGCTGGGATACCCTCAACTATGTCACTGAAGAGCTCAAGAGTCCTGAGAGGTAGGAGCCTCACCACCAACTTTCCACAGCAGTGATGCACACCATTCATTGAGCTCTTACTCTGCAAGACTGTATGCCACAACTGCCTGTGGGTGAATTCTATCAGCCCTAGTTTAATAGATGGGAGGACTGAGGCCCCAAAATATAACTTGCCCATGATCCCTCTATCAGAGTTAAGATATATACTCAAGTATGCTTTTTAAATTATTTTTTTTTATTACTCAAAAAAATTTCATTTTTTTTTTTTTTTTTTTTTTTTTTTCAGTACTAGGGATTGAACTCAGGGGCACTCGACCACTGGGCCACATCCCCAGCCCTTTTTTGTATTTATTAGAGACAGGGTCTCAACTGAGTTGCTAAGTGCCTCACCATTGCTGAGGCTGGCTTTGAACTCGTGTTCCTCCTGCCTCAGCCTCCCAAGTGCTGGGATTCCAGGCGTGCGCCACCATGCCCGGCTCGTAAGAAATTTCATTTTTTAATTTAGCTTTCTGAGTCTGTGCTTATGCCTCAACACTTTCATAATTTTCTGTTCCTTAATAAGGCAAGCACACTTGATCCTGTCACGGACACATTTAGCACATGTAGAACCACTATAGGCCCTGTGGACATGTATTTTTTTCTCTGCCACTTTTTTTTTTTGTGTGTGGGGAGATCACTGGGGATTGTACTCAGGGGCACTCAACCACTGAGTCACATTTCCAGCCCTATTTTGTATTTTATTTAGAGACAGGGTCTCCCTGAGTTTCTTAGTGCATTGCCATTGCTGAGGCTGCCTTTGGACTCATGATCCTCCTGTCTCAGCCTCACAAGCCTCTGGGATTTCAGGCATATGCCACCACGCCCAGCTTGACATGTTATTTTTTTGTTTTATTTTAGACATCTCATAAGAACTTTAGGTCTTGAGTAGCTAAGGCTACAGGCATGTACCACCACACCTGGTAAGAAAAATATATTTTAAAAGTGTACACAAGCCAGGCATGGTGGTGCACACCTTTAATCCCAGAGGCTCAGGAGGCTAAGGCAGGAGGATTGCTAGTTCAAAGCCAGCCTCAGCAACTTAGCAAGGCCCAAAGTAACTCAGTGAGACCCTGTCTCTAAATAAAATACAAAAAATGGGCTGGGGATGTGGCTCAGTGTTTAAGTGCCCCTGAGTTCAATCCCTGGTACCAAAAAAAAAAAAAAAAAAAAAAAAACTTTAGGTCTCACCACACAAACCCCTTGAAGTCTGCCTGGGAACACAGCACATGCAGATTTTGGTGCTTTCCCGACCATCTCTGTATAAATGATTCTATTACCAGGGGTTCAGGATAGCCTCATTTTATAAGAAGCTATATTGTAGGAAAGCCTATGATGAAATGTCAAACTCTGGATCATTTTGAGTGTGTCCAGATGCTGTCTCCCGAAGAACTCTAAATTCTTTTTTTTAAGGGTTATTTTACATTTGTTCATTCATTCCTGCATTAATCAAAGCAGACTGTACTATGTGCTTATGTGCTTGTGTATGTTTTTATTTTATTATTAATTTTTAGTGCCAGGGAGTGAACTCAGGGGCACTTAATCACTGAGCCAGCATTGCATCCTGCCTTTTAAAAAATTCTCAGACAGGGTCTCTCTAAGTTGCTTAGGGCCTCACTAAGTTGCTGAGTCTGACTTTGAACCTGTGATTTTCCTGCCTCACCTACCTGAGCCACTGAGATTACTTATGTACGTATATTTTTTTTGGGGGGGATGAGGTGGGGATTGGGGATTAAACTCAGAGGCACTTAACCACTGGGCCACATTCCCAGTTCTATTTTGTATTTTATTTAGAGACAGGGTCTCACTGAGTTGCTTAGTGCCTGGCTTTTGCTGAGGCTGGCTTTGAACTCGCAATCCTCCTGCCTCAGCCTCCTGATCCAGTGGGATTACAGGCATACACCACCATGCCTGGCTTGTGTACGCTTTTAAAATAGATTTTTCTTACCAAATGTAGTGGTGCATGCCTGTAGTCTTAGCTACTCAAGAGGCTGAGGCTGAAGGTTTGCTTGAGCCTAGGAGTTTGCGACCAGCCTGGGAAGCATAGTAAGACCATGTCAAAAAAAAAAGAAAAAAAAAAAGATTTTTTTTTTCCCTTGATAACTCTTTTTTTTTTTTTTTTTTTTTTGTGGTACCAGGGATTGAACTCAGGAGCACTCATCCACTGGGTCACATCCCCAGCACTTTTTTGTATTTTATTTAGAGACAGGGTCTCACTGAGTTGCTAAGTGCCTCACCATTGCTAATGGCTGGCTTTGAACTCGCGATCCTCCTGCCTCAGCCTCCCAAAGTGCTGGGATTACAGGCGTGCGCCACCGCGCCCGGTGGGAAGTAAGATTTGACAGGGAGTGGATTTCTGTGAATTTTCTTTCTTTCTTTCTTTTTTATTTTTTTTGGTACCAGGGATTGAACTCAGGGGCATTCAACCACTGGGCCACATCCTCAGTCCTTTTTTGTATTTTATTTAGAGACAGGGTCTCACTGAGTTGCTAAGTGCCTCGCCATTGCTGAGGCTGGCTTTGAACTTGCGATCCTTCTGCCTCAGCCTCCTAAGTGCTGGGATTACAGGCGTGAGCCACCACGCCCGGCTCTGTAAATTTTCAAAAGAATAAAAGTTCTCATACCAATAAACTCCTTTTGGCATTGAGAAACGAAGAGCACTTTTGGTATACATCTAGAGTTGCAACTTTGGGAACAGAGTTATTAGAAACAGGATTGAGGCCTGGATGGTGCTTCCACCTACTGGACAGAAGCTGAGTGACTTAAAAGTTTTTGCCCCTCTCCTTTTGGTAGTCTAGCTGTCAAGGATGTTTATAAAGATCATGGCTTTTTGGGGCTAGAGGGATTTTTTGTTTTTTGATCTTTTATTTATTTATTTTTATAATAGTACTATGCATTATAATTCATAATAAACATATAGAGCATCTTTTTACAAAACACTGTTTGTATACAATGTATATTTGTACCATTCAAATCTTCAATCATGCATTTAGGATAAAGACATCCATCTTATTCAACCACCTTTTCTTTTTTCCCCTCTATCCCCCCTTGTTCCCTTCCTTCCCCTCCCTCCCCTTTGACCTTTCTAGCGTTCCTCTAATCCTCCTATGTACCTATGTACCCTGACCCAACACCACTGTGAATCAGCCTCCTTATATCAGAGAAAACATTCGATATTTGGATTTTTAAAAAAGTGTTTATTTTATTTATTTATTTACTTTAGTCATACACAATGCAATGCATTTATGTTTACGTGGTGCTGAGGATAGAACCCGGGCCATGCACGTGCGAGGCGAGCGCTCTGCCACTGAGCCACAACCCCAGCCCTTAAATATTTATTTATTTGCTTTAGTCGTACACAATGTGTGTATTTGTATGTGGTGCTGAGGATCGAACCTGGGCCGTGCATGTGCTAGGCGAGCGCTGTACGGCTGAGCCACAACCCCAGCCCCACGATATTTGGATTTTTGAGATTGACTAACTTCACTTAGCATTATATTCTCAAACTTCATCCATTTACCTGCGAATGCCATTATTTTATTTTCTTTTATTGCTGAGTAAAATTCCATTGTGTATATGTACCACATTTTCTTTATCCATTCATCAACTGAGGGACATCTAGGTTGGTTCCACAATCTAGCTATTGTGAATTGTGCTGCTATAAACATTGAAGTGTCTGTGTCACTGTAATATGCTGTTTTTAAGTCCTTTGGGAATAGACTCAGGAGTGGGATGGCTGGGTCATAGGGTGGTTCCATTCCTAGTTTTCCAAGAAATCTCCATACTGCCTTCCATAACAGTTGTACCATTTTGCAGTCCCACCAGCAATGTATGAGTGTGCCTTTTTCCCCACATCCTCTCTAACATTTATTGTTGTTTGTGTTCTTAATGGCTTCCATTGGCTAGAGGGATCTTGAGAAGTCTTTGTGCTTCTCTTGGGCACCAGTTAGGGTGGCACCTGACATTCTCAAATTGATGAAGGGGTGTGTCAGCTTTTTGTTGCTGTGATCAAAATACCTAACAGAAACAATTTAGAGGAGGAAAAATTTATTTTGGGCTCACAGTTTCAGAGGTTCAGTCCATGGTTGGCTGACTCCTTTGCTGTGGGCCTGAGATGAATCAGAATATCATGGTGGAAGAAAGCTGCTCAACTGGAAGCAGAGAGAGAAAGAGAGAGAGAGAGAGAGAGAGAGAGAGAGAGAGAGAGAGAGAGAATGCAAGAGGAGTCAAGGACAAGATATAATCCCCAGGGGTACTCCCCCAGAGACCTACTTCCTCCAGCTATGCCTCACTTACCTATAATTACCACCTACTAATCCATTCACACTATTAATGTATCAAATGGATTAATCCACTGATGAGGTTACAGCTCTCATAATCCAGTCTTTTCACCTCTGAACAGAACACATGAGTCCTTGAGGGATATTTTTGGATCAAAATTATTTATTTCCCAGGTTGCTTGTTCAGATATACACTCTGCTTTGCCTACTGAAGGTCTATCTTAATCTTTGGAGATGTTAGATTTCATAATTTGCCTCCATAATTTCTTCTTATATTTCTTAATTTAGATTTTCCTATGTTGATAATCTTAAGAGAAGGGATACTGACACCAACACCTTTGGAAGCAAAAATAAATTCACTACCCTCTTTCTGTGCTGCTGTCATGCTGTTGACATAGTTCTTTGTCAGTTAGTTCCTTTCCCTGCTTTTTCTTTTTTGTATAGCTGTTTCTCCTGATTGATGTTCTTTTCCCCTAACCCACTTCCTTCCTTCCTCCCTTCTAGTACTGTAGATTGCACCTGGGTCTCATATATGTGAGGCAAGTGCTCTACCATGGAACTACCTTTCACCTCCTTTTAAACATTTTCTTCTTTTGAGATAAGAATTTGTCCAGGCTGACCTCAAACTTGTGGTCCTCCTGCTTCAGTTGAGTAGACAGAATTACAGGTGTGTACTACTGCACACAGCTTATTTTGTTCTTAAAGTTTAAAGCTTTAACTAGTACTCTAGGCAACCTCAAATGCCAAGGCACTGGAAAAATGTAGCAGGAGTCTCCATCTTTGGAAAGATGAGTGTGACAGTGAAGTCTGGGATTAAGAGATATGGATGCACCTGTGAGACTGATGTATACTTTATTTTGTTTAACTGTAGGAATCTGCCCCTCTCCATTGGCATTTCCATGCCTCTTGTCACCATCATCTACATCTTGACAAATGTGGCCTACTACACCGTGCTAGATATGAGGGACATCTTGGCCAGTGATGCTGTTGCTGTGGTAAAGGATTTTTACTAGCAGAAGGTTGAGGGTGTGTTGTGGGCTTTTGGGTATATCCCAGCTCTTCATAGTCCTGGAAAGGAGATAGAGAGCTTTGAAAGGAATACATTTGGGATACTGGGCTTGTAAGAAGAAACTCTTACCCTTATTGTGGAGCATGTCTATTGATGCCTTTCATTTCTTTTAGGTCCTACTAATGACTCTTTTCCATTCCTTTTGCTTAGACTTTTGCAGACCAGATTTTTGGAATATTTAACTGGATAATCCCACTGGCAGTTGCCTTATCCTGTTTCGGTGGCCTCAATGCCTCCATTGTGGCTGCTTCTAGGTAAGAGCAGCATCTTTTGCTAGCAGGGTTAGTATTATGAAGAGCTGTCAGGAGACTGTACAACATATAAGGAGCTGGACTTTAACCTCCTGTGTCCCCCAACCTTTCTTCTTCCCATCAGCAGCATCAATGTCTTATTAATCTCAACAATGAACTCCATTCTGTATGATTTGAACCATTTCAAGGGGTAGCAGAGAGGGAGGGCAGTGACAGGTGAACCAGGTTGTTCCTCCATGCCCCACAATTTTTTCACACTCTTCTGTCTTACCTAAATAGGCTTTTCTTTGTGGGCTCAAGAGAAGGCCATCTCCCTGATGCCATCTGCATGATTCATGTTGAGCGGTTCACACCAGTGCCTTCTCTGCTTTTCAACGTAAGTGATCCAAGAAGACTGAAAGCCAGATTGTGCAGGAAGTTTTAGTAGTAGAAGATATGACTGTTGTAGCTCCCTAAAAGTCCTAAAGGGGACTCTGATAGAAAAAATATTGATGGAGCCGGGCGCGGTGGCGCACGCCTGTAATCCCAGCACTTTGGGAGGCTGAGACAGGAGGATTGCGAGTTCAAAGCCAGCCTCAGCAATGGCGAGGCACTTAGCAACTCAGTGAGACCCTGTCTCTAAATAAAATACAAAAAAGTGCTGGTGATGTGGCCCAGTGGTCGAGTGCCCCTGAGTTCAATCCCTGGTACCACAAAAAAAAAAAAAAAAAGAAAAAAGAAAAAAGAAAAAATATTGATGGAATAATGGACTCCCATCATGGGCAAGGCTATGCCAACTGCTGCAGTGATTCCTGAGAATCTAACTCTTCTTAGCGATGATAACCACTGCCAGTCTTAGAATACATTTTAATGATTAACTGCCATGACAGGTAGTGTTTAAGAGAAGAAATGGTCCTTTACATTTTGATAGAGGGTGACTGAAAAGACTACTTGGAGAAAGTGTATTTGAAATAGATTTTGAAGGTTAGCATTGCAAATGGTAGATAGGCTTTGTAAGAGAAAAAGTATCAGAAAGTCCTGCAGTAAAGCAGTATGGAGTTGAGTAGAAGAGCTGGAAATGAAGGTTGGTCCTTGTGGAGAGGGGCTTATGGAAGGCTTGACGGATTGTTTTGTGTTTTAAAGAGGGTTAACTTGGCAGAGGTTTGAAGAAAGAACTGAAAATCCAGTTGAGGCTATTAACTTCTGACAGAAAAGGAGTGAAGGACAAAACTAGTCTTAAAGGGGTAAGAGAGCCAACAGATAGGGTAACCAAGGGAATAAAAAGCACCTTGGATGAAAAGGGCCCCTAGAGCTGACTTGGACTTGCGCCTATAGGGTATCATGGCACTGATCTACTTGTGTGTGGAGGACATCTTCCAGCTCATTAACTACTACAGCTTCAGCTACTGGTTCTTTGTGGGACTTTCTATTGTGGGTCAGCTCTATCTACGCTGGAAGGAGCCTGATCGACCTCGTCCTCTCAAGGTAACTTACCTCCATCCCACCTCTGCTCTATCTGAAGCATTTTTCTTTTTTTTTTTGCTATTGGGGATTTAACCCAGAGGCACCTTATCATCTCTAGTCCTTTTTTGAGACAGGATCTTGCAAAATCTTCCAGGCTGGCCTCCAACTTGTGATCCACCTGCCACAGGCTTCCAAGTTGTATACACCACCATGCCCAGATTTTTTTTTTTTTAAACTGGGTATTAAACCCAGGGACGCTTATCCCCAGTCTTTTTTTTTTTTTTTTTTTTTTTATTTAGGGTCTTGCTAAGTTACTGAGGTTGGCCTCAAACTTGCTACCTCCTGCTGCAGCCTCTCAAGTTGCTGGGATTACAGGCATGTGCCACTACAACCAGCAATGGGAATTCTTATAGGACTGTTCACTCAGAAACCTTTCCCTGGGACTTGATGGTAGTTTTGTGTTGAGATGATGGGAAGAAGGCTTACTGCTCTGTGTAGTGTTGGAGACTGAACCCAGGGCCTTGGGCATGCTGGGCAAGTGTTCCACTAGTGAGCTATATTCCTAACCCTTCAGTACTTTGGTCTTTATGGGAGGTGGGGTTATATTGGTTGTCAAGAATCCTGAGCTAACTCCTAGTTTCTTCTGTGCCCCTAGCTCAGCCTTTTCTTCCCCATTGTCTTCTGCCTCTGCACCATCTTCCTGGTGGCTGTTCCACTTTACAGTGATACAATCAACTCCCTCATCGGCATTGGCATTGCTCTCTCAGGCTTGCCCTTTTACTTTCTCATCATCAGAGTGCCAGAAGACAAACGACCTCTTTGCCTCCGAAGAACTCTGGGTAAGCCTTGGGTCCTTAGGTCAGCTCAGCTACTTTATAGCCAGGTTTTTGCCTCTTTTGTAAATCTAGACTCCCAAGTCATCTTTGCCACAGCCCCTTCCTGTTATTAACCATATGGCTTAACTAAATCACCCCCTTCAGTGCCACTTGAACTTAGCCCAGTTTGACCTCTTCCTACTTTGAACTCAAATTTCTTTTTGTAGCATCTGCCACATGGTACCTCCAAGTCCTGTGTATGTCAGTTGCTGCAGAAATGGATTTGGAAGATGGAGAAACACCTAAGCAACAAGATCCTAAATCTAACTAAATACTACCTGGAATCCTGAAATGTGGAAAGCAGGGCTGGAGCCAAGGAAGCTGAAAAGTAGAGCTCACTTCTTTGAGGCGTCATTCAGGAGTCTGGTCAAGGCAGCTTCAACATTTGAACTTGCTTTTTAGAGATGACAAAGTAATTTATTTGTTTTGCTACATATTGTTCCAGACTTTGTAAAATGTGACACGGTGGGCTCTGTTGTTCTAGGAGCACCTCTGGGTGCGACTACCTACTTCTCTTTTCCTTTAAAAGGGCCAACAATGCTCCAACCTTGTCTCCTTTAGAGAGACATGAAACTGTCACAGGTGCTGAACAATAAAGGGTTATGTTCCTAAAAATTTGAATGGCTTCATTTTACATAGTGTCTTTGGGACAGCTCCCATTAGCCTACATATAGACAGACCAAAAACAGTTTCTTTCCTCTCAAGCCAGCTGTTGGAAGCTGATAAAAACAACCTTTACACAAAGACAAACAAGAGAACTGTTGTAGCAAGATGTTAAGTTTTTACATAAAAATATCACCTTTCATTCTTGATTTTCACTAATAATCTGAATAATCTATTTCTTGATGGAAATGGAAATTGTATAGGTTATCAAGAAATGTGGTTACAATTTTCAGATACAATCTTATCAGTCACTTCTCTATGACCATGATGCAAATGTGACTGGAACACACATATAGGTAGAAGTGTAAGGTCTTAATGCCAGGTAAAAACGGTCAGACACTTCCCAAGAATATGGGCTATGAAGAGCAATCTTGACTCAATCTATTCATTTCTCTGAAGTACACAATCCATTTCTCTGTTTAATAAAGTATCAGTAAGCAGCATGTAATACAGAGGTTTCCTAATCCTGTGGAAAGGAAGACTGCTTGACTCCCCTGTGCTCTTTTATATGTAGGAATAAGAAGAGTTTGTAGTGGAATCAGTTTTTAAAATGAACAACTCCATGACCCACAGTTCCTAGGCATGGTGCAAGGACACAGCATCAAGTCTGTCTTAAGGATGGTTCTTTGAGGAGACAGAGTTCCTGCCAGAATGAACAGGGAACACAAGTCAGCCAAGTGTGTCACGCCAGGGCTGCTTTGACTTTGGTTTGCTGCTGCTGCTGCTGCTGCTGCTGCTGGGGGTTTTGGGAGGGTGATTCTTTTCATGCTGTAGTAGAGGGTTCTGGGTAAAGGTCTGCCGTAAAGGACCTGGAGGAAGAGAAAATAAATCTCAATGAGCAAAGGAAAAGAAGAAATGAAAGGCAAAATTTAGCCTGAAAGGATTATTTACCCCTGGCTGCTAACTCCAAGTGGTTCTGCATGCGTCGTTCACGCTCACGGAGCTGATGTGCAATTTCAGCATTCTTCCAGCCTGGGTAAGGAGGAGCTCAACTGTCAGTTCCATCCCTATATTTTAAGACCACTTTCCTTTGTCATGCCCTTACCTTGTTTGAAGCTCTTTATGAAGCCTTCCCGTGGAGGTAATTTGTCAGGGTCATGCACAACACGCTGGGGTATTTTAAGTATAGTGCGTACAGCTGGAATCCGGAGGCAGGCCACTTGGCCCAGGGAAAACATATTGGAGGAGAGCCAGTACATGAACACTGCCTAGGTGAGAATAAAGAGAAGGTCCTCAGAGGCTGCATTCCTGGTGGCTGGACTGTATGGGAGGACTTGGAGCCATTTCCTAAGCCATTACCTACCGAAGGGAAGTGGATGGTTATGGGCAAGACTGCCAGGGGCATCACTCTGATAACATTTCTCATCCACTGAAGGTCAGAACTTTGCACACCTGTGTCAGCACCTAGCTGCCAAAAATAAAACAAGGGAGCAGAGGAAGGAGTATTGAACATATGTCAGTTTTAGTAATCTGGTCTTACCCAGACTCTATTTCTCCTGGGAAATAGATACTTTACTCCCTACTCCCAATTTATGTTGCAGGCCTGGTACTTGGCTAACCTGGGCTTACCTCCAGGACACCCCACATTGTAGCAGTGACTACTAGTGGTAACATGTAGATGGGATCAGATACAGTGAGATCCTGGAACCACCAGAGGCCACCTGTCTGCATACTGGGCACAGGAAGGTTAGCCATCTCTCTCAAGGCAATGAAGAAGGAGATGAAGACTGGTGCCTATTACACAGGATAAGCAGTGTCAGCACACTTTAACAGAGGGGACACTTTCACTACCCCATCACTGAAAGCCATGTATATCACCACCAACTACTTTTATGGAGGTCTGGGGCATGGAAAATATAGAGAAGGCCATTTGATGAAATAAGAAGGGAAATGTTTTTGCTCACCTGAGTCAGAGGTAGAATGAGGGGTTTAAAGAGTTTAATGTCATGCTTTTTCTGGTAAAGTGTCATCTCCGAGGAGGCCCTGTAAACTGGGAGAT